>JAOTRN010000019.1:11181506-11215426 GCA_028566695.1 Bagroides melapterus
TTAATTCGAACTCTGTATCTTGAGCCAATTTCGTTACATTTATTGGTGGAGAATGAAATAGATGTTCGAACCCTGTATTTTGAGCTAAATTCGCTACAAACTTGAAATTAGACACTCGTTCCACTGCAGCTCCATTGATGAAGATAGGGGAGTGAACATGGTTTCTGTTCCGCCTGAAGTCCACAATGATTTCGTTGGTTTTCTTGGTGTTAAATTCCAGATTGTTGGCCAAGCAGCCAGATGCTCTACCTCATCCCTATAGGCCGATTCATTGTTGTCTTTGATCAGGCCTAAAACCGCGGTGTCATCTACAAATTTGATAATAGCATTGGAGCCAAACACAGGAATGCAGCCATAGGTGAACAGGGAGTAAAGAAGAGGGCTCAGCATGCAGCCTTGTGGCACGCCAGAGTTAAGAGAGATGGTGGATGAGTTTAGGTTATCTAACTTAACAGACTGGGGTCTGTTAGTAAGAAAGGCAAGAGTCCAGTTACACAGTGATGTGCTGATACCCAGCTGTCTGAGCTTGGATATTAGCTTGGATGAGGTTGCTGAGTTGAAAGCAGAACTGAAGTCAATGAACAATAATCTCAAATAAGTGTTACGACTGTCCAGGTGGGAAAGAGCAGAGTGGAGTGTTGTGGAGATGGCGTCTTCGGTTGACCTATTGTTGCGATAGGCAAACTGATGAGGGTCCAGAGTATCGGGGAGACAGGATTTGAGCTTGGATAAAACCAGTCTCTCAAAGCATTTTGCAATGATGGTGTTGAGTGCAACTGGACGAAAGTCGTTAAGGGCAGAGGCTGTAGACTGTTTTGGTACTGGCATGATGGTAGAGGTCTTGAAACTCATGGGAACAACAGCCTGTGCCAGGGACAGATTGAAAATATCCGCAAAGACACCAGCTAGCTGCTCCGCACAGGTTCTAAGTACACGTCCAGGTATTCCATCAGGGCCAGCAGCCTTTCTTGCATTCACCCTACTCAGTGTAAGACAGACATCAGTAGTGGAGAGAGTAAGAGGCAGATCATTAGGAGGGGGTTGAGATTTGTGGGGGACAACCTTGTTGTTGCGGTCAAAACGAGCATAGAACTGGTTGAGCTCGTCAGGGAGAGAGTCAGAGGTGGAGGTCGGTATGGTGCTAGGTGGTTTATAATCAGTGATGACCTGTATACCATGCCACATACATCTGGGGTCAGAAGAGTTGAAGTGCTCTTCAATCCTCGATTTGTATGTTAGCTTGGCTTGGCAGATTCCCCTCTTCAGGTTGGCTCTGGCTGAGCTGTAGGCCTCACGGTCACCAGACCTGAAGGCAGAATCTCTGGCTTTGAGCAGGAGACGAAACTCTCTATTAATCCTGGGCTTCTGATTGGGAAATGTTTTTATTATCTTGTGTGAGGTCACCTTATCCACACACCTATTGATGTACTCTATAACAGAGTTGGTGTAGGTGTTGATGTCAGTCTGTGAGGTTGGGGTGACATTGGAGGCAAACACACTCCAATCAGTGTGCTGGAATTGGTGCTGAAGAGTGGAGTCAGCACCTTCTAGCCATATCTTGATGGTCCTTGATGTTGGTTTCACACGTTTGATGACTGGAGTGTATTTGGGGAACAAGAACAAAGAGAGGTGGTCAGATTGTCCTATGTGGGGGAGGGGTGTGACTTTGCATGCATTGGTCACATTGGTGTGATAAGTGGTCGAGTGTCTTGCGTCTTCTTGTAGTGCAGCTTATGTTCTGATGAAATTTGGGTAGAAAAGATCTTAGAGAGCAGTGATTAAAGTCCCCAGAGACAATAAATACACCGTCCGGGTGCATGGTTTGAAGCATGCTAATAGTAGCACAAAGTTCTTTCATAGCCACATTAGCATTAGCCTCCAGCGTACGTAAACAGCAACAGCAACAATGCACGTATACTCATTTGGTAGGTAAAACGGCCTGCACTTAATAATCATTAATTCCAGATAAGCAGAACAGAAGGTATTAACAATTACAGAGTCTGTACATCATGTTTTGTTGACATAAATGCACACTCCACTGCCTTTGTTTTTACCGGATGTTTCCACTTCTCTGTCAGCCCTGAAGATTGTGCATCCCTCCAGTTCCACCACGCTGCATGGGACACTGTTATTGAGCCATGTCTCCATGAAGAACAATAAATTACAGTCTCTAAGCTATGTCTGTGTAAGCATCCAGACCTTGAGTTCGTCCATCTTGTTCATCAGAGACCGCACATTGGCGAGGAATATGCTGGGAAGAGCTGGCCGATGTGGGTTTAGCTGTAGCTTAGCATGCAGCCCTACACGCTTACCCCATCTTTGTTCACAGTCTCGACGCTGGCACCGAACATTTCCGGTCGGAGCGAGTGGCCTGCTTGTACGCAGTGATCTCTGTAACGGAGGGAGGGAGTTCATCAAAGTTGAACGGATAGTCCAACACTATGCTAGAACACTGAATATTGATGTTGAATAGGTGTTGTTTGCTATATGAATAGTTCGCGTAACTGAATCGAGCAAACACACAGGAAATAAACAGATAAATTAACACTGTTTCCTTGAATCTGGTAAGATGCTGAGCCTCGCGATACACATGCGTCACCATCTTGGTCTTCAGAGACCAAGGGTTCTGACTCAGAGCCAGACTTATCCCTATCCTGCAGCAGTTTTTCTGCGTACATCTGTAGCACCGCCATCGCATGGAGAGCAGACGCTGCCTGACCGTTGGCCGCCTATGAGCGTGCCGTGAGCCTTGAGGCAGTTCTACACTGTTTCAACGGATGAGTTATTTTAGCCTTAAAGGCTACAGCCAAGGGCGGACATAAGTGCACTGCAACAGCTACGTCTAGTGGTGGAATTTTAACGTATCCCTTCTCCTCTGCTCTATTCCCAGAAGAGAGCGCTATGGGAGAATGGATGCGCTCTGAATATGGCACGTGCTACGCCTTAGTCAACTCATCATGGACCTCCGGGAAGAACAGGGCTTCATACAAGTGCTGTGATAACCACTCATCGAGTCCACTCGAAGATGGCTCGTCCAGAACCGACCACCCAAGACCAAGCTCGTCTATTGCTCTAGTGAGCACACACACCATGTCAGTGTCTATGCTAGGTATCTCACCGCGGCTAATTTGCTCTTTTTGTGTGGTGAAATGTCACAGAAAAGTTTCAATCAGATCACGCGTTGGATAGCCGCAGGGAAGACTGCATGTAGCGTAGCTTAGCCTAGCTTAGCCACTATCGCTGCGGTCCAGCTACGGAGCGCATTTACTCTTGAGATCAGCGGCCGGCAACGGTGCCGTGCGCAAGCTGCAGGATCTTAGCAACGTTATCTCAACGCTGCTAATTCTGATCTTTTTGTGAAGCGAAATATCGCAGGAAATTTTACAATCAGAACACGTGCCGGATAGCGGCAGGGAAGATGGTGTGTAGCGTAGCTTAGCCTAGCCTAGCTCGGCTTAGCTTATCTTAGCCATTGTCTCGCCACTGTTTCTTCACTGCGAAGGCTTCTTCTATGGCGGTGACAGCTTCTTCTGTTCTTCAGGGCAGCGAGTAGTTCGCGCTGAAGGAGAAGAATGGTGAAATGCAGCGTTTCAGTGGTGCTTATATAGGCAGAGAGCCCCGCCTAACATGGCAGGCTGAAACGCATTTGTCCGCTTACTACCGCGGACATTACCAATAAGGCATCAGTGATTCAGGGAAGTAGGGGAGGATTCCCATAGTGTCAGAGCTGACACAATGCGAGAGCACATCTCGAAAGGGAACTCTCAGCTGTACTGACTTACCCTGTAAAGAATAAAGATCAATTATTTTTTTTAAACACTGTGACTGCCTGAAAAATTTGTAGCATTTTGGCATATCACGTAAGCCTGTTTTTATATTTTACAAAATGTAGAAGAGTGATTAAACACTTCACCTGTGTGTTTGTTGATTTATTTGAAGCTATACTGTTGATTAAGGGTTTTAAGGGATATTTTGATTAAGGGATTTTCTTTCCTGCCCTAATGTTAATTAAAAATCTTCCTTTTAGAATTAAATCCATGTTAAAAATTTCCAAAAAGTCTGTTTTTCTGCCCTATCACTACACTACAAAACAATTGCAATGTGACCTACAGTTTCTTTTTTCAGTTTATGTTCTCAGAACATAGTCTGCTGTTCTGTTTCATGCGAGAGAGTTGTTATCAAGCTTAGATAAATGTTGACCCTCAGCTGTGTTACACTCTGTGTACATTCTTCTGCAGATCTGCAATGTTGCCAGTTCCTGATTTTACTTCCCAAAAGAGTGTGTCCCTTGTGAGAGCACCGCTTAGCACCATAACACGATTTGGGTTTTGAGCCCCAGTTGTGCCATTTGCAGCTTTGAGTCCCAGAGGATGTAACTGGCCTCATTCTTCTTGGGAAGAATCGACAATTAGGTTCCTCTTTCCCCATTTTTGAGGTGTGTTACACACTTATGCACAAAATGCAAACTTTTATTTTAATGTCAACGTGAAGTTAAGAAAACTCAGAATCCTCATTAAACATAAGAATATCCTATTGTAGTAGTATACTTTGTACTGTTAAAAGAAAGAAAAAAGAAAAAAATATATATTTATTTGTATATGTTTTCTATGGAATGGTTATGACTAAGATTTGTGAGTCATAGGCAAGTGAATCATTTTGGGGAAAAATTCAGTTTCTGTAGATATAGATATATAAGAGAAATTAGTATTATCACCCAAGTTGATTTAGTGACGTGTGAGTTTTATCTTACATTTTATCTTGACTTTAAAAAAATTAAAAGGCAGTTAAATAAAAAATATTGTGGAAATAATTGCATTAAATTAGGTCTTTTTAATGGTGTGTCTAGACATACTGTATTCTGTTTCAGCCGTTCATGATAATTATGTGACCTTCATGACCTGTGTAAGGGAAATGTTTTTCTCTCAGGGAAAAAGGACTCATTAACCCAGAACTGACTCCTCAAAGCATGCCCACTATGGCACGGTCGAGAAAGAGACCTTTAGATAACTTTAGATAGTTATACACAGAATGTCTTGTCAAAAAGTTACAAAAGAAAAAATATTTCCTTATTTGTGCACTTAACTGTGTATAGGTTTTCATAACATTTGACTTCAAATTCTTGAGACCTTTAAGATCACTTCAGCAGAGAAAGAGGAAATGTAGTTCACTACCATAGTGACATGGTATGAAAGGGAGAGTCTTTAAGTAAGGAAGCAAGAGGAACATTGGTCTGTTTCAGGATGACTCATTTGCCTGTCTGGAGATGAAGATTAAATAAATTGTGCTGACTAAATCAAAATAAAATATACATGAGTCCTGGTTGGCACATTGTGTTTCCACTTTAAACATATGGAATATCTGAACCATTAAACCAATACCACAGTCTTTCAGCGCCTGCAAAACACTTATGTTCATGCTTATTCTGGGAATAAAGTTACATATTTAAGTAAGCAATGTTGCTATTATCAGGAATTGGAGTACCAAGGGGAGTGTGTTATACAAATATAGTCCATGACCTAAAAAATATAGTTAAGCTTCATTGTACATTAGTCACTGTAGAAAAATGCCTTCTGTGGCTAGGTATGGATTTCTGCTGTGCTGCGAGTTTAAGATTCCACATATGGAGACGCTTCCCATATGGACTCTCTGGATGTCATTAAGTTGATATGAAGGAAGAGAAAATGTGAGTGTGCATAGTCAGTACTTTATGAGGAAACATTTCCACACCTCTTCTTTCAGTTATTTTGTACATCTTTTTCTAAACCAAATCTATATATTTTTTTATATCTCCACTCACTCACTCACTCACTCACTCACTCACTCACACATTCACACTTTTTTCACACACACATTTTTCTCTAAATCTTGTAGAGGATCATTGGGATGAATTTAATCATCTTGCATTTGCTCTATGTACTTATTAAAACAGGACTATCTTCCAGAACAGAGCTACAGGCATCCTGTAAAACGCTACCCAGAACATTAATAGTTTTAAACCTGTTGTTGTTTTTTTTGTTTTTGAGGAAAAAAGTGTTGTCTGTAGAAAATTCCCATTCGTTTCACACAATGTTATATGTTTGTTTGTTTTGTTTTAGGTTTTTGTTTAAAAAAAATGTTCAGGATATCTGGTGGAGGGAAAATAGAAATTAGACATCTACTGAATCAGGATATCAGGATCTTTTTTTAAACAATAATGCTGAGTACATAACTGCCAGAGAATAAGATTTTGTTCTAGCTCAGCTCCTCAGAGACATATCTAAGGTTATGCTCACTCATAGTGTGACAGCTCAATGAGGCAAGAAGTGAAATGTCTCTGTAAAACTCTGCTGAAAGAGGAAAGAAGAGGTAACAGAAAGAGAGCGTTGGTTTTGTATGAGTTTTCTCATACAAATACAGTCCTACATATGAAAATATCTTAGCCATATGTCTCTCTTGTCTCTTGTCTAACCTTTATCCATTTATACATCTCTTCTCCTGTCTTGTTTTCCATTTACTTTTCACATCTAAACAAAAAATCTGGATCCAAACTATCAGAACAGTCTGCTAACAATCTTGATATGTATATGGTCAAACATTTGTAAGTGCCTAAATATTACACCCATATATAATCATATGTGAGAACACTATTTTATAGGATGTCTTTGTATGCTGTAGCATTTCAATTCACCATTTTAACTAAAAAATTAACTAAGAGGCCTATACCAGTTCCCTGTGCACAAAACAAGGTCAGGACAGACATAGCTTCCCATGGTTGGAGTCAAGGTTCTGATTCTTTGCCTGTTTCTAACATTATTTTTGAATATCTGTTGTTTCATTTTTTTTATCCTGGCCTGCCTTCTTGATGTCTTGATTTTTTGTTTTTATTTTGGATTAATTTTGTTTTTACAACCAAACCATAAAGATCACCCAAATCAGGCTTCCACTGAAAACAGAATGTTTTAATTATGAAAATGAATGACATTTCCAAATATGTGTAACCAATCTATAACAAAGACTGCCTAACAGATGAGCCCCTCTTGCTACTGGCACTACTACTCACATGATTGCAAGCAAGAGTATGACACTTCCTTGGGCTCTCCTTGGGGTCTGAAACCCATTTTGTTCCTGCCTTCCTAGATTCTGGAACAGTCTACTTATTATCCCATGAACATTTAGAGCAAAGTTGAGCCCATAGCATGAAGTGAAAACTGCTTTCACCATTGTCTATCTCTCCCCTGTCTCTCCACCCACATAGAAAGCCCTAAGGTTTAAAGTACCTTGACCATACTGGAGCCCTACAGGGACTGTATTCAGCAAAACATGAGCTTCAAAACCTACTTGTACACTGACCTTGTGATTGTGCCATTGATATTTTAGTAAGTATTGCTCCTCTTAGAGGCCACGTCTACTTCTTATCTCTTCCAGAGACAAAAACTGGGGAGAAATATATTCGTAAGACTCAGGCTCATCATTACAACCCTCTCTCCAAGGTGGGAGAATCTCACCTTGAATACATTACCAGAATCTCAACTCTGTCACTGTTAACTAATAGTACCCATTACCACTGGCACCGCCAAACAGGTAAGTGCCGAAGTATCCACTAAACTAGACATGTGAAGTACCTCCAAATTAATACATTTCAAGGAGAGACAAATGGAAAACAGCTTTAATAACAACCTTAGTTATCTGTGTTATAAAGTGTGTATTTGTGTTTTGAAGTTCTGAAAGATTTCCTGCAATCACGTGTAATTATTTAAATCAACGACATAATGAACTGCTCGTAAAGTGGAACACATTCACCAGGTACAAGCAGAAAAAAAATACAAGGAATGATCTGCTTGTCTCATTAGGTAAAAATCGAAAAATCTTTCACCAACACTCAATAAAGTGGAAGTGTCACCAGGGGCGTTTCTAGGAATTTCATTTAGGGGGGCTCAGCCCCCACAGATTTTTAACACATATTTGGCTTGTTCAGAATCAGTATTCAAATGAGTCTTCCTGATCTCACACACACACACACACTCACACACACACACACACACACAGTTTACTGTATAAACATAAAATTTTATTGTTTGCATTTCTAGTACAAACCTTTTCTATGTTCAAGTACAACCAGAAAAATGTAACCAGAAAACAGCATATAACTTTAAACTTACATTGATTAGCAATTTAAACAACACAGCCATGAGGCTGGACAATGGAATAAACTATGTGGGTGCTGTTATTAACTTTCAAAAGTAAAATAAAAATTTCGGTGATGAAAACATGTCAGAATCCAATGTTATACACTGAAATCATGTCCCAGGGAGCAGCACCAGCTTATTTTTTTACGTGTCAATAAGTGCCTTGCTACCATGACTTTCTCTGTCTTTAGATTAATGTTGTAATGGTGTACAAGTTCTGCCAAATTTGGATCAGACGGGAATTGTTTTATAAAGTAGACTATGGGTTCATACAGAATATGTTAAGGGCTTCATTTTCGCTAGAAGAAACAGCTGGTGTGATGAGGGGTGAACACAGCGAAAACCTACAGTAAACCGATTAATCCCTTATGACATTTTGTAAACTGTATTATGAAAAACGACTGCAGTGATGCAGATATAACAATTTATCGAAAAAGCCCCCCTAAAAATGGCCTAGCGACACCCATGAGTGTCATCTTCCTGGCCACAACCTAAGGCCAACAAAGAGCCCCAATGATTCCTGGGGTTTACAAAGGTCTACAAACAGTTCATTCAAGGCTTTAGCTTGGTTGCTGCCCCACTACCAAGAGGCAAGACCAAAACACTTAAGTGGGCCATGGAAGCATGACAAGCTTTTCAAGTCTCCAAGAGATTCAACATAGCCCCCATCCTATGTTACCCTAATCCTTATTTGCTGTTTTTGGTAGAAGCAGATGCCTTAGAAAGTAGTGTGAGGGTGGGCCTGTCACAATGCTTAGGTAACCACGCTAGTTTTTTAGGTAAACAAATTGGAACTAAAATGTGGGAAGAAAATATATTGTGCCAAGTCAGCAAAAAGGTTAAACAGGACAGTTGGGGTCAAATCTTTAACTTTTTTCATACCTACATACCTGGCTCCAAGAATGGTAAACCAGCATACAGTATAAGGAAAGCATATTCATTTTCACACTGCTTTGAAAACCCCAATTTTTAGCAAAACATTGAACTGAACTCACAGTCTTGTTACCCTTTCTAGCCATAGTTAAGAAAACTTAGAGAATTTTTTTAAATTTGTAATCTGTATATATTGCCAATAAAATACGAGATTAATTATATACATGGCAGGTTTGTACACCCATTAAATAAGAATATACCCTCCAGATCAGCATGACCCATCCAATTGCTCTACTTCTGCATGCTGCTGCTGTGGATGGCCCCATATAGATACCCTAAAGATTTTTAGATTGCAAGAAAACATTACTGTTTTCCTAGTGTTGGAGTTCACATTATATTAGTTTGAATTTTCCCTCTCAAGGAATCCTAATGGTGGAAGCATTTTATTAACACTAACAAAGTTGTGATTGTCCTCCAAAGTTGGTTGGTAATAACTAGTCTAAAAAACAGAAGAGGATAATTTAAACACACCATAAAGCTATTAAATCCCAAGTACAACATTTATATCTTCAAATAGTATAGATTAAAACAGCATTAACTTTGGGGAAAAAGCAGAGAAAGCCGAAAATATCAATTCTACATTGTCATTTCCTTTATCAACCCCCTGAACCAGTAATTACTTCAATTATATAACGCTAGTGTTTTACTCCTCTGCTTAATCTTAATAGAATTTGTAGGTTGGAGTCTTTTGTTTTGTACACTTATCTAATTCCATTCCCTCTGGCCTGTGTGTGTGTGTGTGTGTGCAAGAGAGAGAGAGAGAGAGAGAGAGAGAGAGAGAGAGAGAGACTGGTTTGTTTAAAAGCATCTTCTGTTATTGAAGGAGATGCTAATCAGCCTATTATCAGAGAAGATTAAAGGGGAAATGTGCAGGCTGGGTTATGAGTGTTTAAACATGACTTAACGAAATACAATACAGAAGAGACACTGACAGATTGTTAAAGAGGTCTGAGAATGAAGCAAGAGAGGCAGAGAGAGGAAGTGAAAAGGAGAAAAGGAGAAGAAATGCTAGCTTTTAAAATGAGGAAAAAAAAATCCAGCTTGGTCTGACCAGCTACCAGCTGCCAAAACAGTCTGAGCTTGGCAAAGATGGTCTGCCATCTTGACCAGCTAAGCCTGTGTTTTGGCAGCTGGTAGCTGGAAGACCAAGGTAGATTTTTTTTTTTTAGCAGAAAGGTAAATACAAATGGAGACTTGCAATAATAGGCTGTCCAAATGGAGGTCATTTAATCCTTTATTATTTTTTTTTTATTCCCTTAATGTATTACTGCAGTTGGACCTGTGACCAATGTTCTGTGAAACTGTGACGACTGTAGCCTCAGATTCATTTTCTTGACTGCTATTATAGTCCATTTGCCTTATGTTTTGACATGTGAATTCTGAGATGCTTTTCTGTGTCATCATAGTGTTCCTGTCATCTTGAAAGTCCCTGGCCAGTTTCCTCTGACCTTTCTCATCAACAAAGCATTTCCAATGGCAGAATTATAGACAGACATAATTACACATTATAACATATGACAATTTCCTGGGTTGGTCTGGAATGAGAAGACAGAAGGGAGGTCTAGGACAATTCATATTTTTAATTTCAAAATTATTTTTTCTTTTTTTCTTTACATTCACCAGTTTATCTAATTACACACATGGCTCTGTTCTACTAATCTCTCTCTTGCTTGTTGAGCAGTGGGAGGGACTGAAGGCACAATGAGACACAGAAGTAAACTTGGACTAGTAACACACAGGTGAGAATCATCATACGTTACCTGCCTGGTTCAACCTGCCTCCATCCACAGCCCACCATGTCCCTGTTGCCATATACTCCCACTGCCAAACTCAGGCCAGGGAGCTGTCTGGCCTGCAACTGACTCGCCCTGCCAGCAGGAAAGGTAATCTGCCACCACCATCTGCCTCTGGACCACCTCAAATTTGAGTGGCTGAAGTGCCAAATACCAATGAGTGAGTTGCACATTGGAATCCTTCATGCAGTAGAGCCTTTGGAGAATGGTGTGATCAGAATACAGGGTATAAAGGTGCCCCAGCAGGTAGTATAGGGTGAGGACCACCCACCTGATGGTTAAACACTCCTGTTGGGGATAAAACAACCCCTAGCCCTCTGTCAATCTGTGAAAAAAATGGAAAGAAAAGTCAGATGAATGCAGCAGACCCAACACAAAATTACTTTTACTTAGCAGAAAGTCCACTTGCTCCATCAAATGGGGCAGATACAGTGCCCCATTTTCAGTTAGGGTAGGCAACAGGCTGGTGAAATCCTAAAAATTACAAACAAAACTTCAATAGAAGTCATTCGGTCCCAGGCCCCATGGCCTATGTTTACTCCAAGATATTATACTTTATTATAAATTATATATATTATATAATTATTATTATAATTTTCTCCTGTATACTCACACACTTTTCTGGGTTTGCAGTAAGTTCTACCTGTCTCAAGCAACTCAGTACAGGCCCCATACGTGGACATGCTACTGCCTATCATTACACTCATTACATTACACATAAATTATTGTCAATTAAATAAGCAGCAGAATAAAAATTGTGCAGTAGAGGAGTGACAACCTAACATAACCCAAATGTAGAAAAGACCACTTTTTTCGTGAAATATTAGAGACAAGTGAATAACCAATACCCCTTGGTTAAGTCCAGTGCTGATTAAAAGTGAGCAGCACCTAACCAACTGAACAGTCCGTCAGCATGAGACACTGGATATGCATCAAATTTAGACCTTAAAATCTACCTAAAACTGGATCGACTTGTTAAGCTTGGGCAAAAAGACCTTTCTCTAATCACTGACAGACTCCTTAATGTGAAGCATAGCCTTAAGTTTATCCCAAACTACATATGTTTTTTTTTTGTGATTGGGTGTGCATAGACACCTTGAGGAGTCTCCTGTTGACCTATGTTTTCTGGGACAGTGAGAGTCTCCACATAGGTGTGAGGTGAATTTGGCTATGATTTTTGGATTTACCTCTGGTCCCAGTGCCTTTCTCTCAGGATTCACCAATACTCAATCCGCAGGAAGTAGGAGATTCATGGGATTGGTTATACTTGAAGTGCATCAGGTCTGTCCATTCACCTGATGCCATGGTTGACATCTACTCGTCATGTGATCTCAAGGGGTCTTTAAAACAAAATATTAGTCCTTTCAAGTCAAGAATGTACTAGATTTTGTTTCTGCAGTTAGAGACCTTCTCCCAGTTTAGAATAACGCTATCCATTTTTAAGACACTACAAGACCTGATCTGTACAATAACTCAAATGAGGTAATCCACAAGGAGTCTTCTGGGACCTCTGGTACAACAAATAACAGGCTCAAGTTACTTATCCCAGTTCTGCATATCATCGCTAACAAATTTCCAAATGTTTTTAATCATTTATGTAACCCATTTGACCAAGTCATCCATCTGTGGATGGTAAACTCTGCTGCAAATCAATTTAATCCCAATAATCCCCGTAAAGTTTGCAAGTTTTCTGTGACATGAAAAAAGTGAGTGATCAGTCCCGATTTCTTTTGGAATCTCAGCCTGGGAGATAACATGGAAAAGTGCCTCAGCAAAACTGCATGCTGAGATGTTGTCCAGAGGAAGTTCTCCTAGGTGTTGTGTTACATAATCCTGCAGAATTAACACAAAGTCATATCATGTGCACCTTTCTAATGATCTGACGTAGTCAATGCCACCAAAAATTCCCAGCCAAGGGATTATGAAATCCTGATCCTGAGTTTAGGCCAATTTAACAAATACACATTAATACTGAAATATAACCTTTTCTTTTGTCTTGTTTACAAATTCTCCATGTGTCTTTATGGGTTTCATCTGGATACACTGATTTCCTTCTCCTTGGTGAAAAATTCTGGTAGGTGGCTATGCTATGTTGACAAACTGTACAATTGTAAATGTACATGATGTTATTCTCCTACTTTGTTCCTAGTCTCTGGATCAACCACAGGATGAATTGGGCACTGAAGATGAATGAATAAATGCTTTACACAAGAATTAAGACCAAAATTAAATTAAAATTAAAACTTAAATTAAATAATGAAAAAAGGAGAATAATGCTATCACTGAATAAACATTTTTAAACTCATTGCAAAAATGTATGTATATTGACTGCAGTATAATTTTTTGTGTTAATAGATCAGCTGAAGGCAAAAACTGGGGAGTAGGCTGTGTTGCCACAATAGATGTAGTGATTATGAAGCTTAAAACCTTAAAAATTAAAGCTTAATGCCTAAAAATTAAATCTGGCATTTTTTTCTCTGTCTTAAATGTACTTTTGTAGACTCAGTTATTGATATGTCAAAAGGGGAATGTTATTCCTTGTACTGGTATAATGGGTTTGGGTGCACAGTGCATAAAAAACCTCCCTGTTCAATATATAAACTGTAAAACCCCAAAATTATTCCCTTGTCATTCTAGATTGGATCTTGATCCATCTGCACCATCTCTGAGCTGCAGCTTCCCAGAGCTCTGTTCAAAGGCATCTCCTTAAAACCCATATCCCCTGAGAGTAAAACCATAACCAGCTCCATTCATCCCCATTTAACTCCATTCATCTGTGCCCAACCCCATTTGTCAGTTGCACTTGGCAGTTTCACACACATTCGTCCTGTCATGCCTGGACTAATCACAGCAATAAACTAGAATTATCACTTTATGTAAGAATTAATGTCCAACTTAACCATGAAATATGAGTATGGTTCATATGAGTATGCGCTTATGGAACATAAAAGAGAAAATACCAAATAAACAGAAAAAAATGCAAAAGAATAGGCCTTTATACACATTTAATTAAGTGAGAAGAGAATAGGAATGCGCCCATTGATGGATTTAGCGAAATGGAGCTTAGACCTTGGTAGAAAGGAGACACATTGTATGATTTGTATGTTAAGGAGATTTTTTTTTATTTTCTTTTGTTTATTTTGTTTTTTGAGACCTACATAGGATTTTATATTTCATTTATTAATATTTGACTGTATTACAGTCAGAATGCTGATTAGTTTTCCTTATAAGCGAAAATAACCATAGATCAAACAAGCTGTACTTTAAAAGATCAAACAAGAGATACCATAAAAAGGTGAAAAATATATATTCCTATGTCCTATATAGTGCACTTAATCAGCTCTTGGACAAATCAGCTTTCAGAAAATCATGTTTATTTCCTGATGTGGGATACTATGCTTCAGCTTTGCCATTCCTTTGCCATTCCTTTACCTAGGACCATAAATAAAAGAGGCAACTTTTTACTCCAAGAGATTATGGAGCTTGTCAAAGCCTGATAGAGTTCCCTGATTATTTTATATACAAGATATAGAATTTCCATAGAGCCAATGTTATTGAAGGTTATATCACAGACAAGCCAAATCAGTCAATGCTATACTATCTGATTTAAGATGTCCATTCAGTGTCTTTTCTTATGCAGAATATCTTGAGTATGAGAACACTTTCCACTAAAATATGGATGATTATTGATAGCCTTCCATCTGTTTAATCAGTGATTGTCCACGTCTAGAGAAAAGACAGATGCTGCTACAGCCATTAAACATGATCTCATTCACCAAAAGGGTGAGTGAATTTTTCAGTTGGCTGGTCCAGTGCAAAATGTCACTGCAATTAGTGGACAGGTGGTCTGGACTAGGAGGAAATGCCAAGCTCTCAATGTGGAGGGAAAATGGCAGTGCATAACCTTTCCGCACGGAAGGAAATAACCAATAAACACCATCATATCACTGTTTACACAAAAGCCCTTTTGGGTCTGTCCTTTCAAAACTGGATTAAGTTCTGGTTTCTTTTTATTATTCCATTGTTGTTTTAAAGACTTTGTAGAAGTGCTGTAAAAATCGGACAAACAGAATGCTGGAGATGTAGGAGACAATATGCAAAACTGTAGAGACGTGGAGAGAACAGTGACGAAAAACTAACAAATAATATTTGAAATGTAAAATAACACATCAAAGGTGCTAAGCAAGCATCATAAGTACAAAAACATTTGCCTACGATGCTATAAAATATGAACCATCTAGGGGGAAAATAGAAAGTGTATGGAAACTGCACAATCTCAGACCTCAAGACCATACAGCAGATTGTGAGAACAGCTGAGATCATCATCTGTGGTTCTTAGCACAATCATTGCATCTGCAAGGCCACCAGCATTGTGAACAGCCCCTGCCACTGCTCTCATGGACTCTTCATCCTCTTGCCCTCTGGCCTATAATCTACCACGTCTACCACCAGACTCACCTTCCCTGAAACAGTCAGTGTACTCAGCACACCTTAATGCAACCATGACTGCACATCTACATTTAGAGCATTTGGCAGACTTTATTGTTATTTAACAACTGAGCAATTGAAGGTTAAGGATCTAGCTCAGGGACCCAGAGGCAGCTTGGTAGAACTGGGAATCAAACTTACAACCTTGATTGTTAGCCCAACACCTTAAGCACCAACTATTTCTACTCTTTTTGCTACTTCCTCTCACTTGATATTGTTGCTAAATTTCATTTCAAGGTAAATAGATTGTTGAGGTTGTTGTTTGCAATGGTTCTCCCATAAAACATTGTTCTGTTAACAGTTAATGTGCAATTAATCTTCTGTATTATCCTGTGTAGTATCCTGTCTGATACTGTACTAAGGGACGTAAAGGTTAAAAATACAAATATATAAGCATTCACAAACAATCACTTACACTATTAAAAAGGCAGACAATCTATAAACCAAACTTGCTCCTATATGTGACTATATGTACTATAACCATATCACTTACAACTAGCCTTTTTTTTAAAAGAATTATTATTATTGTCATGTTGTACAAGTCATTCAAGTTGATGTACATCTCATTCAATCAAGTCTCTCACTTTTCCAACTTGCTTTGTGCAGCCCATATTCGGGCATTTATTCTGATGTTTTAAGTGATATAACACTCATCACTTTTAGAGATGATGTTTTAAGCTATGTCTAAGGGTGATAGCTGTATTTGAATTTCCACTATACTTTGTGCCTTTCATATTGTGCTCGTTTTCTCTCTGTATATAAAGTGCATTCCTTGACAGAATGCCTAAGTTAATGTCTAACTAACATCATTTGTAATGGACTTCCAAATGTTAGCATGGGTAGTTAGCATAGAGAATGCCAAACATCAGCCAGCTCATGGTATCTTGCAAATGCAGCTTGATTGACCCTATCAAAGCTAACAATACATAATAACTAGTGGTAGGGCAGAAGGGGTGTGTACCAGGCAAAGGTCAAAGGTTTAGAAGGAAACAAGTTGCATTTTACTTGCAATCAGTGAATTAACAATTATAAAAAACATTATAATCAAAATGTCAGCATACGCTTTTTTATACATTAAGGTACAAAAACTGCATTTATATGCATTTCCCGTCCACTACGCTCTTGACTTGACTAATTATGCATAGCACCATGGTCCTGCTGAAAGGAAGTCCCCCAACTTTTTAATATAAAATAATTTTTCCTGGCCTACACGAAGGAGGACATCATAGAAGTGTCCTGTATAAAATGTGATCATAAAAATAATAAGACTGCATGAGATTTCTCTCCTGCTAGAACAAATACATAGTTCAATACGTTGAAGGACTGCACATTCTCAGACACTGGTTAACAGGATGCACATATGGAGACATGCACAAGAAACATAGCATGCATTCACACAGTCATGAACACCAACATAAATTCTTCACACACACTATATTATTCCTCACATCTGTATTTTTTCACTCATTCCTTTATGGACCATCCATAATGGACAATTGTTTTCTTTGGGTCCCCTCAGGCTGAATACCACCCTGGTAATATTATTCAGACCTGGGAGTGTTTAACTTCTATGTGTTCCTCTTACAGAGAGAATAGAAAGATGAGTGATGAGACTTCTAAAAGTCTAATGGCCCTGCAGAACTATATGGACCAAAAAGGACATAGAGTGTTATTCTGTAATATTTTTTCTTTTATTACCTCGCCATTATTGTTTCAGTAAAAAAAAAAAAACAGAAATAACTGTATATGTCAGTAAATAAAGTCTGATGTCCTCACAACATCAGAAAATAGTAATACTATGTAAACAAATCCTGTCCTTCAGGGAACACATAAAGCTGGAAGCTGGAAGCCAATATTCTCCAAATGTTTTATGGAGTGTACCTCATACTACTGACAAATTTCTATAGGCAACGTTTTGTCACATCAAATATTCACTTTGCTCTTCCTAACTGATTTTTTTTTTCTTTTTTTGAAAAGTTAAGAAATTATTTATTTAATTATTCCAGGGGGTATTTTTTTGTGTTACAACATACAAGGCTTTTGCATAGTACTTTTTGTTTTTGATTAGTCTTTTAATGTTTTTAATATTTTATGCAATTATATTTTAGAAATATATAGATTAACCACAATTTTCTTTCTTTTGTTATGAGTTGTGGCAATTATAAATATCATACAGAGCTTTATTATTAGAATTTCAGACTGGAAGATCTCTAAGTTCAAAATATCCACTCCATTATCCATTCTATTATTTGTGGACAAATTGGCAAATCTAATTTTTTCTTCAGTTCTTAAGTGTTCAGACATGCAATTAGCACATTTTAGAAGCAAAAAAATGTAAAACTAAACAGAAACCTCAGCATTCATTTGGCTGTTTTGAACATGTTCAATCAAGATAATCGATCTGCCTTATCTCAACAATGTGTTAGCTGTGAATGTGTGTAATCATCTGAGTAATTAATTATTTCCTTAATGTTTTGACCCTAATTTTTATATCTCTGCCTTTTGCTGGAATCAGTAACAAAAATGACTAGACAACTTGTACTTTTTATTTTGAGTCAATCCATTCCAGCTAATTTCTCTTAATTAGGTATAGCAAGGTCATGCTTATAACACTGTTATGCAGCCAAAACAATGATAAACACATAGAGTTTCTCTCTCTCTCTCTCTCTCTCTCTCTCTCTCTCTGACATGTGAATTGCTTTAATAAGTTAATAAGGTTAAAAAAGGAAGGTGAAGGGCATATAGCATGCATCTCCCACTCAGCTCTAGCTTTAGAGGAAATGATTTAGCTTAAACCTTTTTATGCATGTTTTTGTTTGGATTTCAGTACAAAGAAAGATTTAAAGGGACTTTGAGAAAGAGTGTGTCTTCTGTTCACATGACAAACCTTTCCACTGCTAGCCTCTTTGAGAGAGGAGAATAGGAGGCTTTGTTGAAATGGATTCCTCACGTTCCATATTCATTTAAACTGAAGAACCTGAGAGCCTTCCAGCTTGCCAATGTCCTATCACATGCACTTAGATAGGAACTATGGTGTAGACCTGGCAGAAAAACTGAAATTAGAGGAGAGAAAAGAGGAGAGAGAGTGAGTGAGCGAGAGAGAGAGAGAGAGAGAGAGAGAGACTGTTCTATTTATTGTCAATCAAGTTGCATCTACCCTTCAATCACTGTGGTACAGGCTCTTGATGGAATGCATACTATAGTACTTCATGTGTCATGCCACTTATGTACTTTGACTTTGAAGTCCTAGTCCATGAGAAAAAAACACAAGGTCAAAGCATTGTCTGAATTCTCATCAGCATGAGGAGACAACAGTGATCACGTAAAGATGTTTACTTCTCTCATTTTCTCACTTTCTTCGGCCTGTACACTTCCTAACCCTGTCCCCTTCCCCTTTTACCAGAAGAGAAGGTCAACTTTTGAAGTAGCACTTTAAGATCAAATGAACAGCAATGGTAGCAATGACAAAAGAGGAGAGCTGAATCAGCCCACATCAGAGGCATAACAACCATCAATATTCTTTTCCATACTCAGCTGAGATGAAAAGCAAAGAGGAGCATATGCAAAAAGATAGCTTAGCAAAAAGGCATTGGAGCGAAATTACTTCCAATCACTCAGTGGTGGCTCTAATCTCCATTTCTCTCATCTCCTTTTCTGTATTTTCCACTCTCATTCAGTATCACTCTTTCACCTTCAAAAATGTATGAGTAGAGTCATATACTGTATTCAGTGGCATAAGGAAACATCCTCATTCCCATGCCAACTCTCTCATACAGACCAGACAAAGAGCACACACATTTATTTTATAGCTAATAACTAATTTAAATTTGAAATTTATTTTAAAATCATATTGAGATAATGCATATGTATTAATGTACACATTGTGTGTAATTATGGCATATTGTTAAAGTGTGCAGAGCTCTTTCCACTTCATTTTGTGTGCAATAGGGGCACAGACTGACTTCCTTCCAGGTCTGTCTGTGTGTCTGCCCATCTCTCTGGCTCGGTTGTGTCCACTGAGTATGTACATGGCTAAGACTGTCACTGTGCTTAGGTATTCTGCCAATTATTATTCTCTGTTCAGGGACAGATAATGTTCTAACTTTGTTGAGCTGTTCTTCTATCCAGTGTTTTAGATTTGTGTGCATGTGTGTTTTAATAATTTGATTTTGTCTATCTGGGGTTTTGTTCTGGAGTTTGGCTGGACATGCTTTGGATTGTAGTCAGCTCTAAGACCAGCTGGCAGAGGGGATTTCTCTCTAGGGTCAGCTCTAGGTATCTTTGGGCTTTGTGATTGAGGCTCTCTGCACCACTACTTTAGTGGGCATGGAATTCAATTAATCCTTTTGAATTTTAATTATTAGTGGGTATTAGTGGCTGTCTAAAATGTTCGCATGACCAATGACCAATCAGGCAGGGAGAAGAGGGAAGGACAACGAATGCTGTAAAAGAGAGATAAAAAGCAGTATCACTGCTATCAGCATAAGGTCACTGAGGTGTAAAAAAGAAAGAACAAGAGAAAGAGAGAGAGGATAGAGGAGGATGAACAGAAGGCCTGTCAAGGAACATGTGCTACTGTTTGGTTAGGGACAGGTCTGTGATGTGATCCCATCTGGCCTCTAAACACAAACGGATTTGCAACAACACATACCCCCCCTCCTCCAGGCGACACACACCCACAAAGCACACGCACACACACACACACACACAAACACACAAACACTTTTGAAAATACACAGTGGAATACAAAAAGACATAGAGCACAGACACAGACACAGACACACACATGCATGCTGCATGCAGGAACAGATTGCAATGGGACCAAGGCTTTTCTCTGTAGGGAATAAATGTCATTCCTTTTTATTCCCAAAACAATCTTCCATTCAGCACCATCACTAAGGTTTTCTTGACCATTTGGAACTGTCTGAATGTACCAACACACCCCCGGGCTATTTTACATAATCCCTTTATGAATAAACATTACAAAAAAGGGATCCTTGCCACTCAAAATGTTCAGGCAGTGATAAATATTCATTTGCCCACATTCACATGGTTTGCTCATTCTATACCATTCTCTTAATTGCCTTTCTAAACAAGGCTAAACTCTGGCTAAAGTTGTTTAGATTATATTCCCTGGAGGGTATACTCTGGGTGACATTAAGAGAGCCTTTTCAGGAACCAATAGACAATAATCATGCTGATGAAATACTTCCATGCTATTTATCTATTATTAAATAAAATGGAGCAAAAATGTTCATTCACTCATCAGAATGTTGGTGTATCCTGCATTTTTACTTGCCCAGTGTTAAATGTAACTACATTTTAACTTTTTATACCTGAAACAATACACACTTGTTTTCTCCATGTTAACACAACATACATTTAATATATTTCCGTATATCTATAGTTATAGGAAAAATCTTTAGGAAAAATCTTATTTTTAACTTAGAAAAAGGGGAAATGAAATGTAGAAACCGGAATGAAATGTAGCACTAAAGAATGTGGTGTATTTAACTTGGTATAGGAGCATTACCTGCATATTAATATAGTCCTAATCAAAAGTTTAACATTTTTATTATTTATGCTCAGTACACAGACAATGTGTACACAACCATCCCAGCCTTTCCTGACTCATGTAGAGACTTAATACCCAATAAAAACCATCTGTTATGATGCAAACATCCCTCTAAACCCCAAACCAACATGACACAGGTTAATGCTTTAACACATTTGTTGTCAGGGGAAATATCAGCACAACAGAACTATGTCTCTATTTTCCATCAAACAAGGAGAAGCACCAGTGAACAGACAAGTGTGACAGGAATTATTACCTGTGAAAGCACAGATACGTGTATGGATTTTACATACACTATATGGCCAGATATGACCACACTATATGAACACCTAATCATCACAATCATATATGTCCTTTCTGAACATCCCACTACAGATTTTTCCCCCTCACACCCAATTTGTTGCTCAAAAAGCCTCCATTCTTCTGAGAAAGTGTTTGCTGTTGCAGTGAAAGTTGCAGTGGGGATTTGTGCCCATTCAACCACAGGAGATTTAGTAAAGTCTGGTATTAATGTCAGGCAATTCATCACAAAGGTGGGGTTGAGGTCAGGGCTCTGTGCAGGCAGCATCAGTTCTTTTACTCCAACTTTGGCAAATCATCGCATTTATTCACAGGTGCACTTTCATGCTGGAACAGGTTTGGGACCCTTATTTCCAGTGAAGGGAAATCTGAAAGCAACAGAATATAAAGATATTCTAACAATTGTGTGCTTACATGGCCCACACATGGTGTGATGTTCAGGTGTCGACATACTTTTTCCCCTATAGGATAAAATTGAGGAGGCAAGTAATCGTCTCCTGCTGTTGAACTGCTGTAATTCCATTGGCAGATTAATCTCTTTTTATACGCTTTCTCATTTTGACTCATATTTCTTTTTGTATTTACCAGGAAATAGAATCAACAAATACAATATACAATACACGCTGTCAATCTTAAACATTGAAAGGTAGTATTTTTAGGCTATTACTCAGACTTTTAAGGGAATTAAAAGTTTCCTATTCTCTGTAGGTTTCTGCATTTGGTGTTGGAACTTAAATCAATCAATACATCAATAGTTACGTAAGCTTGTGCAAGTGCCAATTCTGAAATTACATTTACCTGCATCCGTGTTTATTGCTCCAATATTGCAGATTGTTTTGAGGAGAAATGCCAAAGATGGAGGTTTGTCTTCAATACTGAAATAAATTGGGGATAGAAATTGCTGACTGAAGAATTAAACATAAACTAATCAAAAAGACTAATGAAACAATAAAATATAAATGCTAAGATGGCAGGCATTCAAATATCTAATTGTGGTCTTATATATTGCCAGTAATTTGTCAAACAAATAGTCCTAATAGTAATCATCACATTATTCACTGCAAATGTGTCTTAATTTCAACAATATTGCTCCCACGCTCATTATTCAGTGTCTTATCAAATAGCACTTGATTAAGAACATAATATTCTTTGCACATTGAGTCAGAATTTGACAAAATTAGTGGTCATGACTGCAAGTTAAACACTGGTTTGTTAGGAAAAAATGTCACAAGGCATTTTTATCAGGTGTAAATGTCTGATATGCAACTACCAAACATTATCACTGCTCTATTTTCTTTGCTGTGTATAAACAGTTGTCTTTCTATCTTCTATAATCTATAAAGAATAATCTCCAAGATCCTAAACAGTCTGACATTAAAGCGGCACAGTCCACAGAAATTGCCCTGTAGCTGCATGATACTGCTAGATCAGCCAAACTGTCATCATTTTCTTATCCTTTTTAACATTTCAGCAGCCTTTGCCAAACACAATCACAAGAGTCTCTTATCAATCCTATGAGTCTTGACTTTCTTGGCACACCACAGTGTAATGGTTTGCTTACCTGGAGGGTTATGGTCATATAAGGGATCGAGATCTGCTCCATGTAGACTCTCCAATCATCTACTACAACATGCACCGAATCTTCTGCTCTGCCTTTATACCTGCTCTCTCAATGAGTTCATGTAATCACATGGGTTTCATCCTACTGCTTTGCTGATGATACTGTCATTTCAGCATATCTGGATCATGGATGGCAATTCTTTAGCTGAAACTAAATCCCAGCAAGACTGAGATGAACTGTGCATCCAAGATCTACCCTCATATTACGATCTTGTAATTTCCCTGGACAGCTCTCAGATCTCATTATATCTCTCATTACACCCAACCTTGTGGTAGTTCTGGATAACCAAAAGCCATGCCTCATACTGCTAACCTGTTCAATCATCCAGGTTTATAATTTATAACAGCAAGAGGATCTGGACATTTCTATATACAGAGGCCACACAGATGTTTACTCTGGGTTTTCTGCCAGTAGGTAGACTGACAATGCTAAATTGTATGTATATGGTACACTGGCATGCAATTCCAAATATATTCATGCCTAATTTCTGATGTTCCAGGCTTAGGTTCAAGAGTCACCATAAACCTGGCCAGAAAATAAGAGCTTAATGAAGATGAATGTGTTTAATCTATGTCTGCATTTGTTTATCCCTGTTATAACACTATATCAATTACTTGCATAAAATTGTGTAACATGGAGGGATCTCAAATAGATATGTGCCACGGTTATAACAGGGTCATGCAACTGTAGCCGCTTTTCTTTGCTGAATGTCAAACAAAAACCTTATTTGGCCTTTTAAATAAATCATGATTTTTATGCTTTTTTTTATTCCATTGAGGCTAAAATTCAAGTAATGCCTTGACTTTTATTCTCTGGGTCAGATATTCTGACCTTAAAGCGAGTAAACAAAGTGTATATGCCTTTTCAATTCCTGCTCCTCAAATACCATAATAATAAAATGTTGAATACTTTTTTACAAATTGGCAATATTTTAGTATTATAAAATACTAAGGGTGCAGTAAAAACAAAATACCCCTCTTTAGTGATATTAAAATCCTATGCATATCATTGCATAGTCTGTAAATAATAACACTTGCATACTATATGCAGAACACTACTATTATCAGAAATAAAATAATAATAATAAAATAAGAAATAAAGAAATTCAAGTGAGTGCAGACATTTGGTAGCTATACTGTATGACTATATGACTGTGGTTAAACTTCTTAGCTCATGAAATGTTAAGTGCCTAAACACAAGTTTGCAAAATCTTTATAAAAAATGTATCCTGATATATACTGTGGTTAGATGCCTAACTGAATTCTGTTGCCTTGTACCTTGTAAATGTGTAATGACAATAAAGTTGAATCTAATCTAATCTAATACATTTTTGCCAAAGTTGTGACAGACTTTGTGCACCCCATACACAAACATGATTGTGTTCAAAGTCACAATGCTTAACACACGAATATTGTAACATGTTCTGTATCTCAGTCTGGTACAACACTGACCATACTCAGGAGAATGCATCCCAGTGCACTGTCTAGCTGGATTACTAACAGCTCATCTCCCAGCAACTCCTAAAAAAGTACACTCTCAGACAGTCTTTGTGCGGAATAAAACAGAATGAATAAAGGCCACAGTTTGTGCCATACCTGAAAAGTTCAAACAAATGCTTTAAACCAGCCATGCTTTTATCAGGAATATCTGTATGAGAAATGGGCCATTCAAAAAGTTGATTTTGGCTCACATATCTGCTAAATGTTTATATAGTTGAGATCTAGCTCTTATGTGCATGGCTCAAATACGCCTGATAGACAAAAGGCAGGGGAATACCAGATATTTGCCAAAAACAATCAATCATATAATTTATATATGATAATAATTTATAGTTTATAATTTAGTCCAACAATTTAACACATCAAAATAAAAAAAATAAAAATCATATAAGTATGCGCTGCTACCACAAAATATACGTCAATATACGTCTTACTCTTAACTAAGATAACTCCTGCTACCACCATTTTGTAACATTTGCTCTGGTAGCTATCTCTTCACAGAGGGAAAATCAAGAATGGAGGTGAATGGATACTTTGCATTATTGGACCATCAGTCCCCTCTTAAACTTTCAGCTATAGTTCTCTCTTTCTTCTCTGCCTCTCAGTCATGTGCTGTTGTCACTTCTCATCAGATTCAGGTTTCCATGAGCAAGCTTCATATTGATGTCAGGAGACATCCAGCAGGGTGGAGTAGTCAAAAAGGGGTAGGCAGTTGAAGCTTGAAACAAATCTGTTGTTTTTATAAAGACAATAGACATTTGGTTGGCAATATGAATATGAATGTGAATGTGAAATATTAGAATTTCAGTTACATCTAAATGGGTTAAACTTAAACTATGTCATTGTTGGTGGCAGAAAACATGATTTTATTTGATCAAATATGATTGGAACAGTTAGCGTTTTAAGATAAATAACACCTTATACACATAATATTTAGTATCCCTTGCTTGCAATAACTGCATCAAGCCACCAACACAACATCATCAAAGTATTGCAATGATTTTCCAGGCTTCCACAGCTTATTTTAGTTGTGTCTGTGTTATAGGGGTTTTAACCCTTGAGTTAAAATAGGCTTCAGGAGATGCATGGTCAGTTGGGTTAAGATTTGTCCAGTCTAAACCTTCCCAGATGATGTATAATGTGCTAGCAGTGTGCTTTGGATCATTGTCTCATTCAAAAGTTCTTCAAAAGCTACAAAAATAGTGCTTAGATAATCAGTGTAGCAGCAGTAATATTTGACATTTACTTATAGTTACTTATAGTCTGGGGTGCAGTCTCAAATTGACCAACTACAGTATGTCTATGACAGTTTTCTACCATAGACATATTCTGACAATGGGACTGGTGTTAGAGAAGCAGATGATGGTTTAGCTGTCTTGTTATTCATCCTGCATGTCAGTCTTTAGGCTATTAATAAAAGTCTCTAAGCCTATGTTTTGTATGGATGATGCATTTAGGGGGTCTCATAGGCCATGTGAATTAATGCAGGCACATAGACATAAAGGCACCAGAAGACTGTGACTCCCTCTCAGTATCAGTGAATCATGTAAACAAAGCTCAACTTTAATACTCTTCAGCAGTATATTTGTTGGCAGTGATATAGATGTAGCTGACCATCCATTTATAATGTGGGTGTATAGTTTACGTAGCTCACGGCAAGAAAAGCAGTGACCGGTGACATTGGACATAAGAACAGTACATTTCAGCGACAAAAAAGTAACAGTTTCAGGTTTCATTTCAGGGGCAGAGCTGTCAATGCAGGGTAAAGGCAGGCAAGAAAGATAGCCTGTAGTCTGTTCTTTGTGCCTTCCAGCCTCCCCATAATAAGGTTCTTCAAGTTTCAGTACACCAAAACACAAATTACAGTAGGAAAGCATTTCCAGCACTATTCCATCACCAATCAATATTTCATCAATCATCAAGATGCAGGAACATAGCATCATTGGGGGCTGAAGCATCACAGATGGCATTACTGTGGTCATCACTTGGCAGCAGACCATTTTCAAGATGACATTTCAGGAATTTCAACTATTCCTGTTTGAACTTGAACAGTGTTCAGTCACAGACCAGATTTGTGTAGTTTGGATATGACAGTTTTCAGTCAACAGGACCTTTCATGAAGAAGCATAGAATGTCATCCAGATAGGCCTTTACTCCAGATATGTCTTTCAGGACAAGCGGCATCAGATTCTAAAATTATGAAGGGACAGGTGCCAATCTGAAACAGACTCGCATGTATGTAACTAGTCCATCATGGATTATGAAGTCTTAAGTCACTAGGTGTACATCATAAACATGAACATGCAGATTGCTCTTTGAAAATGTGCATTAATCTGGAAAACATTAGAGATTTCCATATAGTCTCAAAATGTTTATATATTTTCTGGCTAGAGCGACAATTCTTTTCAGAACATACCATACAGATAGGTGCATTTGCATTCACACTGCAAATATTATGTTGTCATATGGTTTCATGAAGGTCCTTTGAAGTTGCTTTGTGTGAACAGACAAATGTTTTGAGGACACACTGGCAAAAGTGTGACATAAAACAGTGAATAACTCTTATGATGTTTGTGTTTATATGTTCCACATGTTGAAATAAAACGAGCATTTTAACATATCAAGAACTTTCAATGTATTTGCATGTTGTTCATTCTTATGACATTTGTGTAGATTATGTTTGTGTACAGCATATAAAAAGTCTGTTTTTGTGATTTCAGGAGTGTTTACAATTTGAATTTCAATGGTGTTTATGCTTGACTGTGACTGAAAATTAATTTGACTCTGAGCATAAAACAAGGGCACACTCATGCAGGAACTAATCATGCAGTTCTTACACGGTCAGTGTGGACTGAAATGATTTTTTCAATAGAACTCATTGAGGTCTTGATGATATGAGGAACTGATATGATGTACCCAGTGTGAACAGGGATTTTGAACTTGTGCTTGGCTCAGAATATAATTAAATATATTAAATTGTTTTTTCTGGTAACACTAGTTAGTGTTAGTGTGCAGTAATTATTTATAACAGAAAATTACTGCACACTAACACTAACTGGTTTCTACTGGTGTTATTGTTTGACACACTAGTAAGATTTGAGTGTTACAGCATATAATTAATTAATTAATTTTTTGTGTTACAGTAGTCCTATATTATAAATTTGGACTATAAAAAATATAAAGTGGACATGGTTTTGAGGGCACAGAAAATTCTTGAAGACCATTTGGTTTCATTTAGTGGCAAATGTTTTGAGTCCTTGTCCAAGATCAAAACTTTACATCTATCATCAGCCAGTTAGATAATAACTGTGAGCATTTCTCACACAAATAAAATTATCATGTTACCGAGAAAATTCTTCTGATCTATGTTGTTAAATGCTGTGGTGAGTTCAAGTAATAAAAGCAGAAAGCCATACCTTGGATGGAAGCCAATAATAGGTTATTTATTTTAACCAACATTGTCCCAGAACTGTGATAAGGCTTTAATTGTGATGTGCTAATAATCCCATGTAGCTGCATTACAACAATTATCACCAGAGTAGACAATCAAGTTACAGTTATAATTAGTGTTATCAATCAAGATATCACTGTAATTAGTCTGCCTTGATTGTTGGTGTATTTTCCTTCAGCTGCCAGTCATAATTCCAAAGGAAGTGTTGTTTTTGATTGGAATTTCACTTTTTGTTGTTGTGTATTAGAAACACAAGTTTATGAACAATACAAAAAAAATATACAGCTCAAAGTAACAAACCAGGTTTGTATAAGAACTTTTTGTCATAATGGGCTCATAATGGAATCATTAGTTATATCAAATCACACAACAAGGATAATTGTTTTTAAATTTCCAGGAAAGACAATCAGAATGCTTTATTTTTCCTGGACACAAATTCCCCTAGGTATGAAACCCTTTTAAGCCACTGTGAAGAGATAGTACAACGTGTTTTGTTTCAGGCATCCCTGCAATGTTCTGTTTTGCTCATTAAAGATTGCTCATATATCCCTTCATTACAGAGGTCTAACACTTTACATCTGTGCTTGTATCTTCACCTTTTACCTTTGTTTCACAATTTTTATATAGGCTGCTGCCCAGTGTGCACAAGAGACAGTGTAGTGTTTCAGTGTGGTAATAAAGGAGTAAAGAGAAATTTCTTCTGATCCCTGAGATAAATATTATATGTATAGCATGTTTAAAAACAGGCATGGTCACAAAGCACCTTTACAGAAATCGGCGTTTAGATCAAAGGCTTTTTTCCTCTTTTTTTTCAAGCCTGGCCCAAAGATTTCGTGATGGATTTAGCAAGAGAAAACAACACAGAGTAAAATCTAAGCTGATATACAAAAACCAGCATTTCTAACACTATAATATTGTCAGCATTATCTCCAGTTAATATTTGTTGGTTTTTGCAAAAACATTCATTGTCAAATGCACTACATAATATCTCAAGCATAGCAACAACCATTAGGGTGGCACTGCTTGAAGTTACACAGGACCCATTTATGGACATAAATGACATCTTTTGACTATTGCAATTCTACTTAAAATGTTTACAAGCATTAGAAGTTACATAAAGTATTGCTTTGTAAAACTCATAGCCATTGTTTTCAGAAAAAGCAACCCTTATATATTCCATATACATGATACTCGATATACTATATAAGATATTTACAATAATTTGATACAAATCTGAAAATTTAGCATTATCCACCTTGAACTTCCTTCACTGATTATTTCCAAATGATTCCAAATCTCTGAACTGATTGTAGGTTAAAATGTGCATGTAGTCAATTTGTAATTAGTAAATATAATTTTATCTGAGAATGGTAAGACTGCAGATTGCTTGTTTGGAACTTGTTTCTGGCAACCAAGGACGAAATAGTGTCACTTCTAAAACACAGGCATTTTTGTGGCATGTTTTCTGTTTGGGGAAAAATCACATGAACGTCAGGTGTGCACATACTTTTGGAAATATATCATGCTTTATGTTTTAAAGGAGGCAGTTTGCCGTATCTCCTTTTTGGTGCAGCTGTTATAATATATACCAGGCTTTGTTAATATGTGCAGTGTGCTCTGTTTTTTCTTGGTGGTAGCTATCTGCACTGATCTTGTATTCCTGTATCAGGCCTTATACAGATGCTGTGAGAATTACTATAACTTTAAGACAACTTCTTCTGACACTCCCCAGTGAGGACCAATAAACTATCCTCAATGTTAGACCTAAACCCAAACTATACAGAAAAACTAAATCTGCTGTTCATGTACATATCCTCCTATTGTAGTTTAACTGAGAAATCTTTTGGGGTGTTCTAAGCTAATCTTAAAAGCTTTTCCCTGTCAGAGTTTCCCATTACTTTGGCAAAATAATTATTCCCTAATGCAAATTTCAGCTGCCACTGCTGAAGCCCAGGGAAATATGTATTGTGCCAAACATGTTTGTCCATGTGTGGACAGATCTGTGGCCTGTATCCCTCTTCGTGAACATTTGTCTCCCTTACTTGCATGAGCCAAAACCTTCCTGTAGACCAGACTTTAATACATGCACTGAATTATTTAGCACTCATACTCAATTATTTAAAAGTGTCTGGTATATTTGGATGGTTTGTTAAAAGTCTGCATGTTAGAGAAAAAGGTAGGGTGTGTATACTTAGGATACTCTAAAAGGCATTCAATTGATTTTGTTATATTGTGCCTTTTTAAGATGAAGGAAAAGACAAAGTTTATGAATATGTTCCTTTTACCTGGTTGCCAGTTTACAAGACAGTAGCTAGATGTACCTACATAATAAAGTGGAAATTTTGATGTTTATATCAGACAAAATCCTATTAGGTCAATGTGGAATTTGTTCGGTTCAGTTGTCACAATCACTAAGTAGAGACAGATGTAAATGCATTTCAGAACTTATATAATAAGGGCAAAGGCATATAAACCCAAAACGTTAGGCATGATCTAAATGAATACACAGGCGTGAGTCAGATGATGAGCAAAAAGAGTAGACTAGAAAAATCAAACTCGGGAATCAAGAAACCGGTAATAATCTATAAACCAGAACACTGGCAATTTACTGAGGCAAAACTGAGCATTTACTTGCCATGGTGAATGTGGAGTACTTATATGCTGCAGTCTGTATTTATGAACATGTGTGTATAATCATATAGTCTATAATATAGTGTATATTATAGTCCATATTGGCCATGTTTGTAGTTCATGTAGTACTCTGGGTTGAGTAGTTGAGTGTTTTCTGCCTTGTCATGAAACACTGCCTAGCCAATATTATTTGTTTTCTTTTCAATGAATATATCATTAAAAATTAGAGGACTGATGGCCAAATCAAATGATCGTCTTTTAACTCAATATCAGCTGGTTTACCTAATTGTTTAAGGTTTAAAAATATGTGGGGGGTAAGGGGTGGGTTAATTTGCTAAATGAACAATTTCTGCATACAATGTTTTTTTTAAAACACCTAAGCATTGTTTTTCTATATTGATTACATTATTCTCAAATGGATGAAGTTTGGCACATACAGGACTGGTTGCCCAGCCAAACTGAGTAATTGGGAGAAGGGCCTTAGTAAAAGAGTTAACCAAGAACCCGATGGTCACTCTGACTAAGCTCGAGTGATCCTTTGTGGAGATCCTTAGCCTTAGTGGCTATACAGCGGTTTCTCCTCAGTGCAAAACACATGAAAGCCCCCTTGGAGTTTGCAACAAAGCACATGAAGGAGGAAACCAGGCACTGCTCATCACCTACTGAATACCATATCAACAGTAATGCATGGTGGTGGCAGCATCTAATGTGGAGAGGATTTGCAAATATAGAATGGCAGAAAATCCCCCAATCCAGGTGATCAAAGTTTGTTGCATTATACTTGAAAAGACTAAAAAACTGTAAGTGTTGACATTGGTGATTCAACTATGTACTGAGCAAAGGGTCTGGATATTTATGAACGTGATATTTCATATTTTTCATTTTAATAAATTTACAGATGTTTCATTATGAGGTACTGAGTGTAATATAATGTGAAATATTTTAGTAGCAGCCAAAAATGTGAATGGGGCCTGAATATTTTCTGAATGCATTGTATGTGTATAAATAACTCATCCTTCATCCTCAGTGTTTGCAAAGATTTACCAATCCTGCATTGTACATCTCTAAGTACAGTTATGGTGTATGATCAGACCATTATTTTAGCACTGACTCTTTTCACAATACCAATTAAATTGCATTACCTTTTATATATGGCTCGGCACACTGCTCTCTCTTTCATCTTATTTTGACAGAGTGATAAATACTGACAACATAAGGGGTTTTATGCTAATGTAATTATTATCGACATATCTCTGGGAATTTAATCCTTCCTGAATCTGTCATGTAAGGTTTTTTTTTGCTTGCACATGCACATGTCTAGAAGGATCATATCTTGCCTATATCCATAATTATCTTTTAGACATTCAATTAACACCATTATACTGTAGTAAGTATGATATTTTAAGACTAGGTTATCATACTGTGGAAATTTCAAAGACCTCTACTGTTGAATATATGAATGCTTATATCCCTTCTATATTTGGATTATTTCAGTTAGATTGCTTACAAGATATATCTCCCCTTCTTCTATAGCTTCTGGAACTCTTTCATCTCTTCCTGATCCTGACTCCTTCTCTGCCCTTCCATTGGACTCAGGCAAACACACTTTCCTCTCCTCACTTTCCTGAACTATCTCTGTGCTCTCTCCACTAATCCTAGGAAGACTTCTACTGCTCCTTGTTTGTCAGATATGTTGCTCAGCATTCAAAGAGAACTAAATCAGCAGAGAGAAAGTGGAAGAAATCATAGAGCTCACCTCTTACTGCAAGTGCCAGGCAAAATTCTTGCCATAACAAATTTTCTGCCAGGAAACATCTTCAACCTTCTTTATAAGAACCTTACAAGGTCCACAACATCTTCTCTTTACTACTAAACCCATTCGGCTCCTCCTGCTTCCTCTTTCCTGACTGCTAAAGACTTTGCCTCCTTTTACAATGAGAAGATTGAGAAAATCTGCCAGACCTTTACTTCTGCCCCAACTACACCTACATTTCCCTACTACTTCATTGTCACATTTTTCAACCATAGCAGCAGAAGAGATTCTACAAGTCATCCAGTCTTTCAATCCTAACACCTGCTCACTGGATCCCTGGATCCCACTGGATTCCCTTCCACTATGCTTCAGACCATCTCACAAGACCTTCTGCAGTTTATCACCACAATCATCAATTGATCCCTAACATCTACCTTCAAGAGAAAAAGGGTTATTCCTATCCTGAAGAAACCTGCTCTGGATCCATCAGACATCAGTAACTAGAGATCAGTATCACTTCTCTTTTCTTTCAAATTGTCTTGAACACGTTGTGTATAATCAACTGCCTGTCTACCTCTCACAGAACAACCTCCAAGATCCCAATCACTCTGGCTTCAAAGCAGCACATTCCACATAGACTTCCCTTTTGGCTGTCTCTGAGAAACTACATGATGCTGGATCAGCCAAGATGTCATCTGTACTTATCCTCCTCGACAGTCAACCACAAGACTCTCTTATCCACCCTCAGGAGTGGAGAATTTGTGGATCATAATGGGAATGGTTTGCTTCCTACCTGGAAGGTCACTCATATCAGGTAACATGGAGGGAAGTGACATCTGCTCCATGCAGACTCTCCACTGGTGTGCCACAGGGCTCAGTACATGGTAGTCTCCATTTCTCCCTATAATCACTCTCTTGGTGAACTTATTTCCTCACAGGGGTTCTCTTACCACTGCTATGCTGATGACACTCAACTTATATTCTCCTTCCCTCCCTCAGATTCCACAGCTTCTGCTCAGATATGAGCATGTCTGGCAGACATATTAACATGGATTATGACTCATCATTTGAAACTCAATCCCAGCAAAACTGAGCTGCTAGTCATCCCAGGTGATTCATCCCCAGGTCAGGATCTTGCAATATCCCTATAGAACGATCCGATCTCCTCTTCGGTCACGGCTCACAATGTTGGGGAAATCATGGACAATCAACTGTCCTTTTCCTCACATGTTGCTAATGTGACACCATCTCTCAGGGTAAGAGGTAGGTATACAGCAATACTCATTTTCTTTCTGTTTTTTATTTAAAAAAAAACCTGAACAGAGTTTAGTTCGGTTGATGTTGTCCCAAGTCTATACCCTAGTGAACCTAGTGTTAATGTATTCATTGATACTTCAAAGCACTTGTGTACATCGATCTGGATAAGGGCATCTGAAAAATGTTGTAAGTGTAAGTTTATTTAACTGCCCTTTAAAAAAAAAATCACTGACAATCAGTATGAGTAAGCAAACCAGAAATGTGCAAAAAAGAAAGGCTCAAAAGAAAGTGCAATATTTCTCCACAATTCATTCCCTGAATGCTGCTTGACTCATCTCATTGGAATTGTCCACTGAATAGCCACAAAGGAGAAGATTAAGTCTTAGTTGATGCAGAGGAAATATATTCCAAACATCTCCTTCTCAATGGCATAACACCAAAGGTAAACTTTCTT
>JAOTRN010000019.1:11234068-11247228 GCA_028566695.1 Bagroides melapterus
ATTCTCAGTAAGCAGATTCACTCACCAGTGCCTGCATGTCATACATTGTTCCCAAGTGATCCCAGATGACCTTTGATGAGACCTGCCTTCCAATGTTTTGGCTAAATTTATCACGTATGCAAATCATGTGGAAATGACGATTGACCCCTGTAATGTAAAAAATAAATGAATGAATGAATGAATGAATAAAAACACCAAGAAGTCTTAGGGTCCAAAAGTGATTATATTTATATTTTATATTATATTTATATAGTTATTTTTGCATGTAAGCATCCCCGGAGAAATACGTTTACAGGCTACAATTTTGACACTGTAGTAGTTTGTAAAAAAAAAAAAGCCAAAATTAAAACCTACTTATAATCGATTATGCATGTTAAAGAACATTTTATTTAGCTAGCTCTGTTTATGTTTCCCCAGATTGCATAATGGCCATGACAAAAGCATACACGTTTTCATACACTTATGCAATTAGGGTTGATTCTTTGTAAATAACCCACCTTAAATACCACGGAAAAAATAGGGATACTGTTTGCTCCAATCCAGTACATTAGTAATATATATTATACATCCAATATATACTAACTGAGAACAGCTGGTTTTGATTTACTTCTGAAAAATGCTTTTATGCAGCTTTAAGTAAAAGTATAACATTTTTGTTTTCACTCTACAGAAACCTGTCACTGTCATTCCACTTCTAATAGGCTGTTAGTCAAACAACAACATACAAAAAAAAAAGCTAGGAAACAAATGATGTCAACGATATCAATGCAACACAGACAAATTAACTCGGACTAAAATTATTATGGGATTGTCATTTTATTATATTATGTTAAAGATGTATAGAGCCGTAGATGACAAAGGTTATAGCCAGATAGTGTGTAAACTGTGGTGTATGGGAGAGTTGGTCATGTCTTGTTATTCTTTTAGTTTGGTTATCAGATTTTAGCCGCAAAGCATCTATTCAGAACATCTAATAAGAATTAATTTATGAATTGCCAAACGACCTACATTCGTTATCTTTATTCACTAAAGCTAACTAATTAATTCACTTATTCCTCATGCTCACTTCTCTTATCGTGAAGTCTGTATCGGTTAAGCTGGAGATTGTTTACACTCCACACCGTGGATTCAAGGCCTACTGCAGAGAGACCGCACAATGAAAACAGAAATGTAGCCTACCGACTGGTTTGTGACCCAACATCGCGTGAAACAGACACACTTCCACCTCTTGACTCCATACCACTGACTCATCAGCAGCACAGGATTCTGAATCCACTTGTTTTTCGTCTGCTGAGACTACTTCAGCCTCTCCCATGTTTCTATTCAAGATTCTTGGCTTTTCTTCTTCTACTAGGCGAGTTTATGGTTTTCGTTTGTTCCACCAAATCATCTTATTATTAAGTTGCCGCCCCCAATGGCCTGGAGTAAGAATACGCGTTTAAGGTACGAGCAAAAAAATAAACAAATAAATAAAAAAAAATTTCTGTCAATGTTTCGAATAACACTGTATACTATGAACGTGAACGCAATCATGGAAAAAGACACACTATCGGTATCACATAGACATATCTAAACAAAACTGGTTTTAGCTTCTGTCTTCGTAGGTGCGACAATTTCTGGGCTGTCTTGCGAATCAGGGAATACCTTATTGATCCATACAGCATTCTGGTGCATTCTAATGACCTGTAGCTATTCTGATGCTTAACTATCATCTACCCGGCCTCAAAAAAAAAGACATGTAGTAATTTAGCTGACGAACTGTCACCTTTGATGCTTTCTGGAGCTATCTAATGTCGGCTTCTCAATCGCATGCAGCTTTAATTCGCGGCTGACACCTGAGTGGCGAGAATTTTATGTATAATTCTTCTGAGTTTGTTTACTTTATTTTGGCCATTGTTTCAAAACAGCTGTCATCTGTGCTATTTTCAAGCACCTCTTTGATGCGCGTTCGTTTAGAGTAGGTTAATGTCTGAGAAGCAGGAATTGGCCAATGACTGTTATAAGAATTTTATAATCGTAAAAATGGTGTGCGAGAAGGCGGGGATTACAGACGGGTTCAATCAAGCAAACATGCGCACGTTATGAAGCATTCGAACGATCACATTATAATCAAACTAAAGCTGAATCCCGGCCAGAATTGGGTCTGAGATGTCCGTCAAAAAGAGGACGTATGGTCACCCTATTTGTCCTATCATGTTTTGGGGAGGTGGGGAGAACCTGGAGAAGCCAGGGGTTAACCCACACCAACACAGAGGACCCATGCACAGACATGAAACTAAGTTCAGCACCAAAGCAGAGACCAAGGAGCTGTGAGGCAGCAACGAATTCTAGTAGATATATTGACAGAAGTCTATTGACAGAAACTACTGAAATAGAAAGGCCACTTATTTTGTTTTTGCTATTCACTGAAAACATTTGGGATCAAGAGAGGAATGAGACCACAGATCAGAATTTAAGCTTTGATTTTCTGATACTTACATCTAGTTGTGTTAAACAAAATAATATATTTTTGTTTGAACCCAGTCATTTTTTCAAGTAAAAAAATAGTTTATTGTGCTCTGTTTGAATGCTTGTTTATAGAATTAATATCTCTGAATGTCTACTCTTGGATGGCGCAGGATTATTCAATACCAAGACCACAAATCTGTAGTTGCATAGCCAATATAACAACCTCAAAAAAGAAAGAAACCACTGGTTAAAACATTGTCAGAGCTGTGAATAAGACCCCAAAAACAAGTTAGTCACCAGCAACCGCACAGAGCAGAGGTAAAGGTGTCATGTCTGAAGAATCAAAAGAACAAACAAAATCCTAAATTTAATTGCAGTGTTTGTCCTGCATCTGCATTAGTTTATGTTTGCTGCTTCCACATCAATGTCTAGTGAGTGTATGTGGAGAATATTGTACTCCAGAAGCCATAATTTTTGTCTGTCTATGATTCAAAAGCATTTTAGTTTTTTTAATAGTGCTAACAATCTCTTTCAACATTTCAGCATTCCATTTATAATCACAATAAATGGCAAAATCGTATTTTGTCTTTAATAAAATAATGCTTTATTACTGTATTTGTATAAAATCCAAAAAGCATATATTAAAAGTATGGCAGTAAATTCACAGTATTTTTTTTTTTTTTAAATCAGTAAGATGTTTTTTTAAAAAAAAAATTAAATACCTTTGATTGAACCACCCTTTTAAATCACGTGTTCAGGCAATGCCATGAATGATGTTGCCAACTGAAAGGTCTTTTTGCTTGTCATCTACCAGTTTGTGCATTTTTGCACACTGCAGCTCTTTACAAGGGCTCTCACTAAAGGAGGCTTTAGAGAAGACCACGCAGTCCCCGCTCACTTGGAGTCCATGTGCCAGGCAAAGCTGGCCAGCCAGTGAACGCTCCAGATGAAGAATGTCTGCTAACTTCTGGACGGGAAAGTGGCAGTTTCTGCTATTGTATCCATGGCTGTAGAGCAGCAGCAAATCTCTCCTGCAGGACAATAGGTGCCTATGAAGGGCACAGGCTTGTATGAAGTCCAGTTTTTGGGCCAGACGTAGGAGACGCACAGGGTTGCGCTCCATATAAGCCCTATTAACTGCCAGAGCCAGCTGAACCGGAGGAGAGTTACGCACTTTCTTAGGCAACTTAAGGGCATGCTGCAGTGTCCTTGTGGAACCTAAAAAAAAATCCCACACAATGTGAATCAAACATAACTTTTGCAGATAATTACCATTAAAGCAAATGCCAATCAGATTTTATATTTATATTTATATTTATTTTATATTTCAGTAACCACTTTATCCTAGTCAGGATACTTCAAATGTCCTTCAGGAAGCAATTTGGGTGCAAGCGTCCACTCAGACTGTGAGGAGACGAATTCATGAAGTCAAAGTGAGGCTGTGATCAATGTCAGAGATGGTTAAACCATTCATGTTTGTTTTACAGTACAATCTGCTGTAACATAAGCAATAACATCTTGTTTTGTTGAAATGGAAAAAGCTTTCTTTCCTGTTTTAGATCCTGCTTCAAGCTCTGATGCTCTGATGCTCCACACAGTGTGACTACAGTACAGTACAGTATTGCACTGCAGGCAATAATGTTTAAAAGCACTTCCTGTCCACTGTGTCTTTAGGTGAATCACAGAAATACTGAACACCCAACAGTTTTTTTTGATGCACTCTTGAATGTGTGACAAGCCACTTCTCACCTTGTGACAAACAATCAGGTCTGGCACCATCATTAGTGATGAGGCATGAAATTCCATTGATGATAACATTGATTAATAGCAGACTTACATTTTATACATGCATTTTGAACAATACCCGCAATTTTGATTACATTTTTGGATACACATCAAATGTTGACTACTGTACATCCACCAAGTTGCCATTGTCAGCTGATCTACTATGTCATTAAAACTGCAAGAAATTGCCTTACTGGATAGTGAAGTGACCAGTGGTTCCCAAATACCGAATCTCAATTGAAGCAGTAGGTCCTTAAGGTATATCTTATATAATGTATTACAAATACTGAGCATATATTTAGACATTTGGGCATTTAGATTTTCACCTACTTTATAAATGGTTGTCTCACATATGATTCAACAAGTTGCTAAACTGACTGTTGTCCAGATAGTGCAGTCAGTACAAGGAAAAATCTATTCACCCACCCAGGTTATAGAGCAGGCTGAGGGCCTGGAATTCTGCCTGATGCTCATGCTGTCCCTCGCTGTAGCATTCCAACAGCCAGCTCAGACACTCCTGCAGGTGTGTGTCATTAATATGTGGGTCGAAGAGCCGCAGAGGTGCACCACATAGCCGGTATGATGCATAGAGATGGAAGCGCACTGTTCTCTCAAGCACCGCCACACACTCCCTGCCAGACACACGCTGGATGACCATGTCCTGCCGGACACTGCGCAAACGGTCGAACACAAAGCTGTAGACCTGCACAATATCCATTGAAAAGACATGAAATAAAAAAATTAGCTTGACACATGGGCACATCTCTGGAAAATAAACAATGTACATAATTCAAAACTATGCATAAAACTGAAACAAGAGGCCAGTTTCTTCAGTATCATTACACACTCAGCAGAAAGATGTCAAATGATGTAGTTCTTAAACTGGGGTCCAGGGAACCCCAGGAGTCTGTGAAGCATAGCCAATGGAGGTGCAATTTTCTAATTTGTTACAGTGCTGGAAATCACAATCCACGATTATTAAAGTGATTATGTCTGTAAATAATGACACCTGGAATCTGAAGACAATTTTAAGAAAATGTGGTCAGTTTTCTAGAAAAGAGTGGATTTTCTCTGGTGTGACCTGAATCCAAACACCTCAAATTCATCTCTATGATGTCACAAGGCTACCAATCCTTTACAGCAACCACATCCCAGTGCACAACTCATCACTGATTTACATAATGCTATACAAATCCTATTATGGAAACAACAGTAGAATAAAAAAGGACCATCTTGGTCAAAATGTTTATAAATAGGTGTTAATTCCTGTACAAGATTGTGAAGGTAACATTGTGAAATATACTCTAGGTTCACTCTGACTACACTTATTTCAGAGGTACTTTTTCCAATTTGCCTTGCTGCAGATTTTCTACTAACAACTCTTCTTACAATAGGCGCTAACCTCAGTCCAGGGCTGAAGTGTAGGAGAGGCTGCTATCACATCCACTAAGTAACACACTGTCTTGAACAGCACATCTGGAGGTCGCAGGTCACAGGCTCTGGTGCTATCTTTACCAGCTGCAGGACGCGAGTATTCTTTAACAGTGCGGGAGAGATCAGCACGGGGCATGCGCTCTTTCTCTGTCCCACGTTCCATCTCAAAGCAATGTAACTGCCTCTCTGTCTCCCGCCGCCGGACCTCTGAGATGGGACACATAGTGGTACAGGTACCACAGGGAACAGAGTCTTCAGACTTTTCTTCAGCTGTATTACTCTCCTGACCCCTCCTATTCACAAAGCGTGGCTTTCTGTGCATTGAGCAAGTTGCAAAGTTTCAACAGTGTCGGAGGTGTACGCTACAAAAAAAAATCAAAGGAAGAATACAACATATTTTAAATGCTAATGTAGAAAACCAGAAACCTGTTTGCATGCAGGCAATGTAAAATTAGACAAAGAATTCATTAGTTTTTTGTGTGTATTTTGAGATGTCAAAAGTTCAGTGTTGAAAATGTCATCAAATTAAAAAGTAAAAAAAAGATTCCTGTTTGGAAGAAGAAATGTTTGTGTTCAGTAAATTGCCATAAAAGCCTGAGGTATCAAATGATACAAAAAAACTCACATTTGTAAATGGTAATCTTTTTTGTTTCTTCTTTTTTTTGGATTTTGTTTAAAGAATCATTAAACACTTCAGTTGTCAATTATTTCATAATTCAGGCTTCACAGGGTTAAAATTGGTAGCGAACTCTGCCGTCCTGCTAATTTTACAGTGCAGGTCTTCTATCTCACGAGGTTTGTATTCATTTGACATAAATTCAGTACATATCTGCTTACTAAATAAATGAACAAATAAATAAAAGAAACATACTCACCTAAGGTAACCGACGCTACGCTCCAATTCAACGACAGATACAAAGCGTCACTTCCTATGGCGTGTTTACGTCAAACGACATGTCCGGTTAACCCTGGGCACTTCCTGTGTAATATTGCGTTAAAGCAGTTTGCACCAATAATGGTAAATATACACTTTGTTGTTTATTTATTTATTTTTTGGTAAATAGTGTTCAAGAGTGCAAATAGCTGCGCTGTGTGGTTGGTGATATTTTCACCCGGATGTAAATAAACGTCATATCCTTTAGCTTTTTAGAAAATGACGTAATGTATTTTGAATCTATTGAATTCTCTACCAGTTTAAAAGCAATAAGAACAATGGTTTACTAAAGGACTTGGCAGTTCCTCTGGGTTAAAAGATGACCCTGGTCTGTTGATGATTATGATTTGTATTTTATTTTAAATGTATAGATATGTATGTATGTATGTATGTATGTATGTATGTATGGACATCCATATTACATAGGCTCACTCTCCTTTTTAAATTGTGGGGTAGTTCTCTATTTCTAAAACACTTGATGGGTTAATGTATGTAATTTAGAAAATTCCTGAATACAAAGGAAAGGAAGAAACAATAATTAACGTTACTTTGTCATATGTAAGAAACAATAACTAAAGTTACTTTGTCATATTTTTAGAACCACACTGCTCTTGAAGTAAAATAACATTTACAAGGATGACATTATATTGTTGTTGTTTCATTTAGTGTTCTTAAGGATATGTGCTTTGCCATTAAGCATCATTAATCTGTTGGAAATAAATAAATGCTGAATCATATGATTGCTTAAAATCAAGAGTAAATGTTCACTGATGACACTACTGTGAGTAAAACATGTCAATAAATAATACAGACCACACTAAACTGTAATGATTCAAATGCTTTAATAATTACTCTACACATTTACAAAAAAAAAAAAAAAAAAAAAAATCCACTTTAGTCTGAAAAGAGACTTTGTACTGTACTAAATCCAATCTTATCTTCCTCCAAACACTGCTGGACCAGCACCGTCTTCTGACTCACTAGTGAGGATAGTTCCAACAGATCAGAAGAGGTACTGCAAATACAGTAGGGGTTTGGATGAACTACGGCATTCAAATGATCCAATGAGCAATCATCATTAATATTATGTTACAGGAGATTGAGATTATTTGTAGTGCTATTGATGTAGCTGTACCTGAGCAGATTCTGGTTAATCTCATGTGCTGCACTTTTTATCTCTTTAAGGCACGCTGCAGTGTTTTCACCCTTAGTGGAAACGTTCTTCATGTACTCCTCCAAGATGCACTGACTCTGATTTAGACAGACAAGTGCTTTATCTAGAACATAAAGCATCCAGGGTAAGATAAGGTGGTTGCACTTTGCAAATTGTGACCTCATATTAATACATAGAACATTTGAAAAATCTGTGAAAAATCTATTCACTGACCCAGAAACTCATCTCGATCATCTTCAACATGCAAGTTCTTTAAAGGTAGCTCATGCCGCGTTGTGTCTATAGCCGACGCAAAGGTCTTGTACTCCTCTTTGAATTGCTTTGCGGTTTCAGCGACAGGTGTTAGTGCGACAATCTGAGAAAACATGCCATAAAGCATAAATAAATATGAAAATACAATTAAACTAAAGTAAATTAAACTAAACTAATTTAATCTTTTTAAATTTAACCTGCAAGTCGAGTAAATCATTGAGTTGCTGCTGCTTTTCCAGAAGAAGACACTGCTGCTTCTTGATCATGATTTTTGAACGCAGCTTTTCCTCTTCTTCCATCAGAGTGATGAGGTTTCGTTCTGCTTCTTCCTTAAGTTTTTGTGTGCTGTTTTCAATCTGGATAAAACAAAGGGTCTCGACATGAGAAGTGGACTCATACAAGAACAATTTCAAACATAAAAAGTATGGACATATATAGATGTTCATAACAGTTTTTTTTTTTTTACACTTTTCTTCAATGATGTAAGAAATTTTGCGGCCTTCATATGCTTTTGGAATTATTCTATTCAAATTTCTGAAGTGTTAATTACACTTATGTTGTTTTCACATGCTTTGTTATTGGAAAGAATATGAAACATGGACACTGACAATTATACTTTTATTTTGACACCATAACACATTAGTGACCAAGCTTGCAGTCAAATACAATCTATGTTTATGGTGTAAAAATAAATTACTGTTCTGATATAAATAAATGAAAAGCTAAAAATTTCCAGTGCTAAGAATTAGCTACATTTAGAAAAATAAACAAAACATGTCATTCAGCACAGAAACTGTACTCCTCTCTGCTATATCAGAATTAATTTCACCAGCCATAATTATGGCTTGAGGGGTGATTCATGTGCACCTTCCTAGTGGGAAATATTTAAAATAGAGACAGCAGAAGATCAGGATGAAGAGACAGCATGAAGACAGCAGAAGATCAGGCACTGATACTTAAAGCATTTTTCAAACCAATGGGTTGGCTCTATAATACCTCTTAGGATTTTGATGAAATTTCCAAAACATTACAACACAGCCACATTAAACTATACCAGGGTGTGTACACTTGTACAACCAGGTTATTGTAACTTTATGTTTGCCTAAAATGCTTGACATAGATGGTGGAAAAATTTCTGACACAACCATCATCTTTCTTGGTTATCACAAAACACCTGCCATTTTAATAGAGGTGGCTCTAACCTTAGCAGTGAGGAAGGCCAGCAGGAATGTTTCTAACTCCAGGTTCCTTTTTTTAGCATTGGGGTCCACTGTATTTGGTTGTGATGCTGGTGATGTATTTTCTAAGCAAACAAAAAGAGCACTGTAAACAAGACCAATCAGAGGCGTACATTGTTTGCTCTTAATCCAGAGTCAGAAACACTTTCATTTGTACCTTTAATGATGGAGAGATCAAAGTCTGGACGCATGCAGTGACCGTCCAGGACGGTTGACTGTAAAACATTTCCACCAAGACTTGAAGACTCTAAAAGGCTGGGTATAACTGCTGGTGAGAGTTTTGAGTGATTTAAGTTAATCACATAAAATACAATGACTGTAAATTCCAAATGTATTATCCAATAATAACATCAGCATTATCAAATTTGTTAAAGTAATATCCACCTTATGATATGTATATTAATTTTTTTTTATTAATGTGAGATTGTTAGTGATTTAATTAATTCAATCTTACTATGAAAATCTTTGTTGACATTTTCAATTTATACTTCCTGAACCAAGAATCTGGTGCATTTTCAATTTTTCTACATTACATACAATGCCATTTAACTACCCACCTACAGTTCCACCTCCACCTAAAGAAACCGACAAAGCATTTTATTCCTTTAGTTTGTGCAGCTTCACCACATCCCATTCTGTAAACTTTGCCTCAAATCAAAAGGGGTCCAAAGATTCAACACCCATACTATTACTGCTACAAATGCTGGAAGGTTCATCACTTCTAGCTGAGATGAGTCTACGCCATGACTCTGAGCATCTACATTGTGTAGCTATATTGCATTCAAGAAGTTTGAACCCCACATGTGCTCGCCTCTACTACTGCTATAGTAGATTTTTCACAGAATATGAATATAAATCTGATAATGGTGAATGAATAAAGAAGCTCATGTGCTTGTGTTTTAGGAGATAACAGTGAATCTGACTTATCACTCAAATTTAAATTTGTTAGCATTTTTCATGGCTAGAAACAAAACTACTGCCAACCTACTAACAACCAATAAACTCACCAAAAGACATCATAAATACTTTATATAGACATCAATAATTTTACATTGTGGAGATTTCCTTTAAAATAACTATGCATAATAAAAACTAAGCAGGAAAGGTTAAAAAAATAAATGAAAAATAGACATATGAGAACCTGCCATTTGTTTTCACAAACTTACACACAGAGTTCTGGTCAGGCTGAGCATGTAATGTCCGTCTTGGTGGTGTGCCAAATCTGGGTTTGTGGCCACTACCAACTTTAGGTGAAGCAGGCCTGGGTGGCACAAGTATAGACTCATTTGTAGTTTTCTAAATGAAAGACGAAAAAAAAAGCAATCAAGCCACTGCACATTTAGTATTATACCAGATGTGTTAAAGCTGATGAGGAAGATGAATATTTCATTACCTTTACAACAGACTTCTTTTCAGTCTGCATATAACGAGACTTCACAATTGTCCCTGAAGCTGAAAAAAAAAAAAAAAAAACGATGGTATCATTACTACATAAGAACCAATATTGGGCATTATCTAAAATAAATGAAAATGTGGTTTAATAGCTTTACGTTTTGTTTTTCTTTTTGCTCCACTGTTGTTTCCACAGCTGTCATCATTTACAGACGCTGAACTAAATCAAGGAAAAAGTTAAGTTTAAGTTTTTTATTAAATAAAGCATTTTACAACACACATAATGGGAAGATTTTGGCTCTTGCCGTTAATTCCATTTCTTTTTTAGTATAGTTATTTCTTTAACAGTTGCTGTTGAATTCTTGAATCTGATTGGTCAGCAGGTGTGCAGGCAATCATGTCTATATTAGCACAGCATTGAGGATTCACATTGGCACAACTTCTGGACTCATCTGACGTATATTCTGCACAATTTAAGCCTCACTAGAGGGGTCTCAGGTGTCTTCAAGGCTGTAAGAGTTTCCAACACGACAAAGTCTTCCACAACTTACTAACAACAAGCAGCGTGGTTCTGTCTTATTGCCTTCGAAACAAAGAGAGGCTATCGAGGAGATTGCAGTAATGCAAGTTGCAGTAGAAGCAAACACTGAATGCAGCTATAAAGGTTTAAAAGCAGAGACTGTATTTTAATCGTTAACAAACTGGTCGGGAGCCTTGCGTGGTAACGGATCTCAGCACAACGTCTTGATTAGCTTCCCATAACAGCTTGCCTTGTATTTTATTTATTATTTAATTGATGTTAATTGAGTCATCCACAAGCGATTTTACGTCCAATTGTTTACTTTTGCCTTCTTAACAAACACTAAACGCAACCCCCAAATTACTCCCAGCTCCCTATACGTATTAAGTGTTCACCAAAAAAATGCACCTCATCAAACCAATTCAACAGATAAAACGCTTGGTCATACTTAGAGGAGTCTTGTGAGGCCGTTTTCAGTACTTTCCGAACAACTGTCGTCTTTTTAGTTGCCATTACCCAGTTACTTTGCTATTCGCGGTTTCCAGCTTAGTTTTCTTCTTCTTCTTCTTCTGCGAACTGACGTTATTTCTGCATTTCTGCCACCTGTCGGCCATTAAATGTAAACAAAACCATTGTCTGAAGGTTTTTATTTTTATTTTATTTATTATTTATTTGTTGTTTAATGCCATATCAGCAGCATTGGCTATATTCATGGCAACATCAACATTATATATAAATAGATTATTAGTGACAAAAATAGTGGTAAGAACATCAATAATAATGTTAAGAATAATGATAAATAGTTACAGCATCGTTTTCATGCATTTATAGACAAAGTCTTTCATATATAGTAAAGTAGCAAAAAATGATATACAATCTTTAAGTTTAGTCTGTGATAGAAATTCGAATAATCTTCCAGCACACATGTCTATAAAAGTATTTTCTGAATAAAAATGTTGTCTAATATTATTTAAAACCAGACATTCTATTGAAATGTGTCTTATGCAGGGGTGATATACTTCAGCAGAGTGAATATATCATCTTACTCAATTTACTCTAAGCCAAGGCCCCTAAGGGTACGTCTTGACTAGCCGATTGGATGGCCCGGGCCTTTCCAACCAAGAAGATGGATTGGATGGCCTGGGCCTTTTTTAATTTAACCCAAGAAAGTTTAATCCACAGTGCAAAATAAACAAGGCAAGCAACTGCATTCAACAAAACATTTTATTGTTGAACATAAAGAGCAAAGATGTGTAAATACCTCTGTAGCTCAAATAAATTTTAAAATTGTATGTCTTTGCACTGTTTACATATCTGTATGTTTGGGTTATAGTGATATCTTTTTGTAGTATTGCTCACCCTAACCGTAACTGGAATCTAACCAATATCTAAACGATAAATAAAAAAATACACACAAAATAACTAATGCTGGCTACATGAAATACCAATATTGACTAGATTCACTACTGACTAAATGAGAGGCTAGCTGATGCGTTAAAATTTCCAAAACGCAGTCACTTCACCAATTTATCAGTGAGTGTGTTTGGGGGACACAAAGTCAGAGTGTCTCAGCTCTCTTTTTCACGCGCTGGTAACATAGAAAGGGAATATGGTGTTGAGACAAGGTTAGAGTAACTGGGCGGGACCTTATGATTGTAGGTGGGGTTGGTTGTGTGTGGATTTTGAGTGGGCGGATGTTTGTGTGTTTATGTTATATTTCTTTTTTTCGGTCACACACACAGAGCAGAGAGTGTTTGTCAAAATTGTGTGGTTGGGGTTCGGTATTGATGCTTACTTGTAGCCGTGCTCTTATTCTGAAATTCTTTTTTTATTTGAATAGAGGCTTCTTCTATTTCCCTATGCAAATCAGTGTGGAGCAAAAGTGTTGCCTAAAATTCACTCCCAAGAGAAGGAAAAATGTACTAAATTGTGTCATGCTGGTTGTGAATGTAAATAAATACAACTATATCTATCTATCTATCT
>JAOTRN010000019.1:11255282-11272359 GCA_028566695.1 Bagroides melapterus
TATCTATCTATCTATCTTTGTCTATTCTGACATGTGTAACTATATATAAGTAATTTAATTTTGAATAATCACGTTTTCATGTTTGTAATATTTTTACATGAATAAGCAACATAGAACGCAGTGTGTAAGATAAAATATTCTATATTTTTGGCTGCCATATTTTAGCCTAGAACTTTCTCCCGAACATACGAGTCGCTTGCTGAACTCTACGTGTATCCACAGTATGCAAAGCGGCATTCGAACATTTTATATATTTGCTTCGTCAGCACGGGAATGGAGGCGGTAGTGTAATTACAATAGTAAGCATTCTGCGTTGTGTTTGTCACTGTATGCATCATTATTTTAACTGTTTGCAAATACACGAGGGGATAATCTCTGCTGAAGTGTTTGTGTTCACTGCCGTTGGACGTGTCCGCCTACTGAATTGGGCAAACTGGAAGAACTCCTCTAATCCAGCACTTCCAGCTTCGAGATGCATGTCTTTCTTGACTTCTGTCTAATTCGACATGAATGAGTATAGGCTGTGTGTTTTTGTGACCTGTACCTCTGGTAAATGTGTATTTACTTCTAAACATAGCTATAATGTGATGTAGTTTTTTCGCACGTTAATTTAAAGTCCTGTCATCTACTTTAGCTTGCTAGCTACTTATTAGCAGACAATTGACGTTGCTTTCAGCTACGTTCACAGAAAATACCACGTTAATTAAGTCCAATTTCAGTTTGCTGTTAACAGTCTTCAAGCTTAGATTGCATTGTGTGTTGAATCGTATTTGTCTTAAGTGTTTTGCTGTGCCTGTAATCTGCTAGTAAGCTAGCTGAGGTGTTTAACAGTGGTGTTAAAACAGTCTGTTTTATTACTTTTTATTTTTAATATCATGCGTGAACGATGAGTCTAGTTAATATATACGGTATAAAATTATTATTTTGGTTTTACCCGGAAATTGTTTTTCCCCTGCCAGCCAAATTTCTACTGTCAGCAGTATTCAACAAGTGGCCTGTAGCTTCAACCGTAAAGTTTTCCATAGAGTTGTGAGATATTCAAGTTAATTCTAAATTCAAACCCCTAAGATAGAGCTGTTTGCCTGGTTCAGTTGTTTTTTAGTCTCATGTTCTTACAGTCCTCTATGAATTAAACATAAACGCAGCTCGTTTTCTTCCATGGCTTGTTCTCTGGTTTCACAGATCATGGAATATCAGCAAAGGGTACAGCTTTCACTCTTTCCATTACAACCCATGCAGGCTGTTCGAGAGCATCTCCGATTTGTTTTTATTTCTTTTTTTAAATTGCTTTTGAAGGCGAGATATGACATTTGAGAAGTTTGGAGTTTTTCAGATTTGCATTGGATCTCATATTCACAGTGACATATTTTCCAGTACTGTGCTGATGGCCTCTAAGCTGCTGGACAGACTTCGCCGCTCGCTGTTCAAAGAAGGAGAGCTCCAGGTGGACACAGACGACACCGATGACTTTCCAGAAAGCTCTGAACTTGAGGATGATACAGACAATATTTCAGCCAGGCTAAGTGGGACACTCTGCTTTGATGGTGACGGTGTTTTGGATTCAGAAGATGCAGGCGAAACATCTGGCCCAGACAGTGATTCGGACTGTTTTGCAGAATCCATAGATAACGCCTGCAGCAGCACAGGTTCGTCTTAAGTTCTTGAATATTTATGTCTGCTTACATTGCCATAGATTAGTAAATTCTGATTAAAATCTAATTTCTAAATGTTAATAAAAGTGACATTATTTTAATTTTGTATGAGCACATAAGTTCTACAAGTTTCTATTATTATGTCTGGGTTCAGTTTTGGAGTGGAATTTGTATAGGTTGCATGCTCAAGGGGAAATACAATTCTGTAAATTGTGGTTTACAGTGAATCTGTGGGTTGGTGAGTTGTCTGGAAATTTAAAGCTGTCACACATGCTCCTATGAACTTTTCAAGAAGTTGCTTCTAAGCAGTAATGTGAATTAAGGAATTCTGTTGGTCAGTCAGTATTGCGAGAACAAAAAAGGTAATAAATGGACAGAAATATCAGAAGGCAGTCACTTTCACTTCTTGATTTTACAAAAAAAGAGTTATGGGAACTGTCAGTTCTCTTGATGTTTCCCATTTCCATTTAATTTCTGTTGTGCTTTTCAGATATAAGTCCTACCGGTCCGACTCTGAAGGGCTCCAGCATGCTCACCCGACAGCTACAGGAGAGCTGGAGAAATCTACGCACTCGCTGTGTCTTAGAAAAGCTTCTTTTTGAAGTGACTGATGCCAGTGTAGTGCACGAGGCAAACTCCAAATATGTGGTAAGCAGCAGCATTATTTATCTGTAAGTCTTGATATAATCGGATGTAATTACATAGTCTGTTATTCTACTTGATTAGGGCTATTTTAAGAAGCATTGTCATAATCCATTGGCAGCAGTCAGGTTTGTGAGAGTCATGGATAATGGTAAATGATAAATAGGCATAGTGAAAATATAGATGTGAATACAGAAAAATCAAGAAACAAGGAGATTTAAAACAAAGTGACTGGAAACATATAGAAATGTTAGAAATATAGGATTAGATATATAGTTTACACGTGTATGAACATGCATACACAAGATGAAGTATTATGAATTTAAATTAAATTTGAAGTAATAGATCATCTCTGAAGCAAACCAGTTAGAGCAGAGAAGAAGATATAATAAACAGTAGTCAAACAGGAAGCCTGTGACATTATCCTTCCTCTTCAAAACTTTTTTTTTTTTTTAAATAAGTGGGTGTTACTTCTAGGCATACAGTGGCTGCATGTTTATGAAATTAATGCATATGAGTCATGTCTTTCAAACAGCTTTACACAATTCATATCATCCAGTCTGGCACATTTGACAAAACCCCAGCAGTCATTGCACGTCGTTACACCGATTTTGAACGGCTCCACCATCTCCTGCGCAGGCATCACAGAGAAGCAATGGAAGGAGTCCACTTTCCACGCAAGAAGTTACGTCGAAACTTTGCAGCAGAAACCATTGGCAAGAGGAGCCGTGCTTTCGAACAGTATCTCTCACACCTGCACTCACTCACTGAGGTGCGAGCTACACCTGCTTTCCTGGAATTCTTTTACCTGGGCGAGCTGCGCAGTGGGCAGACACTGGTGTGTTCCGGTCGCTACGAGGAAGCACTCGGCACTCTTGTTAATGCACAGCGTCTCCAGGAGAAACTGGACTCACCGCACAAAATTCACCAGCTCTTCACACACTCCGCTGTGGCGAGTTGCTACCAGGAGCTAGAGAGGCTGAGTGAGGCACAGGAGCACTGCGAGCAAGCCCTCAATAAACTGGTTCCCTTGATAGACCTGCAAAAAACACAGCAAAAGCTACACCCACTGCTAGTGCCCCTTCTGCAGGCCAATGTCCGACTGTGCTGGAAGATTTCCAAGGATAAGCGGCGCTGGGAGGCGCTATTGCATGAGATCCAGGAGCTTGGCATTGATGTTGAGAATCAGCCTGATTTGAAGGAGTGTATAGTTAAAGAGAATCTTTTAGAAAGTGAAGGATAGTTCAGGTCAAACCCATGTAGGGCATTTTAACACTGATGATAGTGACAGTCAGAATGCAAACTGAGGGATTCATTAATTTGCAGAGAATAATCATTTTGTAGTAAGAAACAGACAAATGCATACCACTATTTTTTACTGTTTTTTTTTTTTTTATAATGTTCTTCACACTAGTAAATAATCACTACATTTGTATGAGTTTATGCAGTCAATTTAAAACTGAAATTCTTCAAGCACAGTCTTAATAGAAATCTATTTATATAAAGAATGATATTTTTATTTTTATATTGTACCAAGTTTTTTTGGGTGCAAAATAAAGTGCAGTACAATGTTATATGAATGCATATAGATCAAATGCATTAAGGGAAATATGCTAATAGAGAACTTTAATATTTTAATGAAGGGTTTTTACCATTTTTACTGACAAATTTACCCACATTTCCTATTAAATTTTACTGTAATTGGGCTATTTTCTCACAGAAATAAAATATTTTATTGTTTTATGCTACAGATTGATATGTTTTTGTGGATGTCTATTCATTATTGAGATTGAAATTAAGTTATGGTAGTATTAACTCTAAACTCATTGGCAGCTATTCTCAAGAATAGTTGCATTCCTGCAGGGAATCCTTGCAGCAGTTCCCATATCTATGCTCACTTCTTGTGGTTAAAGGACTGCTAGCTGTAATTTTTTCTGCAATATTTTATGTACTTAAGATGTTTTTAAACAGTTGTTTCAGCTACCTGGCACATATGCACTGTTATCCCCACCACAAAGAACATTTTGTTTTATTTATTTTTTTTTTAATCAAATGCCTGTAAATGTTTAAACAGAAAGGGAATGAAACAGACTTTTAGTTTACATCAGACATGTGAATGAATTCCTTTTCATCCTAATAAAATACATTTCATCTGCACATGTGTAATAGCTCTTTGTACAAACAGTCTTTAACATATGCCTCTATGTATACACAGGCATTGATCTAAAACACATGTTCTTCATTTGAACAGAATGGATTGCTGAAGCATTTCACCATGGAAGAGTTTAACAGTATTTGAGGAGATCAGTAGGGGTCACTATAGACAGAATAGGTCTGATTTGCTGGAATGTTGGGATGGGGGATGGGTAAGTTTTGCTCTCAGACTGTGGACTAAATGGTTTGTGTGCAAATGTCACATTTATTTATTTGTTCTTTTTTTTTTCTTTTTATTTTCAGCAGGCCTCTCTAAAGTTATAGATAGGCATGCATAGAGCTGGTGTTTAGACTGATATGTCTCTGCATGTGGGCCTGCCTAACCATAGATGAATCAGGTTTTATTAGACAAATTCAGGTATGCTCAAAGGTAAACAATTTATAGACAATGTAACACTTTCAACAGTGTGTCAGCATTTTTGTTGTGATTATTGTGAAAGAAACTATAGGTAAAAATGACTATTAAACAGGAATGCAGTGTTCAACTCAGGGTTCAGACAGTCTTGTAATAGTTTGGGTGTGGATTCCAAAGCTGGTGCTGTCTGGTTTTGACATGGCCATATTTCTGGCCATGGTCTGCACATGGATTAAAATGTTATGCCTGCTTAGGGATATAATTAAAAACAAAGATTGGCTTTATTTTATTGATTACGCTGCTGAAATCTTTGCAGTAGGCCGTGTTTCCAGCCTGCAACTCAAAAACAAGACTGAAAAAGGGAGAAACATTTTTTCCTCAGTTTTTTTTCCGTATTACGGTGACTATGGTGCACTATGGGGAGTTCAGTGAATTTTAAGTGAATTGCAAATGTTATCTCCAGTTTCAGGGACAAGATTTTCCTGTTACTTATGACTAACAGTATGTTCACTAAAATTCCAATGTCCATCTTAAATATATTGTAATATTCTAAAAACCTGACTATTAAGGCATTTATTTTAGACAATCGTTTATGTTATGTTCCTAAAAAATAGCTTCATGTTTATAAGTATTGTTGCGTATACACACATACACACACACACAAACAACCTGTAGCAACAAAGCAACCTGAGATGATTTTTAATTTTCAATGAGCTGGCGACTCCCGGTAACATGAGTGACAGTTACCTATGGCGAGAGGTGGACGTGTCCAGCAATGCGACAAAGTTGGCAACTAGTCAGTAGATCGCATGTGATTCGTAGCAACCACACTGTTTCTCCTTTATCTCGTATGAAATGTTACATATAGCCACTGCTGTATTCTATATAAACGCTCGTTATTATGGCAACCAGTAGTAGGAACGTGTTCTAGCATCTTCATAATACATCGACTAGAGACATATTAACTCATACACAAACATTTTTTGGGGGGATTTTGGGATTTGTATTCGGCAGGCAGAAGGACCATGCAGACAGCTCATTTCCACCCTCAGTCCATTACCCTTATCCATCCTGTCCTAGTTAGATTCTTTTCCTCTCTAGTCCAGTCCTGTTAGAGCAGGGAAAGATGAAGCTGAAGCTCTTCTCTCTGTTTACTGTTGTGCTCTTAGCTGTGCATGAATGGCCGAATCTGAGCGAAGGAGCCGCAGCACGTAACTGCACAGGTGAGGCTCTAAACTCTCAACACTACAATTTATCAGCTTCATACATATGTTTTAGCCGGTTTAACTACTTCAGACATCTACTACAGGGGCGATGAAAGTGGGAAAATATGGACTTTAACTTCTTTAAGTGTACTTAGTAATTTTACCCCTCTATATCTAGCACTTACTTAACGATACTTGATGTGTTTGAGCATTTGCTCAAATTTTAACATATGATACTAGGTCATATAGACAAAATACAATACATTTACACAATACAGTATCTTTTTTGTACCACTCCATCGTCCTGGAAAGGCATAGTTTAGTACCTTTTTTTAAGGGAGAGATTCAGACACGTCTTTTACTATCCATGTTAAATATTAAGCTCTTTACTTTGTGTTGTTAATGCACGATTTTTACCAAATCACAGCATGTACAGTAAACGTAGGAACCTCATATGTATTAGTGGCACTGAAAAAGAAATTCCATTACAAAAGTTTCCTCTTATCCATAATTTAACATGTGGCTACCCTGTGGTATTATTGTTCCGTACTGTTTATATATGATAGTAAGACGCAATCAGTATTCGCTTTCAGCGTGTCGTCTTGTCCTGTAGTTAAACCTGGAATCTGTCCACGGCGAAAATGGGGATCGGGCATGTGTGCTGAATACTGCACTAAAGACAACGACTGTCCCAACGAGGAAAAGTGCTGCCATAACGGCTGTGGGCACGAGTGCATCATCCCTTATACAGGTGAAGAATCCAATAAAACAAGTTGTATATGCTTTCCGAAATAAAAAAAAAAAAAAAAAAGTACGTTAATGCAACAAATGTAATTGCACATGAAGATTTTCTAGAGCACCTACACAACTACTATTGAAGTCCTCTGCAATTGTTTCCAGCATTCATATACACATACATATGCCCAATAACACTTGTGGCAGTTCACTTGACAAGTTTTTGGTCTGTCTCTAACAGTGAAGCCTGGTCGATGCCCCATGCCTAAGGGGACCCCGATGTGTGCAGAGTATTGCTATCATGATGGTGAGTGTCCTGGAGAGCAGAAGTGCTGCAGGACTACATGTGGCCATGCTTGCAGTGAACCATGCTAATTAGATTTGGAACATGAACATACATTCAGACCAATAAAGAACAATCCTCTTTTGAGAGATCAGCCTTTCTAAGTGCAAAAAAAATAAAAAATAAATAAAAAACCCACCTTATTAAGTTAGTAAAATCCCTTGGAAAAAGCCTTGACTGGTTTAAACTGATTAAACTTTGTAGGAAGGCTTTTCTTTGAATCTCCAGGAAGTAGCTGAATGACCATGGGAGGAAATGTGTACACCTCATAGTTAAGTTAATGAGAGTATGGGAGAAAAATATACATTCTGAACTTTTTGAAAACTTAGCAGGTTGGTGATCATTTAACAATATTTAAACACCATTTTTATTCTGACAGAGACATGTACCCATGAATTCAATGGAATATGTTTTTCCATAGATTTTTTGTAACATCATTATTAAAACCCATTGTATCTTTTGGTATATTTCAGTGTTTCGGTGGATTTTATTTCTTAAAGCACAAGAATAAACCCTAGGCATGGTATTTTTAATTGTTGATAGTTTTAACTCAGGTTTCAGAGCCAGTACAAATGGGAACATTTATGAGCTCTTTTCACAAGACCACACCATCTTGGTATGACAGACGTTAGTAAGTATTATAGCACGAGCATCAGCGTTCAGGAATGTAAAAGACGTCTTGGTCTCGACTTGAGACCCAAATATGTGGCAAACTTTGGCAAAGAAAAGGCCTTCTGTGTTCAATGTCTCCTACAGCTTGGCAGAACCTCTAAAGGGCCAGACAGAATAAATACAACAGCATGGGAAAATGCTCTCAGAAAAGAAAAAATAAGGAACTTTAGGTATCTGTTACCTTAAGAAGAGACTAACAATGAAAATAGTGGTTAGCATTTGTCTCCAAGTTCAGACAAGTACAAAAAGTCTAGGGATAAGTAGAAAAAAAAGAGATGAGACATAAGCCAATTTTCATGGAAGCTACACATTAGATAAACGCCAGAAGCAAACGTTAAACATTTTCTGCACAATCCCATCTGCACAGGGTACAAAGAAATATTCCCTTCATTTAAGGTTCTAACTTATAAACACTCCTAACACACATGTAGCTGCCTTAAGTTACCTACAGAGGTTTATAAAGTCTGTCAGCAACCTACAATATCTACAATTTTCATGATTACCTGATATGTGCTATAAGTTTTAATTATAATATATAACCAATTGTTCAGATTTATGCTGTCTGCTTGAATGGATTAAGCAACTGAGTGTGTTTAAGAGCACTGCCTGGACCAAAAAGAAGTCCATTGATTGCCAGAAACAACAGTCCTGGATGAACACTTTGTTCTCTAACTACAACAGTAAAAAGCTCTGTTGCTGACTAAGTACCTCATAATTTAAATCTGTCACGCATCCCTGTGCTTTATAAATAACAGAAGGGTCAATTGAATACATTTTAGATCCCTAACTGACTTACACATGCATTCATTTGCATATCTAAGAATAGTCCATTAGAATTAAAGGCCCTTTTTTTGAAGAAACATGCAGGCTCGTACTTCTAAAGGGAAACAATTTCACAGCAATAACATTAATACAATACAATGAATGGTCTTTTTTTCCCCTTGATTTTGCTCAACTTTTCCTTCACTGGATTTGCAAAACAGAATGATTAATGGCTTTTGCTCATTCCCAAGTACAATAATTCAAAGGGTTCAATTTTTGTCTTCCAGATGAATGGAATAAGAAACACAGTGATTTACTTATAAATACCAAGATGTAAATTAATCCCTGTTGCCCTAAAACAAACTGAAATAGTTCATTTTCTCCAGTGTTAACTGACTCAAAAAACACAGACCAACACCATTTGGTTCTGGGTAAAGCTTTAAGTTGTAGTATTGTTCTTGAAGACTTTTCCTCTCATCTCAACAACTTCACCAATATTAAGATGCCCAGAGCGTAAAAGCTGCTTAATAAGCTCCATTGTTAATTTGATGTCCTTCACAGCAGTGGTACTCCCCGTATACGGCGAATGACGTTGGCTAGGCGTTTAGCTAGCGGTGGGCTTGGTTCCTCCACCTGGAAGGTGCGGGTCAGCAAGTTGTAGAAAGAGCCATAGGCCACAGCCACAACCGTGCAGGTGAGGCATATGACGTTATAGGGCATGCTGAAATCAGGTGTTGGCAAATTGACCAGCAAAGGCTCTGTGTACACACGCACAAAGTAGCTTGACTCCTCTTTGGTATGGAAACTAGAAATTTAAATGGGGAAAAATAATCATGAAGTCTGTTTGTATTAATTAATAAATCCTTTATTATGACATGTAATTTCTATTGTCTCACATAATGCACATGAATATGTAACGAATTTAGTCATTCCTAACAAGGACTGTACTCACAAGCTGCTGAAAAGCGGACGTTCCTGAGTGCTGTTGATGTCCATGGCGACAGCGCTTGGCACGAGAGCGCTTATCACAGACGATCTAGAAGGTAATTTTAGATACAAACAGGAATTTTTATTTATTTAAATTTCACACTTTCATCCCTTAAAGTAAGCTCAAAGCCTTCATGCCAAGAATCATATCATTTTGTAAAGCATAGTTTTATCATAGATTAAGTACATTTCTGCCCATATTTGATTATGGAACAATTGCACAGCATAAGCATTCAAAATGAAAAGAGAGTCGTACCCAACATAGAAACCATGGTTTGCATCTGGAGTGTATTCTGTCCACTTTAACAGAGCTCTTTCAAACTGCACCGTCACCTCAGTGACAGAATGAGGGGGTAACTGCACAAGCATCTCGAGAAGATGAGGACGCAAGCGGTCTTTTGAAGGTTGGTAGTGAATGTAGCCTTATAAGGGAAAAAAACAAACCAATCGAAGTGTAACGATTCATGAAATTTATTCAACGTGAAAATAAATGGAGACAGACATGGGGATAATTCCACTGGCAACAAACGGGATGAAGCTATTCAAGAAAAACTATATTTTAATCAGTTAATCAAACAAATCTTTCATTATTAATATGTTGGATTTAATTTTAAAAGCACACATTTTATCGCAGTCAACGTTTCAAAAATGGTTTAAAATTGCACTGAGCAGATTTTAATAGACAATTACTGAAAAAGAATAAAGTCTTTATTATACTACTAATTAATAAACAGTGATAAAACAAAATGGTAAAACCTGATTAAAGTGGACCTTACCTTCATTTCTAAGATTGACCTGTATTAATTCAATTTAATTGTATTAATTTAATGCATTAATCAATACCCAATACAATGAAAAAAAAAATTTGTAAATCAAGGCTTTCACCCTGTGAATGGATTAAGCAACCAAACAAACTGGAAGCACAGAAGTAGGACTTACTTGGCTTGTTTTCCCGTGATTTGCTTGTGATGGTGAGTGTGTGAATATACAGTCGCAGATACCAGGGCACTGACTCCAGCAGGAGAACAGGGAAAGCTCGGTATGGATGATTGTTATAGATAAGTGTGTGAATCTCGCCCATCTGGAGTCCAAATCCTGCCACATAGCGCTCTGCATGGAGCATTGGACGCAGCATGTCTCCTGCGACAGATAATGCCAGCAAAGATTTAGATTTACAAAACCAAAAGTTTCTTTCAACTTTATTAACTATTCTCAGTAACATTGTATAAGGTGATTCTTGACTTTGAATGAATGAGCAAAATCCTATTGAATCTTTAGTGGATAATACATGACACATGAGGACACACTTCATCAAAGTGGCATGTAGTCAAATTCATGTATGATTGGAGTGTGTGTTGATGGTTACACTCTCAAATCATACATGAATTTTTTGCTGTTTTACATAACATTTTACTGAACTCTCTACGGTTGTAACTCATTCTCCAAGCTTTTCAGATCACTTGAGAGTTACTCTGGTGACACAGTCATTTTTATTAGGGTTCTACATTAACTTCAGTAAGAAGGGACTTAACTCTGAAAGGAAATCTATTCTGCTAAATGCTTGTACACTACAATGCTATAAGCAGAGAGAGAAGGAGAGAGAGAGAGAAGGAGAGAGAGAGAGACAGAGAGAGAGAGAGAGAGAGAGAGAGGGAGATAGGTGTCATAGCTATGCCGTTCTCTCTCTCTCTCAGCATGTGAAATTTGACAGCATGAAAGCCGTGAGTTAGTAATGGCCACTTTTCTGCTGGTTGGTCCTTTATTTGAGTTTTTGAAAGTCGGTTGAAAAATGGTGAGAAGAATGGTGAGAATAAACAAGAGCACTGAGTTCTGTTGCCTCACAAGTCTTCCTTCGCACCCATACCCAAGTTTAGACTCCTGAATAATTCTGTTCTTAAAACAAACAAACAAAAAAAAAACAACCTGAACACCAAGCATCACAGAAATCCACTGGATTTCGCACTACAACAACCACTAATAAAGTCCTCTGACTTATGCCATCCCATTTGGAGTTGTGGATCACACATTTCTAGTAGCATTTTTCTGCTACTTTTTACTCTAGATCGGCTAACAGCAGGATGTCAAGACCACTGACTCCAGTTGCTGAGCCCTGGGGTTCCAGCTCAAGCTTGCTGGAGAAAGTTTAAGGTGCTTCGATTTGAGATCAGAACACATCAGCCGACTCAAACTATTGACAAAATCTTTTACCTGTCCTGAGACACTATAATGTACTGATCAGACACTATAATTGACATGGCTCAATTTTTATGGCAAAAACTCCTCACTGTAAGCATTACTGCTAGCAGCTCACCTACCAGAAATGCACAATAGTGGTGTCCCAGATTTTGGCCAATGACAAATGACAGTTACATACTTCATTAGTATTTTCCCTACTCAATTTACTTCCTTTCTTCAATCTTATATAGTTGTAATTTGTTGAATGCTTTCCTTTTGTTGCTTTCCTGTAACACCTACATTAAATAGGGTTTAATAATAACTTTGATTAATAATGCCCACTGTATTTCTGGGAATGGATTTAATGTGAATGAATGAACTGCTGTAAGCAATTTTAAGAACACTTTGGCTAATCTATTTTAATAACTTTTCATCACATTATGTTTATATTAACTCCACTTATTATTATTATTATTATTATTATTATTATTATTATTATTATTATTATTATTATTATGTCTGTATTGTTGATTGTAGCAAACTGTGTTAAATGTGCTGTCCCTAAATACAGTCCTGTCCAAAAGTTCTGTAAAGGCAAAGTTTTTTACTATTATAAAATATATCTTTTTTTTTTTTTTTTTTTTTTTTTTTTTAAATCCTTTGAGAGATGGAGGACAAGACACAGTGGCAAACAAATTTGTTATGGAACATTACACTCCTCCCCCTGACTTAAGAGGCCACATCCAAACTTCATTCCTGATGTTAACAAGCCAATGACAAAAGGTGGCTTGAGGATGCCTTCAAGTAGTTAGATGCTTACCGCCTTCCCCTTTCCAGCGCATTAAGAGATTGAGAGAACGTAGCTGGCCAAAAGTCTCTGCTTTGGTTAGATCATACACAGCATAGGTCCTGCGATCCCCCAAAACCACAGCAGTGTTGAGGACAGGTGTGGCTGGGCTGAGGTCAAACAGCTCACCCTGATGGATATATGAAAGCAACACAACATGAGCATACAGAGAAGAGGAGAAAAAAAAAAAAGATTATGCTTATAACTACTGCTCCCTGCAGGACAGAAAAAAATACAACACTGGCACAGACCCTCAAATTTGAAGTGAGCTTTATGCCTGTAATTGTTTCCCCCTGCACACATACTCTTGGAACAATCCAAGTCCAGATAAATAGAATCTTTTTCTTGATTTTATTTTACTGAAAATATTTAAATAATCATACTGTTGCAACAGAAAACAACAGTAGCCTCTAACTGCTGAGGCAATTTTCTTGAATCTGCAGTGTCTCCATGCTGGAAACCTTTTTAAGTCCAGAGGTAGGAACTTTACTCCAGACAGACTGGCTTAGTGTTTGTTGTGCACTGGAGCAAAATTCCCTGAAGAGAATACTGGCTTGTTTTTTTTAAGCTCTTGCATGCGGCTCTTCACCTCTCACCTGAGCAGAAAGGTGAGATTTTATAAACTTTTTACTCTGAAATGCTTAAAAAAAATGGTCTCAACAAACTGCCTGAACAATACAGTCAAGAAGAGAGTTTTGTCCATGCAGGTCACAGCCATCCGACAGTGTTTGGTATAAGTGGCGATGAACCAGCACAGTCACTACCTTTCCACTCCTTGGCAACAGCGCTGCATGTGACGTGAATAGGATGTAATCTGATGCAATTCTGACCTTGGGTTCCTTAAGGGCTGTCTCCAAATTTGGCCTGATCATATGCATGTTGTAATAATACATGCTGAGGAGGGGAAGGCTAGTATAACTATAGCTTGTGAGAATGAGTGAGGTAATTCAACCTCGACCAAATTCCAGGACAATGTATAAATAGTTCTAAATTCTAAATAATGTAGTCAGAAATAACGTCCGGAAATCATTTTTAGAAATGATTTTGAAATGAAATGATTATAATACTATTACATCTGCAAGGGAAAAACCAATAGAACCTCAAAAGCATTTTAGAAAGGGGAAGAAGAGGAGTGAAAGCAGCCACTCCATAATGAGACTATAAGGGATTTTTAGTCTAATCCTTCTTCCTAAGGGGGGATATATCATTATTTTACTAACCCAGGAACGATTGCTGATTGCAAGTTCATTACAGGTAGCTGACTGTGAAGACAAATAAGCTAGACCTAGACTGCGAACTAGGACACTTGGCCAAACAAAGATGATCTCAAAAAAGGTAGTGAAAAATTGTCAGACCACACTCTGCAGGAAGTCAATTCAGTTTCACTGTTTTCAGAGTTTTACTGTATAATCAGATGACCCTAATTAGCTGGTGCTAGTTATTAGCTAAAATCTGACATGAGGTGATCTTAAACGGAAGCCAGTGTGTCGTGTGACTGACAGGTACCAAAGCAGACTTCAGCCAGACATGCGAGGACATTTAATCAAACATTGTTTTACTGAGTGAATCAGTTGAAAGCTTTTTAAACTTAATATTAACATATAATAATAAACTCAATAAGACAAACATGACCGTATAGACACTTTCCGAAAGAAATTCAGAGCAGTACCCTAGGTAAAAAGGCATTTATGTTGGCAACATTGACTCATTTGTTGTTTAACAATGCATGCTCTGATACTGTCTATTCTTAACGATTATCATAAATATTTAACGCAATTCTAACTGCCTTATTCTAATCATTAAAATAACTTATGCTGCATTCAAAAGTTTGTCATGATGTTCCGTGGAAAAAATGAACAGTAACGTAATCAAAAATGGATGTGGGTTCATGTGTAATTTTCCATAGTTCTAAAATCGTAAGCCGTGTAAAGTGTGTTTTTCAAATAATGTCACCCTTTTTTTTAAAGCTATTCTGTGATACCAAAGGACAAAAATAACAACACCCAGTTTTTGTCCCTTCACTACAGCATGGCAGATGTTTAGAAATTTAAACAGGAGGTTCTGTCAGTGGTGGAAGCACATTGCCCACATTTGAACACATCACATTAAAACACAGTCCAAAGCTAGAACGTTACCTCAGGGTTGTCTGTGACATCCACATAGATTTTGCTAGAAGAGGCTAGAGGACAAGCCTCGGTCAGAGTGCGAGAGAACATCTTGAAAAGGGACCAATCTGTGAAAAAGTATACTTAGGTAAACTTTATGCTGAAAGTTATAATCTGTCATGTTTAATTGAAAGAAAATACTACAAGGAAAAAGAAATGTTACTCTTACCCTTTTTGCCTTGGCCAGAGGTGTACAGATCAAACACTACACTCAGGGTCTTTCTTAGTTCCCATGCTGTGTCTGAACACTGCCAATCCTGCTTAAAAATAATAGAAGATAAAATACAATAATACTTATTAGAACTAAAGTTGTACACTGCAATCAACATGTTTGGCAGATCCTCAGCTCCAGCTCATTTCAACTGTAGCAGAATCAAATATTTCAGATTTTAATTATTAATATTTTTAATAATCCTACAACACCTGAGCTGTGTTTAAAAATTTAACATACAGCCTTGATTAAGACGGAAAAAACTGAAACACATTCAAATCATCCTGATTACTACGCAGATTGTAGTGCATTATCTATTCAACTTTCAATTAAACTCAATACCATAAACAATTTAAAACACACATTCTCTCAATCATAAGCTTAAATCAGCGACACTGCAAATTATATAACCATAGCTTCATGCATGCGCACACACTTGCACATACTGTACAAGCGTGCATGTACACTCACCACACATGCTTACAAACACTCGTGCTCGCGCACACACGCTCACGTTTACATACACACTTACACAAAACGATGCTATTTATAAAAGTTGAAAATAATTATATATTTATAATCTTAGAAATAAATGTATTTAAAAAATAAATAAATAAGTAAACCAATAACATAAATATTTTAATTGTAATGTAACTGGAAATTGTTAAAGAGGATAGATCAACACCCAGTAACTGGGCTGCCAAAGTGTAGGGTTTATATGATTGTTTCTACAAAAGCACTTGTATTATAAGATGAAAGAGACCTTACCTTACAGATGGGTCTGATATGAACAGCCTGTGAGTGAAAACTGCTATGGAAAAGCTTCTCCGACTTCATCAGCACTGCTAGACCAGCCTGCGCACAGAAAACAAGGATCAGTTAATTGCCATGCTGGGAATCATGAGCAATGTTCCCTCTAATTTTTGTCCTTGCTGAACAAAAATAATTTCTGTTGGATCTTCTGTCATTTGAGTAGAAATACCCAATGAGCTGCACAGATACCCCTGCCTAGGTAGCTTTATCCAGATTATACAGCCTGAGAAGACAACATGTCAGCAATAAGATGCTAACAAGGTTATTTGGTGAGTGTCAAAAAAAAAAAAAAAAAGACAATGGACTGAAATTTAGCATGGTGACACTCTGGAAGGTCCTTCACCATGCTTTTGTGAGAACATCTATGAACTATGAATTGCTTAAAATATTATATCACATAAAAGAATTTTTCATGATGCCTACAAAAAGTAGAATGTAAAATTTATGGTAGATTTTCATCAAAGATTGACAGTAGAATGGGCTCAAAACTAGTATGTATATGATGGCATCTATGAACTACATAATACTTCATACCTACAGTCACAGACAAACATGTAAGACAAAATAGTCTGAATTATGTTTAGGAAAAAGACTAGATCTCTGGTACTATACTGTTAAAACAACCTATAAATTACATATAGTAGAGCCTGTAACTATTGTATATGGTATAACTAATGTAATCCTGAACCACTAGGTTCTAGAATATGGTGATGGGAAATCGATTCATTCTGCTACAAGCATTCATTCTACTTAGTGAGGTCATCCAACACAAAGGTGTTCAATGGGGGTGAGGTTATATCAACCTTGACAAACCATGTCTATGCAGCTAACCCTGTAGACAGGAACATTGTCATGCTTGAACAGGTTTAGTGTCATCCCCTTAGTTCCAGTGAAGGTATATTTTAATGCTACAGCATACAAAGACATCTTAGACAATTATGTCCTTTCAATTTTGTGGCAACAGTTTGAAAAAGACCTACGTGGGTGTCAGATGTCCAACAACTTTTAGCGAAATATTGTAATATTTAACAGAAAATGCATCCAATGTGCATTAATGCAATCTAGAACTATAAATAAGTGACAAGTATTAAATGCCCTATTATAGACTTACTTCTACTAGACTTTTCAAATTACCCGCATTATACCTACTGGATCACATGGAGTAATGATGATGATAAAAAGAATACCAATTACCTTGGAGCCACAAGGAAGAAGCTTCTTCCAAGGGGTCAGATTCTCTGTACACACAATTTCCCTTGGCAATGTGGCATAACGAAGGAAACGATGATCTGTCACTGC
>JAOTRN010000019.1:11301677-11319553 GCA_028566695.1 Bagroides melapterus
ATTAGTCCATACCACTTTATTTTATTGCACATTATTTATCAAGCCAAATGTGGAGAATATCTCGGTCAGATTTTGCCAGCAGAGCAAAAACACTTTGGGCTTCACTGTCACTTTAAATCTGCCATAAACTCTTAATTTGAGGATAAATAGGAACTCATTAAACCCCAAGCTTCACACCGTGATTTTGGTTCTTTTCCACAGGAGACTCAGTCAACGGCCGGCCGTTGAGGAGCTTGAGAGCCGAAATATTTTAAAACGTAAGTGTTTTATGTAATTAAGGGCAAATGGGCAAAAAGATTTCAAGCTTTTCAAGCATGACATAGAGAAAGGTTTAAAATGTTAAAAAGAACGACCACTTATTAAATGTAATAGCCTGGCTGTTTTTAGACTCTTGCTTTATTAGTGTTAATCTAATCAAATCCAAGTTAAATTGTCATAACCTCAGTTGTCATCAAGATATGAAATATGATGTATTATTTACTTAAGAGAATCAACAAATTAGATGTTTCATGTAACGTTGTTAGCAAATAATTTAAATAATAATAAATAATACTGCATGATGTTCGGTGATAACAGTCTGACACCTGTGTTTATACTGTTCAGCAGAATCTACTGAAAGTGAAAGTGTTGCTTTGCAGCAGTCAGATGAATCTCTGTATACCACTATGTCATGCATCATTACTAATGTGATTTTCTATAGAGCGTAATGACCAGACAGAGCAAGAGGAGAGGAGAGAAATAAAACAGAGACTAAACAGAAAGGTATGGCATCCTCCAAACATTACACATCAATTTAAAAAAACATGACAACTATATTCAGTTCAACTCAAATGATTTGTATAGCACATTTAACAATTGACATTGTCTAAAAGCAGCGTTACAGAAGCGTAAAGCATATATGTTGTTATTATAAAGAGAACATTTTTCTCTATACACATAAAATGTCTGCCATTAAATATTTTATTTTAAATATTGCTTTTTTTTTGTTTTTGTGTAGGGAATAGTGCGCTTGTTTAGCACTTTCCATTTCAGTCAATTATTGAAAAAATTGAAATTTCGACTCTTGGCTGTACATCAGTGTCACATGCAGCACACTCAGTGTTATTAAAAAAAGGACATGCCTAGTTGTTATTTGAGCAAAATATACAATATGTTACTTCGTTTTTTTTTTAGCTGAATCAGCGGCCCACAGTTGATGAACTAAGAGAGAGAAAGATCCTGATTCGTTTTAGTGACTATGTAGAGGTTGCCAAAGCCCAGGATTATGACAGAAGAGCGGACAAACCCTGGACTAGACTGTCTGCAGCTGACAAGGTAAGTGTCAACAAGCTGTCAGCGAGTGCTTCTAAATGTCTACAGTCAGATTTCAAAATGTGCATCTCTATTGCTCTTTCACAAGAAACAACAGAAACACTGTGCAATTTAAAGTCTACTATTATGTGTCTTCTTGTAGGCTGCCATCCGGAAAGAGCTGAATGAGTTCAAAAGCACTGAGATGGAGGTACATGCATCAAGCAAGCACCTTACAAGGTCAGTGTGTCCATGCTATTTATAGCTCTGTTACTAAAGCACAACTATAGAGCTTAAGACACATACGAGACACTGATATAACTCGGACCTAAAGTGTATGTGTCCAAAGTTTTGGCAAGAATTGAATACTGTACGTGATTAGAAATAAGATCAAAAATCAATACCCTTAAGTGTTTTTAGGCTTTTCTGAATGGGGGAACCTATAAAGGGTCTATGTAGAACTCTACAGCAGAGGGATTTCCTATCAGAGACTTCCAATTATTACCCCTATAGGAGGCAAAGAATGCTTAACTATCCAAAGTACCCTTAAAAATGTTCTGCCTTAACCATGTACAGTTCAATATAACATATAATCAGTTGCACGACCTGAAAAGAAGTTTGACCCTAAGACAAGGATAAAATGTAAGTCATTATAAAAAAAACTTAGCAAGAAAAAATATGCTGACTATAGTTAGATTTATCTCGTATTTTCTATTATATCTAGTATCTAGAATCTAGTATTTCCTATTATAAGATTAAAACTAATAAAATGTAAGATTATCTGCCAATGGAACATTAGTATTTCAGTCTGAAACACCGCTTGTCCTTTTGAGCCCATCCCAGGAGACTCAGGCCACAATGCAGGCTTCACCCTGGACAAGATGCTAGTCTATCGCAGGGCACAATCACACACACACACACACACACACACACCCATTCAGACACTACAACGATTTAGAGATGCCAATCAGCCTCTTTCCAGGGGTATTTCCTTCCATGAAGGAATACTTATATGATTTTCTGAGAAGATTTTATTTTAATATTGCTGGAGAATGATCGTTTAAAAACACCAAACACATGTACATTGGGTGTCATTTGTCATCAATCTTTCAGTGAAGTTGTATGTAAATGTTTGCGTGACACAGACTGAACTGAAAAGTTCTACTGGACTTAAGAATGTTTCAGAAACTGCATTTTGTTTTTGTTTTCATATACAAATGTGGATAAATTAATGAATTAATCAGTTATAACCTACCGGGGGAGTGTACTGCACAGCTAATGCATGTTTTGACAAGTCTATGCCATAAAAACTATATATTATTTAACAGTGTAAAGGCTGGATGAAAATCTGGAGTTGAATTAGAAGTGAATTTGTGAGGTAAAAAGAAAACATACATAAAAAAAGTATTGACTAGACAACTGTTGACTAGAAATCTCTCGTACGCTAGAGTGTACACCTGTGCAATGTAGGACTTAAAGAGGAAGCCACCTACTGTGTGAACACACTAGCAATACTAACACACTGCACTGCATAAAATTAAATTAAATGAAATTAAAATATTGAGCAAAATAAATGATGTCCAATCAATGTAAAAATTAGCTTTGTATAAAATTAATTAAACAATATTTTTTTGGTAAGAGCCAGAAAAGATATGGTGCCATGTTAATATGAACATATATGAATATGAGCTATATGAAGCCATATTATTATTAGATATATATAAAATTCAATTTATTTATATAGTGCTTTAAACAATTCACATTGTCTCAAATATATATCATTTTGGACCCTCAGGATTTTATATATAAAAAACAATAAATCAAAAACAAATAGTCATGTTAATGAACTCTCTGACGGTCCAAGTTCCACATAAAATGACCACATATTCCAGGTATACCACAAGGCACTTGTTTTGTTTCTGTCTATGGGTTCTACACCTATAGTGAAGATTTTGGCAAGCTTCCAGAAACAAACAAACAAACAAAAAAGCCACAGATAAATGACCATCTGATGTTGTTATGTTGTCTGATCTGACCAGCCCATGGTGATGCCTGACAATGGTTAAGAAATATTTAAGGGGAAGGGAGGCTGCTGTCAGTTGTAGTTGGTTGATGTGTTCTTCTCTCAAAAAAAGACTAGGGGCTGGTGATATAACAATATCCATTACATTGGCATCAGTACCCAATGGTCTGATGTGGTTGTTGTAATGAGAAATGTAAAGTAATGTAAAGTATCCTGCCTGCAGACCCTTTCAATTACAGGCATCGTCCACAGGAGTCTTTTAGTGGCAGGATAATGCTACCCATAAAGCTGCCTGTTCACACTGTATGCAAGGCAATGTTGAAACACCTCACCAGCATGTCATAAGAGCATTTGGTTTTGGTGATTGGGCAGTGCAGATCTGACATTGTGTCTGCTGGACCCACCAGTGATGCAATACAAGATATAATCAGTCACGTTAGCTAAGGTTAGGGACAGACTGTCTACCAGCATAGCCTTTAGACTGGATCAGAGAAATCCTTAAAGACTGCCAGCATACAGAAGAGAACATTTGCATGTTAACATTCATTTTGAGGGTGGAATTTCCAGCCTGTTTAGAGCTTAGCTGACAGAGGCTAAGTCAGATTTATTTTTCAGATGATGCTGAAACCAGTGTTGAATAATGCAGTTGAATATTGCAACCAATATTGTTGGTTCGCTGTCAGAATGGAAAAGTATTCCAGACGTGGCTATAGTTGGATGAGGAACTGATGGGAGAATCAGCTTTTGGGCTAGAAAGGGGACTTTGCTCAAGGCTATGAGATTCTATTACACGTTGTCTGGCATCAAGTAGTATAAAATCCTTGAAAGAGACTCCAACTGTTTTCTTGGCTTCTGACTTTCTATTAGTCATCACTGGGCATGGAAGCTTACAATCAGAAGGTTACTTGGTACTTGGGTCACATTCGACTCAGAATCAGGTCCAGCATCAATGCACAGTCAGTATGCTGATGTCCATAGCTGGAGTTTTCGGCTTAGATATAAGGAGTTTGAGAAGTGAAAAATTCGAATATGCTTGTAGAATTCCTGGGTGGAAGGAGATGTGGAAACTGAGGACTAAATCCCTACTGAGAAAAGAAAAGAAGGTAGTTGTAGTGTTTGTTGTAGTATGTTAGCGATGACCAGTGTCCCAAAACGCTAGCTTCAGCAATGGTGGCATACTATAGAAACCCACTCAGTACATGTATGTACACTAGATTTACTTCAGCTTTGATTTCCTAATCAACCTAGGAAAAAAAGTGTGAAAAGTCAGTGACAATCAGTAACATCACCAATAACCTCCATAGGGCAGTGGAGAAGGTATCAAAAAATACTGTTCAAAGACTGTGAGAGCAGAAATATAGAGGCCTTACCACAAGATGCAAACCATTTAAGCAGTAAGAATCAGAAGGCCAGAGTATAATTCACAAAGAAATATAGAGATGAGCCACAAAATCTCTACCAAAGTGATATAAAGGCCAAAGTGTGGAGAAAGAAAGAAACTGCTCACGGTCCAAACAAATGAACTCTAAACGACTGCTTCTGGAACAAGTGCACTAAACTTTAATTAATGATGTGATTGTAGTACCAGAATTAATTCAGAATAGTCCATGCAATCTAATTAGGAGGAATCATAGTACATTGCCACAATACATTGCCAACACAACACACTTCATCAAGAGAAAAAAGTAGACAGTTTTAGACTGGCCAAATCAATCATCAGACCAACTGAGCAGTATTTCACTTCCTGAAAAGAAGAGTGAAGGGAGAAATCCCTAAACCAAACAACAACTTAAGGAAGCTGTGGTACAAGCTTGGAAATAATCACAAAAAGATAATGCAACAGCTTGATGTCAGTGGGACACAGCAAGTAACAGACGTGCAAACATTTTAAGACAATCTGTTCCAATACTTTTCCTTAACTAAAAATTGGATGGTCTGCCATGTTCTAAGTTTAAGACATATAGATGTAAATGTCAGGAAAAAAACCTGAAATTCTGATTTATCCTTAATGTTAATATTAACAGCAAACAAGCGGTTATTAAGATAGCTCCAAAGTGCATGAGATCCAGTATGCAACATCTAATTGTGACATGTATAAGGTCTCATCATGCATGTGCACTAGATATCAAGGTGACATTCACCACACCCTGATGGTTAGTAGGGGTGAAGAGAATGTTAAGTCAAATCAATATTAATAAATTAATATTAACTGGTGCAAACTGGAGCTCCATATTACTAGCAAATAACCCAAGAATAGCGATCATGAAAGTCAGCTTTGCCAATTGCTGCTGTATTTGTCCCTGCAGGTTTCACAGGCCGTAGAAGCGGGTTTTCTTCTGTGAAGAAATTTAAAATAGACATACTGTGGCGAAATCCTGGAGATGACGTCCATCCATGGGAAGTTCTTATCTTTCCAGCTTTCCTGGTCTTGGGTGCAGTGAATGACAGAAGCTCCAAAGCAGGGGCACAGCACCTTGAGGAGAGAACAGCAGCTGTGGACCTCCGCTCTGCAGCTGGAGAAGAGGGGCCATTATGAAAGGATTTGTGATGTTAAAAATGAGTTTTTAAATAACTGCTGAAAGAAATCAACTTTGAGCGAAAGTTTGTGTGCATGTGAGATCCACTTTAATGGTAAGAAGAAAAAAGTCACTTAAGGGGTGTAAGCCTATTAATTAAAGTGTTTCATATGAAATGTACAAAATGCAGTCTGTTTAAACAACAGAGTGGTTAATGTCTTTATTTGGGGGAAAAAATGAGAGAAAATTGCAATCTGACTTCAAAAAATGCTTTGTCTTTGTCCAGAGCCCCTGACTTTTACCTTACATGGTGTAGTACTGATCAACTAGACAGGTTTGTTTTAATGGTGGTGAGCAATCCAAACAAAGTCACATGTGCCAATACTTTAATCTTAATGAATCTTTTTTGAATTTATATAAGGTGTCCTACCTTCTGTAGAACTCTAAAGGGTTTGTTGACTTTTGGAGGAGCCCTTAGGTTATACATAGAACCCTGTAACAAACTTTACCTTTACAAAAGGCTTCAAATAGAAACCATTTAGAAAACAAGAACCATTATCTATCCAGTGAAATCTTGAAGATCCTATCATTGTCTAAACTGTCAGGACATAAGCTCAGAGTCAGAATTTATAAACCCAGAAATCCATCAATTTACACACAACCTATCAACTCATCGTCCATACTGCAGTGTTGTAGTATTAATGACATTAGATAATGATTCAAATTAATAACCTGGAGATTGCACCAAAGGCACTGGCTAAAACATCTGTAGTGAAAAAAGACAAGATTCCTGTTATGCATTACTGCTGTGAATATACGTTTTGTTGTTTTATTTAGTAACTGACCAGTAAACATACCTTTGGGAAGTGAATGTAAGTGTCAGGGGTAACATTTATTCATGAATAAATTTTTTACATTTTATGTTTTGACAACTGTCTCGTTCATAAGATGATTTTTTCTACAGCTGTTCATTATTAATATTTAAAATCACCATGTTTCAGAGAGTTAAAACCACAAATTTGGTCCAACAGGACCAAAACAAATAATATACAAATCTAAGTAATAAATAATCAACATTATAAACAGCATTGTGATTTAAAATTATATTGAACCCATTCTTCTGTAAAATAAGAACCTGCATTTAAACCACCTTGAACATTACGTCCTCAAAACATAGGTACATCTGAAAGGAACAAGGTCTGTAGTCCTCTACGTACACTCTGCAACTCTTCCTCATGCTACAGCCAGAACAAAGCATTTTAGTTTGACAGGATCAAAAACAGTTGTTTTTTAATGAACAGAAATTCTGAAGCAATACTTCTACCCACCATCTGTCTGAATAGATTATCCTGAACAGATTTCATATCTTTCTTCATCAAATGCATCTGGAATTACATTGAAAAATGAAAGTCGTACTTCTCTGTCCTTAATGGGTAACGTTCTCAAAGCATTAAACACTCACCTGTGAAAAAAAGATCTGTTCCTCATTGTCCAAGTTTCGGCATAGGTTTGTTTCAACTGTGCTTCTTAAATGATTTAGCCTGAGGAAAAAAGTCAAGTTGTAGCAAAATGAACAAAGGTAATGTCTGTAAATACAGTGAAAAAAAAAAATAAGCTAATTCAATGCATTGCTGCTAGGTGATTGGCTCATTAGGTAACTACATGAATGTGCAGATGTACAGGTATTACTAATAAAGTGCATATTACTGACGTTTTTTTTTTTAATTATATTGTGATTACTATATAAAGCACCCTTGTAAATATTACTAATTAATATACAGGTCACCTAATATGAACATTTGTAATTGATATAAATGAGAAATAACCACATCTGGTGATTGTGACTTGGGCCACAGTGCAAATTTGTGGCCGCAATTAGCAAAACATAACTTCCTCTGTGCACCTTTCTGGCAAACTTTCTAATACTTTTTAAATAAATCTAATTATACTTTTTGCATGAGCTCTGAAGCCATAGTCCATTAAATAAAAACCCGTTTGTACAGAAATATGATGTGGTTATTTTGGTGTAAGGCAGGGGTAATGTTAGGTAATTTGACCAAACCACTCAAAAAAAAAAAAAAAAAAAAAAAAAAAGAATTGGGCAGTTCCTATTCATAACTGTCCTTGTCCTGTGAGCTATCACAGGTTAAATGATGAATTAAAAATCTCTCATTTGTGCGACCATCACAGTGAACATTAAAGCCCAGCTGTAAGTGAATTATATGAAAGCCAGCAACACGGCACAGCAGATAGCGTTGCTACCTCCTGCAGCTACAAGATTCCTTTGTTCAATCCTGAAATTTACATTTAGATCATTTGGCAAAAATGTAGCTAATTTGCATATTCTTCCAATGTCCATATGGCTTTCATCAGGGATGTCTGGTTTTCTCTCACTGTACAAAACATGCCAGTAGGTGGACTGGCTAAGAGAAACTGTTCCTAGTTGTGAATGAGTGTGTGAATATGTGTGTGTGTGCACGCATGGTGCATTATGACAGAGTGATGTTCCATCCAGGATGTATTCCCAACTCACACAAAGCGTTGCTAAGTTAGACATTAAAATATTAATAATTACTGCTGTTTATACATATGTCTCACCGTTGTGTTCCTCTTTCCTGATAAGCATGGAAATCCAGGGCTTGCTTCTTCCAGTAAGCCTTTAAAATAGTCAAACAAAAAATATATTAGCTGTAAGATGGTGATCACAATTTATTAATACTACAGTTAGATATCAGAGTAAATATTATATTATATTATTATTATTTTACATTATATTTTGTATGTGTGTGCATGTGTGGTTGTGTACAGTCAGTTCTGCTTCCATGTCCCGCAGACATGTGTCATCTTGTTCTAAGTTTTTAATTTCATCCATTAGAACTCGTTTAACTGCATCCAGCCTCTGAGACCTACATGAAAGTTTACAGGGAAAATGTTTATGTTTAGAAAATGAGCCACTTAAAGTATTTAATTTGGATGCTCTAAAGTCTGACCTGTACTCTTGCACTTTCATGGTTATAGTGGAAACATGTTGCCTGCAGGCCTTTAGGGACTGCTTGGTGAAAAGATCCATTCTCCTTGAGCGGCTCTAAGATGCAGTCAATATTGCAAAACACCATCAGTGCATACATTTACTGTCTCCCTGAAATATTTGTCATATAAGGATAATTATAAATGATAATTATATACATTCATTAATACATATTTAATATATTAATGTAATTAATATACTAATATAAATAAATACATTCATTAATTATAATTATGAACCTAAACTGATGTTTAAAATCAGCAGTCAGAGTTTATCATCAATAAACATTAAGTAAAGATAACAAAAACATCTCCATTAATTAGTATTATTATTCTTATTGTTGTACTACCACAGATGTAAGAGACATTACACCTGGAAATGCTCTACTTCCAACATGCCAAGATACTAAAGGCTAATACCCACTTTATGTGCCCTGCTTTTCATAGAGGTGACACTTTAATCAATTATACAATTGAGCATTAGATACTATTATTCATATGCTCTTGTTAACAAGTAATTAGTATATGTGCATGTACGTCTGTGGATAATGATGTACATAAAACTTTGAAAGAGCAGGTTCTGTGCTGGTTGTTGAGCTACTATGGGTCACGTAGTTGCCACCAGAGCAGTAGTAGTAGTGAAGTTTGGCTGTAGCTTTGTTTTTGGTTGAAAAGATTTCCTGAACCCAGTCACACCCATTGACCTAAAAGGCAATGTGTTTGGCTTTGGCTTCAAGATCAGCAGTTTTAGCTGAAATACTTTAATAATCTTCACACCCTTTTAGGAAGCCCTGAGACATTTGCTGGCTGCTGACCAGCATCAAAGCCAAGCATTTGTGATTTGCAGCCTGGGCAGGTTGAATGTGGTTGGCTTTAGAACTGAGGTCTCGTTAGGCCTACTTAGTTGCTCTTGTCAAGTTATCAAAAATATAGCTTCACATTTAGTGCAGGGATCCTCGAAGCCAGTGTCTACTTCTTGCAGAAGTGAAATGAATCCATGGTGCTTGCTTCGATAGGTTTGTGGATTGATGAAGGAACCAATTAGCTCTATTGTGGGAGAGATTCCATTTCTATCCTGTATAATGGCTTATACAAAAAAAAATTTGTAGCTCCAACAGAAGTTAAAAGCTGAACACAATAGAGTAGCTCCAATCACTCATGTGGTCAGAGAGAGTAGAGAAAAGGAAAACTATATGGTGCTGTAGGTATATATAGAAAGGCTTTGAGTCATTTCATGACTTTGTGGGAAATCTCATCAGGTTGAATATATCGAAGTGTTAAACACTGGCCCTGCTGGTTAGGATGGATGAAACAGAAGTTGATTTGTTAAGTATTTTGAGAACTAAAATATTTAGTTGATATATGATGTATGAGTTAAGCTATTACATTAATGGTACAGTATGTTACACATTATTCTATTCATATTACTAATTATCTGAACTCTTAAACTTAAACTGTCCCACATTTACTCAATAAATGGGACTTCATCTACCTCAAATTTTCTTTTAAGTTCAGAGCTGAACTGGCGACAGACATAACTCATCTCCTGAGATATGCTCACTTCAGACTGTACAAGATCCGTATCTGCCTCGCAACAGCTCGACACCACTGTGGACCGTACTTCCATGTCTTCAGTAACTGCTAATATGCCAAACCCCAATAAACATAAAACATAACATCTGAAATACATTTAAGCACTTGCATATCTAACTAACAAAAATTACAGTAGAAAGTAATAAATGTACGTTACAAGCTGATTTTGTACAAGACGAAGTAACACAAAAGTAATACTATATTCATGAGCATAAAAATTTAGTTATCATAAAACATGTTGCCATTGATTGCTAATAATCATGGTGAAGGTGAAAGGGCTTTTTGTTGCATCCTACTGCTTATTTCCCTATCAATGTACATGTATTTGTTTAAACACATCTTGGTCTATGCTTATGAGAGAATTTTACAATCTATGTCATCTGACCCACTGTAGCTGTTGTGGTGGATCTGGATCTGGAGCCATCATATTTTCCTGCCATTCCAAATATCTAGCTGCAACTGTACTTGAGCAAAATATAAACTGCACTGTGGCTTCTACTTTGTGGATTCATTTTATTCTTATATCTGCGTCCTCTTCCTTTACCTGATGCCTTGTCTTTCTCCCCTTCCTCAGCACTGCTGTGAACTTGTATGGGATGTTTAGAGCCTGCACCCCAAAAGAGGTTTCTATTATTTTTTTTTTTCCCTTGTCACAAATTACAATTAATTTATGCTCTCATAACAAACAGAATAGAGAGACTATCACAAAAGATTCTCTCAGCCATATGCTTTACATACATTATGGCAATGTTTCAAACAGTAGAACTATAGCAATAATAACCTTTTTTCTTAGACTGTCGCTTGACATTAGATTTGAACAGCTTTCTTGGCTTCATTCTAACAGCATGTTCACTGTGCCTGGCTTTAATCCTCTTGTCACATTCACTGCCATCTTGTTCAGAGAGACTTGTTGAACTGCATGAGCTGTGCCGAGAACGACTGGTTGCTGGACCTGATAACAAAGTCGATTATATATGAATATTTCTAAACAGGGGAAAAATAAAAATGTAGTTTTACCTGATACTGCCTTTTCAACACTGCTTCTCTGAACAAATGCAGGTGTTTTCTGTGTGAAGTAATTTATTATTAGGGACAGCATTTGCACATGCTTAAGCAAAAAACATACAGAGAAGTTTAGCACAGAACAAGAAACCTCTCTACCTCAAGTTCAGTGCAGATCATAGCTATATTGTTCATAGATGTGTGTGATGATTGGCTTAGTGTCACCAAAGAGATCACAGACTCTTTATCAAAGCATCTCTGCATGTTGCTAGAGCTGTTTAGAAAGCCCCTAAGATCTTCTTCTTGGTCTGGAGAGTTGAGCATGGAAGGACATTTCTTCCTACCAGTGGAGGCAATGAGGGGGTGGTGGAATGGCTGTTCAGATCTCAGCTCAGCATTCTGAAACAGACCAGTGGAATAAGGGATATTCTACATTATATAAGATAGCTAGTAGCTCCTACCTACTACCTTAGTGGCATAATTTGGCAGCAACAAAGTGTTTTTATGTAACACTAGTGATATACATGACATGGAATCATACCTAACAATAGACTTTTTTCAACATTTAGTACTTTCAACATTTATGTATTTTTTTGTCATAGACAATAGACACTAATAGATATCAATAGACATATATCGTATGTACTTTCATATTGGTCAGCCCTATTACAAGCAGTGTACTTTACCCAAAAGTAGACACCTGCACACCATTCAGCCCTTTTGCTGGTGATTAAGTAAACAAAGATTTTACTATAAAATCCATGTTGGTATATTTTCATCATTTACATACTCAATTTTGGTGCAGCCCTACTTCTTGTCTGACATACCTCTCGAGCACTTTGTCGCTGAGCAAAAGGGGTTACAAAATTGTGAGAGAGACTTTTGGCAATATCCTGTCCTCCTGATGACTTATAGAAGGAGGAAGTTTGGATCCCTCTGAGATGGCTAGGCATTTCCAGGGGAGGAGAAATGGCACCAACAGGAGAGATGCACAGAGGTTGGAGGGGTGTCAGAGGAGATCTGGGTAAAGATGCATTTTTCTTTGAAGCTAAAAAAAAACAAAAAAACACACATACCTTAAATATCAAACAGCAAGCAAACATTCTTCTGGATATAAATTTGCTAATTACTTACATCTCATCATCTCAATGGAGAATGGAGAAATGCAGAAAGAGGTGTTCTTGGAGGACCAAGATTCTTTTGTTAAAACTGGAGAAAGCAAATTCTTCCTGTTTTTTGACCATTCAGAACCCAATATTTCGCTGACCTCATTCTCCTCCATATATTTGCCGCTCGTCACTGGATGTGTAGTGGTTATTCCTGGTGTTTCTTTCTCTTTCTCAGCTTGCTCAATTATGCCATCTATCTTTCCTTCTTGTATTATGGCCTGAGACTTATATGGTTGTTTAACCATTAAATTCAATCAAGTGAGATTTAACCAAATGAGTTTAAATTTTTTTACTTGAAGACAAAATAATAAAAACATAATATTCAGATTTTTATATAAAGGAAAAAGTCAAAGTAAAAATACCTTAGACATAGGACCCAAAGGTGCAAGAGCAGTTCTGAGCATGGTTGTGCTCTTCTCTAAAGCTAATGCCAGACAAAGACATAAATACATTTTACAGTGCCAAAAACACAAAAATTTAATATTAGCTTCAATAACAAAAAAATCTTACATTGAATTATGTTAGAAGTGATTTTAGGGGCCAAACCAAATTCCTTTCCTTTGGTAGACTCCAGAACAGTTGCAATCGTCTTCTTTGGCTTTGATTTTTCATGAACAGATAATTTTTTTCCCTCTTTCTCATTCAAATGATTTTGTACTTTATTTGACCTGACTTGATTATTTTTTTTAACAGGTGGCTTGACTATAGCAGGCCTGTTCAGAATTGAATCTGACCTCTGAGGCTTTTCTGTCTCTTTGATGATAAATTTCTGTTTAAAGAATATCGACATGTCACTGAGTAGCAAACACACAAAGAACTAAAGTTCAGACTATTTCTAGAGATGTGACAGAATCCTGCCTTTGCTGGAGGTGGTGCATCGGTTTCTAAATCACTCTCGGATTCAGACACCTCTCTGTAGGATCTAGTCATAACTGAAGTTCTTTTGGGCCTGACTGTGGGCTTTCTGTTGGCAACATCCTTGGTTGTCTTATTCTTTTCTTCTACCAGCTTCTTCTGCCTTCTCTGAAATTTAGTTAAACAGCATAATACAGCACGAAAAAAGATATACTTAATTATGCGGCATTAAAAGAATATCGTGACATCATTCTTCATCAGTAGTATACAGTCACTCACCCGCTTTGGGTTAGGCAATGCTTTTGCAGAATTTGGTGAGGGAATGGGTATGTTTGGAGTTTCAACTAAAAGAGAGTAAGAATTTTATTTACAGCGTTTTTAATATTCATAAAACAAGGAAATACTGAAGAAATAGTGAGTATAACAAAAAAAATGGTCTCATTTAAAGTTCTTTCCATAAAGTTGTGAATAACTGTATCTGTAGTTTAAAACCAAGCCAAAAATCCCCAGAAGACACACTAACTCTTTCACCCTGTCTGCTTTTATAGAGGTTTACGACTTTTCCCCAAAACAAGAATAGCATAGCTGTACAAAAGGCATACATGTGAAGGTTGCAGGAGGATGAGTGGGCTTAACTGGCTGTCTTGTGTAGTCTGCCACTTTAGGCTTAGGTTTCCTGTTAGCTGATTTTAGCCAGCTAATGTCTGTCATATTGTCGGTATCAGTGTCACTGAACAGATGCTTCTTCACATTATGACCAGCTGCCTAAACATACACACGTATACAAAAAGCACAAACATACAAAAAGCACAAACATACAAAAAGCACAAACATAAATGTACTACTTGGACAAAAACAAAGGAGAAAAAGAAAAAAAAAAAAAAAAAACCTTGACAGAAAGTATTGGAACATCAAGACCACATCTTTTGGATTGTTTGTGATAAAAAGGTCAGTAGCTCTGTCTACCACAAAAGTATGGGAAAAGAAATTAACTGCTCATGTTCCAAAACATATGAGATTATAGATCAAGTACAGTGGAGGTAGTGTCATGGGCTGGGTTTGCATGGCAGCTTTTGATGTAGAATATATGTACCTACAATTTTGCTCTCCTAAACATTGGGCAGTCTGCCACCTAAAGGGCCATGTACTAACCTGTGTAACACATCAAATGTCTTCAATGTGTAACGTAACATAAAGAATTGGGCTTGCCTTTTCTAGAAAATGGTCTCGTCTGACATTCATGGGAGTACACTTCTTAGAGGTGCTGGAAAGACTGAGGGAACTGCTGAGTACATTGAAGGAACAAGAAAAGAAAATTAATCAATTCTGCAATTGTGATTAAGTCACTCTCACATTTAGAAAACTGTCCACAACCAAACTTGATTCAGACATCAGAGGGATAATTACCTTCTTTCCTTTCCAGATATTTCAGAAGACCTCCTATTTTTTTTCTAGGAAGCAACAGAATGAATATGGCCTACATTAAACACCACATACAATGTTACAAAATACACTTGTAAAGGCATTTACCTCACTAAGCTCTGGCACATTAAGACTGAATGCATAAATGTTCCTGGAAAAAACAGAAGAACATCAATCAGTTGACAAAATTACAAAAATGCCTATAGATAATGAATCCTACTAGTATTACACAATATTTAAATAATATAACTTATTTAATATTAACGTAGTACTTATTCTGATTTGATGGTTTCTTAGATTTATTAGCAGAAATCTTGGCCTGGAATAAAACATATACATTGTATTAATAAGTGTGTAAAATAAAGAAAATAAGTGAATAATGAAAGGGGGTTGGGGTGGGTGGTTAGTTTCTCTTAATATTTTAACCATCAAGATAAACCAGTGCAAATTTGAAAAAACTTACAACTGATTTTGGACACCAACTCTTGTTGATAATGTATCTACTGAAAAAGGCAGAAACAGACTAAATATATAATAGACAGCTAAAGTGAAATAATAATATAATGCACCTTATTTTAATGCATCATTTTACCTGCTACTTGGTGCAATGTTAAACCAGGAGGATTGCTCCTGTGCTGCTGTACTAATAGCAGTGCGATTATAATGGCTATTTATTTGCTTCACCATGCTCTTGGCTGCGTTCTCTGTCTTTTATAGAAACAGACACAAAGAAACAGAAATAGTCAATACAATCAGTCTTAATGATTTAAATCATTCATGCAGATACACTAAACCCTGTTTAGGAGGATGTCCTTATGATGTGTGTGTGTACACAAGGGTCAGTACAAACTAGTATTTGTTTGTAATATTTGTTGATTTACCTAATTATACTAAAACATATTTAAAATTATTTGTACATTATTTTATAACTTTTATATTCATGGGAATGTGCTGAGAATGTTTTTCTCACTGTATTGCTGCTCATGCCAGCACCATTTTCTTTATCCCATCCATTCTGTTCATCTGCATCAAGTTTAGTTTGCATGAGACTTTTCACAAGCCCAGCCTCTTTTCCAGCAGTGAAGAGCTCTTGTAGGTGTTGCTCCTGCTGCTCACGCTCTCTCAATATCTGCTCCAGTCTTTGAGTGAGCTGAGCATGAAGCTGTTTGTGGCTTAGTCCTTCAGACCTGTTCTGGTCTGACAATGACTGCTGTGGAGGCTCTGGAATTATGTTATATATTTATATATTTAACTGATGCACCTGAACTAATGGGAAATTGACTTAAGCTTTTATGTCTCAAGACACACGATTTCACCTGATCTGGACTGATGTGAAGATTCACGCTGACATGGGAATAATGACCCAGACACAGAAATTCTCTTTTTGTAAAAGCTGCTAGGACTTCTAGGTAATCTGACAAAGGAGTAAAACAAAATCAATATTAACATTATGTACTAGTGTCCAAAAATAAAATGTGAATGAAACACTGGAAATGTTTTATACAAACCAAACAATAAACACTTACATAGGGGTTTCTCTCCACACAGCTGGCTGGGTATCTAATACTATATTGTTATCTTTTTATAAAACAAACAACATATGTAATTATTGACAGGTTTATGACAGGTTAATAGACATAAATCCTTTATAATGAACAGATGGCATTACTATACCCAAATGCTCTTCCTGGAGCTCTTGGTCAGCTTGCACCATTTCCACTACTTTCTCTACAGGAATGTTCTACAAAGAGTTTGTACAACATTTTGTTAATATTAGGGGAATGATAAAACTGACAGAAAGAGACACACTGACAAATCTATTGTTATTTTAGCTGTCTACTGCTTTATATTCAAATAAATGATGTAAGAATAACAGCACATTTTATATGTGGTCCTTTTTTTTAAGGGACCAAAAGTAATCAAACAACTGGTTGCTCTGCTGTTCAATTATTTAATTTCATTATATTACTTTATTACATTATTGTAATACTATTATTACAAATGAATCTCTGGGTGAAAATCTTCATAAACATGTATTTCACTGTTATGCTGATGACACACAGTTATAAGTTTCAGCAAAGCCAAATGAGTGACATTCTACTAAAGCTGAGGAATGTGTAAATGACATTAGCCTTCCTTCTGCAATACATTATACAAATTGTTTAATATATACAATTACAGAAGGAAAATTATCTGGTGTCACCCAGATAAGGATGGGCTCCATTTGATTCTGGTTCCTCTCAAGGTTTCTTCCTCATTTAGTCTAAGTGAGTTTCTCTTTGCCACCTTCCTGTGGCTTGATCATTACGAATACATGTATTAATTTAAACCATATTTCCAGAATTGAATTATTTCTGAATGACTGCTTTGTGACAATGTACATTGTTAAAACTCTATATACATAAAATGTAAATAGACAGAGCTAAATAGAACTAAAATAGAGACTTAAAATATACTTGTGTTCAGCAGCTAAAATAACAATAACTTTGTCAATGTCCACATATTTGTACCTAACTCTAGTGTAACTTACCCGACAGTATTTTCCCACAACTTGTAATCCTTCCTGGCCTGGATGTATATATGGGCTCTGTAGATCTGGAACTGCCTACATACACAGAGAGGCACACAGACAACACAACTCATATGTACTAAAGAAGATTGGCCTTTTATGGGACTGTACATTACAAATTACTACAGACCTGTTTCTTTGTACTTTCCTTTTTCACAATAACTAACTGCACATCGTGAGATAATTTGGCAGTTAAAGGCTCTTTCAATTCCAATGCTTTCCTCTTCTCTGTGGAAGCTATCATCTCTAGAGCTGGTTTCAGCTTTGCCTTACGTGAGACAGCTATGGGGTATGGAGAGACACCACAGAAGAGAGAGCAATAAAGAAATATAGGATCTCCTCTAAATAAACATTAATAGAGCACTGAGACAGTCTGGGTTCATGACTGTCATATGGATGCCAGTAAACAC
>JAOTRN010000019.1:11384165-11397994 GCA_028566695.1 Bagroides melapterus
TATATATGTGTGTGTGTGTGTGTGTGTGTGTGTGTGTGTGTGTGTGTGTGTGTGTGTGTGTGTGTGTGTAAATATCTTATGGTTATTTGATAAAGACCCAATAGTGTAATAGAAGATAGCAGACAGGCATTAGGATCCTGCTCATTCCTTGGACCCTGAAGGTGACATAGATATACATACAAAACTGAAGTGAGGTTTTGTGCAAGTCAGGGGCAACTTTCTACATTCCATACTGAGTTGAATTTAGAGCTTTCAAACAGATTTTGGTTGGCACAGGCTTCACCATTTGGATGGAAGTATAAGTAGCACCTCAAAAACAAGAGCAAGGAATTACTTTTCATTACAGAGATGTGAGAGACCGTGTTTGTTTTTATTTTATTAGGATCTTTTTCAAAGAGTTTAGGCAGACTGTCCCACAGTATGTTTACATCACTGTTATATGAATGTTATATCTGTAAAAAAGAGCAAACTGTATGACAATAAGTATGCACATAAAGCAAAATACAGGATCAGGTTAGACCCACATCTCTCAAAATACTTGCACAGTCTGACTAGAGATTCGTGCCCTCCTAATATGGCAGGAAATCACTGGATGAGACTGGTTACCAACAGTAACGCAATTATTGCAATATTAATAATAATGCAGCATCTAGGCTTCCCGTTTATGCATGTATACTCTGTTTAATATTCTGAATAATATTCTGAGACTTTGGTATGGACGACAAGTAAAAAAAAGAATGTGCAAACATAAAAAAATATATATTTACTGAAAACAAAAGAAAATTAGATTATGTACATTAAAACTCAGAACGATATTTTAAGAAATAAAGTAGAGGTAGGCATAAACTGCAATACAAGATAAGTGGCAAGTATGCGTTAAATATTGTTTTTATGACAATCTTGTGTATTGGAGAGGAATGGATATTTCTGGAATACTAATAATCTCTGGGAATTCTATACTCTTTAAAAAAAATTGGCAGCAAACTGCATCATTTTGTATCTGCATGCTTAATTTATATTAATAAGAAAATACTGCCATGCAAAAACAAAAGTATGGGTAATCACTTAATTTTAACACTTTCAGATGGATTTATTTTTAGCCCTGGCTGTGTAAATGATTTTAATTGAGTAGCTTAATAAATAAAGATGTGTCAGGTTGTCAGATTTATTAAGAATCAGAAATAATTATGCTAATCTATTGCAACAACATAAAAAACAAACAAACAAAAATAAAAAAACATTTGCTCCAATGATTGATACCGTATGTACCGTATGACTTTCTGAAGGGACATTCTGTGCTCATGTGTACTATGTCGGTGGCATCTAACAAAAAGTGTGCTGTCTTGATATGATCAAATCATAATGAATGATTTAATAGAACTGTTTTCTGAAAAAATAGTGTTTAATCCACCAAGGTGTTGAACACTGAACCATTTAAGTAAGTTTTTAAGTAAAGAAGAAACTTAGTTAGTCATAATTATTAAGCTTGTGTGTTCCAGTGTTTCCTTTACTTTACATAAGTGTCCATTCAGAAACACCGATATATTTAATATACATCCATTTGCATCTTTCACACAGCCTCATTCATTTAGTAGTTTAAAAGAACTACAGCATGTTAAACTGTCAACTCCCTGGATAACCTTTTTTTGTAGTCAACATATTCACCGATGAAAGATCCGTCCTCACTGAACTCACAGTCTTCGTTCCCGTAGTCATCTGAGCTGTCCATGCTGCTGCTGTCTTCTTTGATGTCTCCCACTAGTGTAGGCCGGCTGTTCTTAAGAGGCTTTTCATCACTGTCACTGTAATAAAAAACAAACAAAAAAATGACTAACTTTACTGGGGGAAACTGAGAGAAAAGGTTAATAAGAAGGAGAAGGAAGAGGTCAGAAAAGAGTTTTTCTCTCTAACTGCAAACTGCAAGTAGCAATGCTTCATAGGAAAATAGTTTATAGTGTGTCCTCAGAGACACACTGCTAACACTGTAAGAGAAACAGTGTGTAAACAAACAGCCTGTTGGGCTACTTTTCCTCAGTGAAGAACACAGAAAAACTCCAGTGGACAAGAAACTGAATGCAAGACTCAAATAGTGGATTGAACAGACAATGTGTTTAAAACAGACAGACAGAGAGAGCGAGAGAGAGAGAGAGAGAGAGAGAGAGAGAGAGAAACAACAAAAAAAGCAAACAAAAGAACCCAAAACAAATAGAAGGTACAATTTTTTAAACCTTGCAGGAAAGTTTGAGACAAGATCCAGTGGGATGCAACAAAAAATGTCTTTTTTACTTCTATACTTTATTCATTATTTGTTAGAGTTTGGCTGTGAGTATGAAGCTTACAGAACAAAGAGAGCAAAGAGGGACTTGATCATATACAGTCCAACAATGTGCAGTGTGGTAACTCTCAGACTGAAATAAGGACTTGAAACATAACACTCAAATGTGTGGAAAAAGTATTGAGATCCTTTACTTAAGTAAAAGTGCTAATAACATGCTATGAAAATAGAAGTAAGGCTCCACTACAAGTCCTGTATTCAAAACCTTACTTAACTCAAGCATAGAAGTATTATCAGCAAAATGTACTTATACTCTCAAAAGTATACACATTATATACTCAGTGTGCATTAAAATGATCCATCTCAGTATCCCTGTCAATAGATTAATCAGATTATATAGAAGTAGGACAATTTTATAAATCTATAAATAAATGCAAATTCTATTGGTTTATACAAAACATTCAAAACCACCACAATTAGAGATATACAATTTTCACTACACATAAAAGATACGAAAAATTAACCAAGTAATCTGAAAATTAACTAGTACCTAAAGCTGTTAGACAAATGGAGTGGAGTAAAAAAATTCTATATTCGCCTCTTTAATTCTATGGAGTACATACATTCTATACAGTTATGCTCTACAAAATGCTAATTGTTGTTATTTAATAATAATAATAATAAAATTACATCAAAATAAAATGAATAATAAAAATCTATTTTTTTCAGTTTTTTTTCCCACCAGTGTTTCTTGGGACAAATGGGAGGGTTTACATTAAAAACAATAAGAACAGCACTGGTGTTGCTGTATGAAGAGGTCACCTGATAAATTCTTTGATACTCAATCAATTGCTAATACAAATTATTCCAAAGTTGAAGGAACCTGCAGTGAAACAGTTGTGGCTGTGCCTTTGAGATAGAAATTGGGAGTGAGCCATTTAAAAAAAACCAAACAATATAAAGAATATTGTTTAATTAGTATTTTGTATATAACATTTCCATTTATTGTTTTTGGTGTATTTAATACAGAAAATCAGCTTTAATACTTAACTCTTTGATACCAGTTGAACCGGTTAGATTGTAACATGTTAAACTTAAATCAAACTGCTAAATTACAAAATAAATCTTTATTAAGCATATTTACAAGAGTGGACATAAGAGAATGATATCAGTTTGTGCAAGTAATAGCAATCTCAATTTGTGCCATTGGCACATTTAGCTGATGATTTAAACCTCTGAGTACGGTCATAATACTGATTGCTAATTATTGTCTAGTATTTTTGTATTATTTAGAATAAAAAAAAATTATGAAGCTGTGAATGAGGAGTTCATGAAGATTAGCATTGGTGGGGATCTGCCTCACCCACTGCCACAGACGAGTCTACCCTGATGGGCAATGTCGCTTTGCACAATAAGCTGTGATTGTGCTGGACTACCTGTGCTCGCTGAGGTAGCATTTATTGCTTCATGCTAGTCCAGTAGTGAAAGGGCCCTACCAATCACAAAACTAGATTCATAAAGGATAACTGCAACTGTCAACTGTCTGTGGCCACCACCTGTAAAACCATTCTTTTTGGAGTTGTCTTGCAGTTGCCTCTCCAGTGCATCCGTTGTCACTTCCATTTGCATCAAAGCAGGTGAAATCACTTATGCTTCCTTTCTGGACATATTTATATCCTGAAGGTTTAATTGATGGTGTTATACCGTTATCACTGTGATGGAGTGCTCCATAGAGTAAAATGGAAGAAACATTGCATTTGTGTCAATTGCAACTGCAGTCACTAGAATTATCTCTGAGCTCTGCAGTTCCACCCAAATTACTGAATAGCCAACAAAAAGTCCTTGCAACTCATATTGCTGTGTACTAGCTTTAAAAAAAAGATACTGTATTGGATTGTATGCTTGTCATTCTGTTAGTTTCATACCACATATATTATTTTCTAAAAAAGCATAGACTCTTTCTTTGAACCTAGGTCTACAGCATAAACACACACACACACAAACCCACCCACAGGTTCACAGGTTTGCACAACATACTGCTTCACTTGCTATGTTTTCTGTGTGGATATAATAAATGCCATGATAATAATGGTAATATTTGCTTGCAGGAGAGAAAGACATGGCATTATGAACGCTTGTTTATATAAAAAGCCTTGCATTAACATCCAACATATAAGATCAGAATTATTTACCTGTATTCACAAGAAATCTCGTAATTCATTCCTCTAGGCTCCAAACGTGGTCGCATTTCTTCCTTTTCTTTGACTGCAGAGTGGAAAAGAATCAATTAACTGCTTTTATCAAAAACTGTCAACTTTAACACTGATGCTAATATTTGAGTTATATTCATATGTAATTGTGTTGAAAATAAGGCTAGTGATTTAAACTGTGAGATGAAAAGTGACTAAAGGATTTTCTGATTTTCTTTTTATGAGTATGATCCAAGGACATTGGTTACCTCGAACATTGAATATGCAAGATAAACATTGCTGGTGCCTTTTCAGGCAAATCTATGCCCACCTGCATGCTCTTTTATAACACCTTAGTGGCTGGCCAAGGGTAGGCCATGGCAACCTTGTTTACTGAAGTCCAAGGAATCTCAGAATGACTGCCGCAGATTCAGGCAGCTTCTGCAATGGGCAATACACTTGGGGAAAGCCCCCAATCCAGCCTTCGAGACAGAGATCCCCACAGTTGCTGACCAGGGAACCTGTTCATTATAGAATGCTTCCTTTTTGGTCACACTTTTCCCTGGACTTTGTCACTGGCCTACCAGTGTCTCAGTGGACAGGGTGATAGTTGAGGTGAGGAACTGGCTCTCAAAGGCCTGTAAATTTATTGGACTGACCAAATTCCCCTCAGCAAAGGAGATTGCTGAGATCCTCCTGCAGCATGTAGTAAGGATGCATGGCTTTCCATCTGACATCAAGACCCTCAATTTGCTAGTCGGTTATGGAAGGCATTTTCCCATCTAGCAGGTGTTTGGTAAGCCTATCATCGGGGTTTCATCCAGAGTCAAATGGCCAGACAGAGAGGCTTAACCAAGATTTGGTGCACTCCATTGTCTGGCCTTGTCCAATCAATGTGGACATAACACCTAATGTCGGTGGCACCTGATGTGGGTGCCCATACCAGATTCCAGCACTCAGAAATGTCACCTTTTGAGTGCTTGTTTGGCTACTCTCTTTCCATGTTTTCTGGGCAGGATGAGGACCTAGGAGTCCTGGCAGCAGAACAAAATTAGGGCCTGTGTCTCACAGTCTGGCAGTAGGCCAGAACAGCCATGAATGCAGCTGCCCAGAGGACTAACTGCATAGCAAATTGCAAGAGACACATGGCCCCCATATTCCACCCTGACCATATGGTTTTGCTGGCAACTAAAACTTTGCTGGCCATTGTCAGTGGAGTCCAAGAAATTGGTGCCTCAGTATATTGGTCCCTTCAAAATCCTGAGAAGTAAAGGTCCTGTTGCAAACTGCCTGGAACATCCCCAATCTACGAAGATCAGTGCCACTTTTCATGTATCACGACTTAAGGAATTCTTCTGTAGCTTCTTGGAAGCTCCTGCTGAACCAGTCCCACCCCCACACTGTATTGTAGATGGATCCTTGGCCTATACAGTATGACTAATTATAGACTTCTGCCATTGTTGGAGGGCCATCCAGTACTTATTTGACTGGGAGGGATATGGACCAGAGAAACACTCATGGACCTCATCACAAGACATTCTGGACCCTGATCTTATCAGAGACAATTGGATAAACTGGGTTGGGGGCTTAGAAAAGACAGGAGCCATTTCTAGGGATGGTGGTACAGTAACGTCCTTGGTGCCTTTTCAGGCAAATCCGCTGACACTTGCATGATATTTTATATCACTTCAGACCTGTGCTAGTAATGAGTGGTATCAGGTAATTTTCCTCAAGAGGTAATCTTCCCCGATATAACCCACCTGTTTTTCCCCCAGTGAAGGATTTAGAGAACTTTTATTGAGGTTAGAGTCTCCTGTTATCCCTCCTTTAAAATCTATCTTGGTTTGCATCATCTTCTCATGTATTTATGCTTCTGACTTTCTTTTTATGTCTTCCTATATTAATGGCTGATAGGTACTAGCTATAAGAGTTTCCACCTTGGAAGAAACACCTGTAAAACACCTACAATATAAGCAGGGTTACATTCACCTTCTCACCAGCTCTGCTGCAACTTCATATCTGAATACAGCTGGATCTTCTACCAAATGTCCATCTTCCTCAGCAGCTTAGCTTTAATAATTGTAAGGCAAGTCCTTACAATGCTGTGGTTATATGCTACAATGTTCACCGAATTTCGCCCATCAAAAAGAAGCTCATTTCTGCAAACATCTCTATGATTTCCTGTTTGCTTAATAACAAAGTATTGGAATAGGCTACTGAAGAGAATGTATGAATGATTCCCGACTCTATTTAGAATGCAGGAGATCATTCACCAGAAGGAATTGCGAATGGAGAGGAATCTTCATATATTGCTGGATAAGCTATTTGTTCTTACACCTTTTTGCTGCAGCCAATATTCAGAATCAAATGGCATAATGCAGTTTTAATGTGGAGTTGAAATATAGAGGGGCCATGACGACATGATGACATGGGACATGAGCCTTGACTCTTGAGCCTCGAGTTGGACAGTATAATCCAAGAAGTCCAAGTGACCATTTCCACACAAATCTTCAAGATAACTGTAGAGGGCATTCAGTATCTGAGAAAGAACCTTGAGATGCCATTTCATGAGAAGTGCATTCAGAGCAGGGCAATCTTTCACCCTTCAATTTACATTAAGCAGATTCTAGTGCTCATAACATTGTATCAAAGGAACCACTGACTCTCTCCATTCTAGCTCTCTTGATTGGAGCAGACCTACCTCATCAGCTAACTGCAGATTCTGACAGATTCCCTTTAAAGTTTTGTCCATTCATGCATTCGATTTTAATGAAACAGGATACCCATCTTTCATCAAACAGTACTATAGGACTGATCTCACCATTAAATTATTAGAAGGTACTACACCGCCAAAAATTGACCTTTTGTCAGGAGAGCTACATTCACTCCATATCCTTTAAATAACTCTCATTTCTTTACTGACTTCCACCTCACATATAGCTAGTCAGTGATTAATGGATGACTGACTTCATTGTGTTCCTCCATTGTTTCAAGCATTCATTAATCATGTGTTCTGTGAAATAGTAAGCAAAAGATTGATGACACCTTGATACCTGCAGCTTTGCCTAAATTCATCCAGCAGCTTCTGAGTTGCTTATTTTTACATGTAGGCAGAAAAGTATGTTTACCATCAGATTTCAATGTCATTGACACTACCGACAGTCAAAGGGTCAAGATGGATGACCACTTGATCTAACTTGGGCTCTCCTCACATCTCTGGATGCCTCAAACATGGGAGCAGGAGCCAATCTAAATAAGGTAATTCTTCTAAACTTTTCCCATGTATATTTTATTCATGTGAATTAACTACTGCAGACAAATATATGAACTAGCTAAACAAGACCTTCTGACTCTCAAATTACCATGTAGAAGTGGAGAGAAGAAGAATGTTTGAGGGGACTTTGCATCTCTTTCTAGCCCTGATGGATCACTGGGTATATCCAGTTAAGAGCTTGACCCCTTGTTAGGGCAAGTGGTCTTTGTTCTTTTCACAGTTCAATTTTACTATCTCTTTATGGCCATGCTCCAAGAATTGGAAAGCTGACAGCCTTTAAATATCTCATGAAAAAGAACCTGCCAATGTTGAGAAGGGGTTTCATCATACCAGATTCGTGTATCCTAGCTCCTGTACTCATGAGACCTCTACAAAGAAATTGGACATGCCCTGGAGACAGAGAATAATTGCCCAGAAGGTGAAGGTATGTCACACAACAAATATGAGACTTGGTTTGGGCTCACATGGTAGTAGCCAGTGCACACCCAGCTATTTCCATCACTATCCAAATATTATGACAGAGGCCCGGTGACCTTTTCTGACCCAAGATGTTATTATGTGAACTCTTGCAGCATATGTGCAACTAATAAATGTCCTTCATCTCATCCAACAGAAAATCCCAAGCCATTACCCATACAACATCAGCCACATTTTGTCATGTGCATTTAGTAAAAGCAAACCAAAACTTGCAAGAAAAGATAAAATTGTCTATCAGTCTATCAATAATAATAATTGAGGTTTCTTTCCTTCCATTTTTTATATAATAACACATAAAGTCACAAAAGCCAACAAACCTTTGTCAAAACTATATATGTATGGGTATTAATGTGTTATGAAGATATTAATGTAAACATTCAAATGAAGTGTATTGTGTCTGCATTCTGTAACAATTAAATAACCTAACTAATATACAATTTCAATTATTAGTGCTTTTCAGACTTGTGTTTTTCAGGATTGTTTTCTTTTTTTTTTCCAAAAAACCTTCTTAAAATAGCACAAGTAAATATGATTAAAAAGAAAACACTGCCAATAACTAGTTTCATGGGGAAAAAGTCACATTTTGTTGGTACAGGAAACTAAAAAGATGATGAAATATTTAGTGTTTTGTGCACAGTATTGTGTGTGTTTGTGTGCACTTGAGATGAAAGCTGAGAGAAAGAGCCTTAGGCATGCAGCTTGGATGAAGAAAAGTACAAAGCTGTTTTATCTTATTTGGACTGACACTCCTGGTAATGCAAACAGTGAGTGTAGTACTTCTGAAATCAACACCATCATACCTGCATACATTCCACCTTTGTTCTTGGTCACAAAGCAGGCAATTAGAGCTACAAGAGTGAGCAGTGCCACAGCACACATGATTCCAATAAACCAGCTGTTAGTAGAAATACTCCCATGTGCACCTGTTGCACCTGTAAAAAAATAAATTAATCACCATTAGTTCACAGACTAACAGATGATTTCTTCAGTGTTTAAGCCCATGCAGACAAGCCTAATGATGGACTCTTCTTTATAGCTACTACTTCTTCAGTGCAAACTATGTCAAGGCTTTGTTTTTTTCAGTTACACTATTTTTTAAGCACTTTTCACACTATGCATTGTCAACAAAGCAGTGTTACAGAGATTCCTATGTAGATTTGCACCCCTAAAGAGGAAGAAATGGCAATAATAGCAAAACCTCCCTAACAGAATATGAGGAAGAAACCTTGAGAGAAACCAGAATCAGAGGGAATCTATCCTCTTGTGTGTGACACTAGACAGTGAGCTTATAAATCATTAATCTTCTACAGTTATACAGTATACTCTAGAGACAAACAGTACAAAGTGTGTTGAAAGTATGTTCATGGTGACCATCAAAGTCTTTGAGATTACTAACTGTTACTAGTTCTTTGGTACAAGAAACCCAGGAAATTTTACCCATTGAAGAAAGGGATTTTTGTGAAGCTTATTCTTTCGGGGACCATTCACAGCAGCAGACCGTCAAGTGGTGAATATCGAAGCAGAAGTATAAGGATGAATCAGGCATGACCAGATGGTGAAAGGAGTCACAGCAGTAGAAATGTTTCAGGATTACATGAGAGATGTCATTTAAAATGGATTAACTTACTGCCTTGGCCATAAAGCTACAGGCAATAACACATATTGACAAAGTGATTTTGTTTTGATAAATGTTTGGCTTTTATTTATTTGGTTGAATTTATTTAATTTGATTATTTAGAAGCACCCCCATACTATGATGCTGTTAGAAACCTGCTTCACAGTAAGCACAGTGTTAGCTGAACACAGAGAGTTGATGAGCAATACCTGGTTTGTGCCAGATGTAGCACTTAGGGTGCAAAATTAACAGTGGCTGCCATATGCCTTTTACTCAGTAGTGGCTTCTATCCATCCACCCTAACATAGGCTTGAATGACTATTTCAATAGAGTATAGAGTATTTACAAGATGGTTGTCCTTTAAAGAAAGTTCTTTGATCTCTGCAGAGGGCATCTGAAGCTCTGTTAAGGTGGCCATTGGGTTCTTTGTTACTTCACTAACCAAGGCCCTTCTAGTCCAGGTAATGAGTATAGTACTGATTTTAGCTTTAGGTAAAGTCCTGTTGATTCCAAACTTATTCTTTTTAAACATGATGGAGCACAATGTGCTTTTTAGAAACTGTCAAAACATTACAAATATTTGATCAACATAGTTTGATCTTAAGGGTCTACAGAGAGTTCCTTGGGCTTGTATATATCCTGAAATATGAATGGTGGTTCATTATACACACATTCATTATTTGTGCCTTTTTAAATCATGCCCAATCAACTGAATTGTCACAAAACTTCTAATATACTGTAAAAAGATAATCAAAGCAAACAGGTGCTTGTGAGCTAAACTTGGATCTTCAATTTCTGATTTGTAAAAAACTTGTTAAACTTTCTAAAAATCTCTTTTTACTTTGTCATTATCAATTATTTTGTATAAACTAATGCCAAGTCTTTAAATTAAAATCTACTTTAAATTAACACTATGTACAACAAAATGCAAAGGGGCATAGATACCTTCTGAAGCCACTATAATACTGTAAGTCATCAAAATAAGGTAAAACCCTTAGATAGTGTTACTTTTTTTTTGGCTACAATTATATTAATGTAAAGTGCCTCAAATTTGTATCCAGATTTCTGAGTAACAGAGAGAATTGTTGATATACATTATATAGGAACTTTCTCTGAGCTCATTCATATGTAATACTTACTATCCTGTCTTATGTACTTAAGTTCTGTTAAGATACTTTAAGTACTTTAAATTCCTGATCAGTTAACTTTCACATCATCCCAAGTGTGATTATTTACTTATTTATCAATCTTTTAGTAATGTGTGTAAGTGTTTGCGTAAGCTAAACGGAACTATTTTGTGAATATGCAAAAGTCTTCTTTAAGAAATCTTTAAAGTGAAGTTAAAAAGATAAATACATAATAATTTGTGATTTTGCACCTGACATGCACATATGTCTAAGCTCTAGTTTAGTCTAGTCATTGTGTGTAACACTGCAGGGGAACATACGTGCTGAAGTAGCAGTGGAACTCTCTTCACTGATAGCTGGTCCACAGCCCACAAGTGTACAAGCACTCAGATCAAACTTGTAGGAGCTGGCTGTCTCCAGATCATGTAGAACCCACTGTGTAGTCTCTGGTCCACTGATGTTTACTCTGTATACTTTACCAACATCCATTGTACCATTGTCTGAAATGATCAGATTTTCTTAATGTTTCCTTTGTGCATATTTTCATTTAAACAGAAAATTTCATCAACAATGTTCCTTAAGGTTTGTTTTGTAGTTCTTTTTTTATTTAAACAGAGACAAATTTCAAATAAGAAGGTCCTTTCTGCTTAACTTAATTCAACTTAACAGAATAATGTAACTTCAGTCTTCATGAAATAAATATTTCACGCTTGATCTCTTAAAACTGTTTTTTAGATAATAATGTATGCATAAAATAAGGAATTTGCAATTTATTCAAAATGTAGTTAGTGATTAATCCCAACTGTACGACTAACTGCTGGCAACCCATCAAAATGTTTGGTGGAAAAGAAATAGAATAATATTGACATACATATCTGGTACTGCAGCTTGTATCCTGTGAGAACACCGTTGGCCTCAAGTGGTGGAGCCCACACCAGTGTGATGGAGTTATCCCGAGGGTTTGTGGCTCTGAGTATAGGAGGGCTTTCAGGAACTGCACACAGTGAATACTGCATAGTTACCTTACTTTATAAGAGCAATGAGACCCCAATTACTCATTAGTTTGTATTACAGCAATACAATTACTAATTTAAAAAGTGGGTGGTGGTAAAATGATGTTAGTTAACATAGTTTCTATGTATATATATATATAAATTATTGCTGCGCTATTGTACCATACACATTTCACATATTTTAAATGTATAAATTTCATACTATGCGTGCAATTTTAATCAATTGCCTTGTTAGATTTCATGATGTAACTTGTTTACATTAATACTACATAAATGACAATCACTCTACACAGTTCAATCTAGATATTAAGAAATCTGTTTAAATTATTTTTAGAATAAAAAAATACAATTTTTATTAACCCTATAAATATTTTTTCTTAAATCTGTCTGAACACAAATTCATTTTTTCTGCATGTGAGTGTGGGTGTGTGTGTCTGTGTGTGTTTGTGTGTCATATATTCAAAATGTGCCATTTTGAACAAAACAGCATAAAGGTTAAAACCATTTGCAGCCCTATGTGAAGCTCTAGTTAAAATGTAAGTGATGCAACTAGTGCTTGCCTCCCTGTGGTGTTGTGAAGGTGATCGGCGTGCTGCTGGGACCATTGCCCTTCCTGTTAAAGACATTGACAGTGAGGCGATATTGGGAGAAAGGTTTCAGGCCAGGCACTATGGTGCCCATGTGATAGCCTAGGAGGGTCAGAAACTGCTTCTCAGCGTGAATTTCTGTAGAAGTCAACAGGCTTTTTGTTCTCCACAAATGCACCTGAAAGAGAGAGACAAAGAAAAGGGAATAAAATAATATAAAAAAGGGAATAAAGGAAGGAATGGAGAGAATGGTGTATTTAAACACAGGTCTAGAACATATTTTAATCATTATAATAATCAGATTATTAATAATTATAATGATTTATGAAACATTACCCCAAATTCCAGTAGCCTACACTTCAGTTAGATTTTTTTCTGACTTTCACCTCAATTGTAACATTAACTTCACACATTTAAAAAGTCTTTTTCTTACTTTTAATAGTACATAATGTAAAATACCAGTATTTCAACTCTCAGAGAAAATAGAAAACATAAAATTCTCTCTATCCTCAAGTGACTTCCTTGTGGCAAAATGATGTTTCTCTCCAGACCCTATGAAAAGATGGACACTAACATTGTAACCTTCAAGATGGCCTCTGAGTTGGTCCTGTTGGACAGGAGACCAGTTGACATGCAGCAGTGTGGAGTTCATCACCTCTACACGTACATTCTCAGGAGCTGCAACTGGCACTGGTGAAGACAAGATAGCAATAACCTCTAGGTAAAACGTTCACTACAAACAAGGCATTGGAATTAAGCATACAGATGGTTGAGCGAGAAATACATCCAAATACATACATTCATATACTATAACTAGCTACTACTGAAGATATGAGTCTAACCACTAAACTAAACTAGGTACAAACCACTAACACACACACATTTGAGTTTTATTTGTTTGTCTGTAGTTTACACCATGTCCTGTGTTTATATAGGCATGGTTTTTCACATCAACAGTCACTCTAATCATATTAATGCTCAATATGGCATCAGTAAGTTCAGGCATAAGCCAGTCTTATTGCAGGATTTAAATAATCAGTACAAAAGCTACTTAACATTCCTTGCTGACAAAGTAAGACATTTATCTTTAACAATTCTGTTTCAGCCATCAGCATCACTTCACTAATTACACCAGAGAAGGGAAATATATAAATCTCAATTTTGCATGCAATAGAATAAGAAGCAACAGAGGATCTGCTACAGAAGTTGTATGGTTATATAAGAGTCACTGTAATACAATTAGCTCTGCTACTATACATATATATATATATA
>JAOTRN010000019.1:11466367-11480680 GCA_028566695.1 Bagroides melapterus
TATCTTTTATATAACGAGTCATTTTGTAATGCTACATTGAAAGCTACACTTGATAGAACTAAAGATTTACTAAAGAAGCTGATATGTGTCAGCGTACATGGTGTGTGTGTGTGTGTGTGTGTGTATGTGTGTGTGTGTGTGTGTGTGTGTGAAATATTTGATGGACCCTTCATTTGAATGAACACATTAATTCTTCTTCTTATTATTATTATTATTATTATTATTATTATTATTATTATTATAAAATATTATAACAATGGACATTGTCTCAGAACAGCTTTACAGAGCATAAGAAACATAATACAAAAAGTTGAATATTATACAAAGATTAATATATACAAAAGTTAAAGATTAATATTAGACATATTTAAATGTGTTTGTATACAGATGTGTTCAGACTTCCGTCCTCAAAGGGTGTGATCCTCAAAGACAACATGGTTTTAGTTGCTAAACAGTAAATGATTTATTTTATTTCCTGTGCATTAACAATTTCAGTGTTAACAGACTGAGAAAAAACATACTTCTAACAAACGACTGAGGTAACTAACGAGGTAATTCAAGTCATCTGGATGAGGTCATTCACCCGCACCATGTCTAATGCGTTCTGATATTGTTAGATTGCTCTCTGCAAAACGTATCGCTCTCGTCTGCATTATCAGAGGAGGAGGCGAACCAATAACCAGGCTGTGATTAGTAGTAGGAGGCTCAGTTATCAAATCTTCTCAGTTTCACTCTGATGTAAACCAAGCTCTCATTCACAAACATAATGCCGCTTATTATTTTTTGAGCGACGGATATTCGGAAATGAAAAGATATTAACGTTAATCGCTTTAGCCTTGCGGCGTTAAATGTTGAAGAATTACAACATTTACAGAATTACAGTAATAAAATGCAGACACCTGTTCTGGGCCCCAGAACACTTCGCTCCTCAGTAATTCTTTTTGGTCATTTAACTGTAACAGACTTACAGAGTAATATCAGAGGATGGGCGTTTAATCTCTTGATACAATATCATACATTATTTAACTTCTCATTTAACTTCTTAGCTAACTTAGTTCAGATGCTAAAGTTAAATAAAAAGAAACATTTTTACTTAGGCTTTCAGTAGTTTTAACAAATAAGCTTTTTATTTTGTTTAACTTTTTATTAAAGAAGTTTAATAATTGTATATGCTTCATTTTTCCCTTCACTGCTACTAAGAGGCCCAAAACCTGATCCAGCCTGACAAGTCCCCTTGAAACAAAAAAAAAGGTCCATGGAGACAAGGTTGATGTGGAAATGTTCAGCACACAGCCCTGGCCTCAACCCCTGTGAACACCTCCTCATCTAACACCAGTGTGTAATGGAGCACCTGTAGGATCCATTTGCGTTACAGGGAGAGTTTAATGAGAAAAAAAAACAGCAGACAAACAATTCCAAAACAGCTGGGAAGACAGGGTTAAAAGCAGGCAAGTGGTCAGACACAGATAAGCGGTTAGCGTAGCAAACAGTGCAGCAAAAAGCAAATCCAGAAAGCGCAAAATCCACAGATCAAATGTGGTCAGGAACAAAATAACAATCAATACAATAGCAAGGCTCGGCATGTAGCATAAACTAACAATACTTCACGTTAGAGCGATGGTGTGGCGTGCTTAAAAAGACAAAACCCCGGAAGTGAAACCACTGTGACCCTGAAGTGTTAGAATTCAGGCGAGGGTTCATTCTGGTTATTATGGAGGTTAATGTGAGTGTCGTTGTAACACAGCGCCTGATCTCAGTAATGCTCTTGTGGCTGAATGTACACAAAAGCCCACAATCACAATCCAAACTTTAGTGGAATTTAGCAGAAACTGGAGTTTATTATTGTAGCAAAGAGTCTAGAATGAGATTACATGAGTGAGATGGTCAGGTGTCCAGAAAACTTTGCCCATATTAGTAAATACTGATATATAATTTTTGAAATAATGCCTAATAAAGCCTTTTTACTAAAAAGTAAAAAATACAGCCAAATTAAAAGCTGTAGGTGTCAGGTGTTCTCCAGTTTCTGTCTTCAAAACTAAGAGAACTGGAACTAATTAAAAATGGGACCTGAACATTTGGATAAATCTCGCCATAGGATTTGTCAGAGAATTTTTTTGTAGCCAATTATTTGGATTTGCCACTTTACACCATCTTAATTTACTTGTACAGAACTGAGAAGGAGTCTCAGTAGATTTGTTTACTAGACAGGCAGGTCTTAAGGAATTTTTTTTTAATAATGTACTGTAGTACTGTTTCCGCTTCAGGTGATCAAAACCCATTTTCCTTCTGCTTACCTTCAAGCATTCATTTGTTTTTTTTGTTTTGTTTTTTTTTTAAAAATAGTCTCTATACCACTTTCTCTGCTGTTCTTCTCTCTATTCTACAGCATGTGAGCTATATATTAACACAAGGGCTAAACGATTTGTGAACAATTAATTTTATTTGCTCTAAACCCCTACAAATCTAGACTATTCATGTCAACTAGAGACATGATATCTTTTTGTTTTCCTCAGAACATTCTAGATCATTTGCTTATGTGCTTCGTAGCAGAATTTATATTGGCTCATAACCATTTATGCTAAATAAAAAATTATATCATGTACGTCTAAAATCTGTAATATCAGATAGATTTTTAAATGGTTACAATAGATTTTGTCTTACGTTGATTTTATGTTGATTCAAAATCAATATTTTCTAGATTTTTAAATGCTATAAATAGTATATTATGGCCCTGTTATTGTACTAAAACTGGCATAGTTTATAAAATCAAGCATTATATCGGTATGATATGGAGGGTGTGATAAAGCTCCTGACCAAAGAATCCTATACATAGCCACAATCCCAAAGGAGTTCCAGTTATACATATCATGCAGCCCCTAATTTATACCCAACGCAGTTCACTCATAGAAGACGAAATTCAGGATTTGAAAAGATCCCGTGATTTATTTTAGCACTGCCACATATATTAAGCATGACGAGAGGATTTTGAAGCACTGACATTTGTTTTCTCCCTCCTGTCACACATCAAGGACACCAGTCATGTCTTTGATGTGGTAGGAAATCTAGAGCCCTTTAGATTTCAGAGTCGGGACTGTTCCTTTCCTGAAATCTAGATCGTTGAAAGCTAACGTTCCTGTAAATTGTGTTCCGGGAATTAGGTAATGATGTCAGGATGGAATAAAACAAATCAAATATGAACAAAAAAAAAATCTCTAATAGCTGGACAGTGTGATGTTCTGTTGAAATAAAGTCACTGGGCTGTTACCACAATGCCACAAGGTGCCGCTTTTATGTTGAAGAGTTTGCCGTCTTTTTACTGTTTCTTATTTTAAACTTGGAGAACAGTCTGTCAAATCATGGTATGTAATGTATAATTACGAATTAAATTGTTTTGTAAAAATGCAAATGTAGCGATAAGTCTGCAATTATCCCACACACACACACACACACACACACACACACACGGCTTGTTTTAATCCATAAGATGGCTGTTGTATAGACAAAGTATTTGGATTACTGTAGGGAAAGGAATATTAGCTCCCTCAGTGTTGGTGGATTCCCAGCCTGTGTAGTGAATGAAACAAATCCAAAGTGGCAGCTCACTGTCAGAGAATCAGGAAAGTGAGTGATAATGCCCATTACATATTCTCATTATTCAGCCACACACTGAAAAATTTGAGCAATTACTTCTGCTGGATTGCACTTACATTGTAAGACAAACTGTAGTGTAATACATCTTACAGCTTGATCAGAGTTAGTTTTTTTGCATGTGTGTGTATGTGTGTGTGTGTGTGTGTCCATGTGTGTGTGTGTGTGTGCCTGTGCAAAAAAAGTGCAGCCAAGCTTTACAAGCCAGCTGAGAACAACAGGCCAATGCTGGCTGCGTGATTGTTCGAGAATGATTTCTTTCGTGGCCGGATGACGAGTCGGCTGCCAAAGCTACGGCAGTCCACAGGTGCCAAATGTCTGCAGAGGGTAGTGCAGAGATAGTTCAGCAGATGAACCTGAAGCTTTAGAGCCCACAGGGCCGTTTTCATCAGATGAGCCTTTGCGAAATTGATATGGACTGCAAGGGTTTACTTGAGTTCATCCATGGTGACACATTCCAAAAAGGCCCCGAGGTACCTATACCCTCACTTCACACTCTCCTCTTTCTGCCTTCCGTGCTTTGTCACTCTGTGTGGATGTAGCACCTTTTTTGCAACTGGGTGTCAAGTACGCTTCATAAGGCCCGGATTTCTGTGTGCCTATTTTTAACGAGCCTGCAGATTCTAACCAGCATATTTCCGATTACAAGCAGCTGGTAATTTGACCAAATGCTTGTGTGATCACCTGTAATGATTAAATGTTAGCTCTGTCCCTGCTGCTAGCCTTGTCCGAGTCGCCTTTGCTTTGTTCGTTCATTAGTACAAATCACAACGATGACACTGAGCAGACATTAAAATACAGTGCCGCTTGTGGGAGCTGGTCTAATGCAGAGACAGTGCTATCAAAAGAGAAAGAAAAAACCATCAAAAGAGAGTAAACAATGCTTTGAAATCCTTGTGTGAATTCCAGCTTGTGGGTGGCAACTACCAGGCTGTGAAGGAACAGTGAAATTTTCTATACCAAATGTGCAAAGTACCCCATGAATCAAACTGATAAACACACCAGGAGGTGTCTGTTATTACCAGCCTTATGGGGATTGGGTTATCGAATAATCTTCCAAGCATCATGGGATTCGGCTGCTTTAGGCACTGTCTTCGGTTTATTTATTTATTTATTTATTTCCTCCCTGGAAATAAAAATTAGCATGTGGTGTCTTCCTGCATCAGTTCCTGCACAGATGCATCTACTGAACACCCGCCAAAATAAATGATTGGCAAGCTCTTGGATCCTCTCTGGCTTTTTGAGAGTCCCCCTGCAAGATCCTGCAAGTGTGAAGAAGGAGGACTGATGATCCTCTGTAATGGAAATTCAAGAAACAGGAAAGAGAATGATTCAAAGCAGAAGATCCCTGAAACTTTACTGAAGTTATTCAATTCAATATTGCGCATTAACACACATACTTAAACAGTGTCACTCGACAATATCCATGCGTCAGGCTTGCTAATGAGGGAGGAATATAAATTGAATTTTAAACTTTTTTTAATGTCTTTATATTTCTACATTTCTTTAAAGCTGCTTTTAGTCAATGCCCAATGTCCTGTTAAAAGAATTATACAAATAAAATTTAATAAAAATAATAATAATAACAGTTATAATAATGTGTGTTTTTTTAGCATTCTCATAAATCTGTATAATTTGTAAATCATAAATTAAGTAAAATGAATAAATCACATTTTGCCATAACACAACAAACTTTTAATGTATCACTATATTTATATATTTTGCATGCTGATTTTTTCTATCTTTTATTTCTATATATTTTACATTCACAATTGGTCTGCAGCATACAGACCTTGTTACGGCACACAGCGAGCAGCTCCTAGCTCCACTCATTGTCATGTAAATCATCTGCTGTTTCTTTCTGCCACATGTATCACCATATTACAGCCTGACTACTGTCTGTGCATTAAAGCTTATGCGTCCGTGCTACTCAAATATCTATAGCTCTGACTGTAGCTTGTAAGCCACGGTGACCATTTGCTTCCTTATTCCCAGAATCCGGACACTCCTTATGATGATTTGTTTATGATTTTAATCGTAGGTGGTCACTGAACGGTACAATGATTGATCTGAGGGCTGATTATCGGCGGCGTCTCTCTGGGGGAAATCTTGTGATTAGGAATCTGGATCTTGCCAGAGATGCAGGAATCTACCAGTGCACTGCATTTAACTCACTGGGAGCCATTTTCAGCAGGAGAGCGACCCTTCAGTTTGCATGTGAGTTACTAGCCTTGTTTATGCTGAGTGCCAAGACACCAAACTTTTTTTTTTTTAGCTATTCTGTTGCTCTCACTGCTTTTGCTCTGTGGTATTTGATATCGGTTTCTGTTTTCATAACTCTACAGACTTGAATTTTAAAACGCAAACAAGAAGTGCCGTGTCAGTGCGTGAGGGTCAAGGAGTAGTTTTACTATGTGGTACACCAATATATGCAGGAGGTGAGGGTCTAAACATTTATGGCATCTTCCTGTCTTTTATTGAGGTTTTTTTTTTAATAGCCAGTTACGTACGCCTCAGCTCCTGTAGATCTGCTAACAAATAAATATCTATCTCTTCTTTAGAGCTGCATTTTGCCTGGGTGTTCAACGAGTACCCGTACTTTGTCCAGCAAGACAGCAGACGTTTTGTCTCCCAAGAGACTGGGAACCTTTACATCGCTAAAGTAGAGCCTTCAGATGTAGGAAACTACACATGCGTGGTGGTAAATCGCATTACAAAGGTCAAAATGCTGAGCTCTCCCACTCCGCTGATCCTGAGGACAGATGGTGAGAATGTTTTTACTTTCACAATCGAATCAGCCGCTGCACTGCTTAGTTTTCCATTATATTATAAATAAATAACTTTTGTAATATGATTTAACACAACCTTCACCACATTCATTCTCAGGTACTTTATATAGTGGAACGATGAGGGTTTTTTCCCGTATTTTATTATTAAAATGCCTGCAGATTCCAAACAATTATTAAGCTAAGGATTTTCTTTGAAGATTAGGTTACCATGGTTGCACATATTTAATTCAATTCAATTTCATGCGTAGAGTGCTTCAAACAATTGACCTTGTCACAAAGCAACTTTGCAAAAAAAAATTCAACTGTAGATTAATATTTTCCTAAAGAATAAAGCCGGAGGCAACGGGGTGAAGGAAAAAAAAAAATCTCTGAGATGATATGAGGAAGAACCCTTGAGAGGGGGGAAAGATTCAAAGGAAACTCATCCTCTTCTGGCTGAAAGCAGATAGTAGGATTATAAATCATTAAAGTATACAGGTGTAGCAGAGTAAAGGCAGTGTGTACTAAATGTGTTCAGATGATATTAAGTAGGAACATGTTGTAAATAAGGATCCTGGTGTAAGCAGATTATCTACTGAAGCCAGCATGAGATTTGTGCATATCCTGTTTTAGTGCAGATCTGTAGTTTTTATTGTTTTTATATTTTTTTGGAGCTTCAGTAAACTACTGTTTGCTCTCTATGAAAAGTACTGTCTTACTGTTGAATTCAAATCAAGCATACCTTACTAGACAAAATATTCCCCAACAGTACAACAGCAGCGAGGAACTCTGCATGGCCTCGCACTGTGTTCACTTCAAAATCGTCAAGATTTATCTTTAACTTCAAAATTGTCAAGAATTGCTTCTAGTCATCATTTTCAAATCTTCTTAGCGAACGGAAAACAAGTTCTTTTTTATTTTCTAGGCGTGATGGGTGAATATGAACCTAAAATCGAAGTTTATTTCCCTGACATGGTTCCAGCTGCCAAGGGCTCCATTGTGACACTGGAATGTTTTGCTCTGGGGAAGTAAGTGCAGTTCAGTCGTATTAATCTATAGCTGCATGACACCGCACACTTTTAATGAGTATTCTTACCACTTTTGATCCATTTGTGAATATTCCTCAGTTCTTTTCTTTATTTTTCTACATTTATTTATTTTTTTTGAACTCTTAATGTTTGGAAACAGTCAATATTTCACAGGATGCAGGGAAAGCAAACAGAGTGACAAGAAATCGAAAGCAAACTTATTTGCCAAATGAGAGTCTCTTGCTTACTGAAGCATCACTTAAAAGTGGCTTCACATATTGATGATTTGTTGCACTGCTTTATCACTTGTCACCTGGCATGAAAGATCTAAATACACGACAGTGTGATTATGCAATAAATGAACACTGACAACATACGTTATTGTCATCATTATTGTAATTGCAAATTAGTGATTTAATCATCTGTATATTAAAAAATACCCAACAACATAAGAGGATCGAAAATCGAATCTGAATGAATTAATGAATGATTTGGGAAGTTCAGGTGAAATGCAGTCGAGTTAAAATGACACACATTTATCAGGTTTATCAGTTAACGTTTTATTAAGAATGTCACCAAAAAAAAAAAATTCAGCAGTCTTTGCCTGAAAGAGAAAGCAGATAAATATTTGATATTGTTATGTCACATGTCAGTTTTTTAATGATAAATAGTGAGCAGGGAAAAATCACTATCACACAAGTCTAGCCTACGGAAGTCCTAAGAGGCCATGCATTATTATATTTTTTCTTTCTTGTTTTGTCGCATGCACGTTTACTTCAATCAGGGACTCCTGTGATTGACAACTTCCACATAAGTCTTAATCTGTATCGTCAAAGACAATATAGTGACTCTACTGCGGTTAATCCAGTCGCTCTTTCTGAAAGCACAGTTAAACTAACCGCATGTATTTTGTAGGAGCAGCTTTTAGATACGTAGCGGTAATAGCGCTGAAAGAGGACATTGAGCGTCTACAAGCTCTTACATCACAGAACAATAAATTAATACAAAAGCATCATTTTTTAATACATTTGCGACAAAACAAATACAAAACTTTTGACAGTATTTATGAGAATAAAGGCTTAAGGTTTTAATAATCCATTACATATTAACAATGGGGCGCATGCAGAAATCAGGAGAAAAAAGTCATTAAACAAGAAGAAATATAATAATTCATGGCCTCTTAGGACTTCTGTACTAGCCCAATCACTTGACACCTTACATTATATAATATATTTAGAATATAGAATATTTAAATACAGAAATCAGACACATTTTGACTGACTCTTTTTTTATTATTCATACCAACTGTCTTAAATGAAGGGAGGCATTTATTAACGTCTGTAAGCTTTCATCATATGAATCATATCTAACAAGCACCTATGAATTTGCTAGACCATGGAACTGCTTTCCCACTGGGAGTTTAGTCTAAAACAGAACAGAGTTCACATGAAAATTTTATTAGGTGAAAGCTGTCAAGTGGAGCAGGATGTGCACCGGGGTACAAAGCCCATGACTACCTGTAGGTGGTGATCTGAGTTCAGTTGCACTGGAACTGTCTCCCAGTTTCTTTCAACGTGAACACAACTAATACTCAGGTAAACTGCATACGTATTATCACGACATCATTAGTTTCCACAACACGTAGAAGACATAAAAGAGGTGAGACGTATTACTGCACGTACTAGAACAAAAATATTAATTAAAAAAAAAATCATAATAATAATAATGTTGAGTCACATTGTGTTCTCTGGGTGTGTTTTGTGATGATATGAGATGCGTGAGGTTTCTATAAAATCAAGTGTGTCTTAAACCAGAACAACACTATGGGGGAGCTGGAAATAAACACACTCAGATTTAGACAGCATCATAAGTGCCCGGTGTGAAAAACACAAAAAAACAGAGTTTTCTGGCAATACAAGATGGGTTTGGCATAAGAAAAAGGTTAGTTATACAGAAAAGAATTTAATCTGTGCTCTCCATGTGCGTCTGTGAGTTTGTTTTTCCTCCAAAGACCCTTCATGAAGTACAAGGAAATTTTGAATGAAAATCTGGCCACCTGGGGCGTGGTTGTATCTTCCAACAACAAATGTCCATATCCATACAAAAATGCTTCAATAATCGCACAATCAGTTTTATTGGCTTTAAAACATGTGGAGGTGAGCTGAAGAGGTGCAAGAAACCAGAGCCAGAAATGAGGATCTGGAGAGATTCTATACTGAGGAGTGATTCCTTGTTGTGTGTTCTCCAATCATATCAGACATTATAGGAGCAGACTCGGTGCTCTTATCATGGCAGCAGGAGGTTACACAATATTCTAAATGGAGTGCTGCAAAAAAAGTGGTTGTAGTAGCATGCCAGTAATAGTAATGTTGACCGGAGTTGTATTCTTCTCAGTCCAGTGCCTGAAATAACATGGAGAAGGGCTAATGGAGTTCCCTTTCCCAACAAAGTGAAGATGAAGAACTCGAATGTCGTTCTGGAGATCCCCAGTTTTCAACAAGAGGATGCGGGTGGTTACGAGTGTGTGGCAGAGAACAAGATGGGCAGGAACACTGTGAAAGGACGACTCTCCTTCCATGGTAAGTTGCTGGTTTTGTGTGTGTGTGTGTGTGTGTGTGTGTGTGTGTGTGTGCGCGCGTGTGTGTGTGTGTGTGAGAGCGAGAGAGAGAGAGAGAGAGAGATTTATCCTTTTAACACACTTACTGTTTAATGGGATTTTTCTTTGGACAGCTGTTGTGACCCAGTCTAGATCAGACCATGATATGCCGGTAAAAGGAAAGTTGATAAAAACAAACTGCTTTTGATTTTGTTGTTTTGTTTTTTTAACTAAGAGCCTGGTCAGAAAATGAAGGCAACAGTCAAGGCAGATTTGCCACCTAACCTATTCAATTCATAAGCTAGAAACAATACTTTTCTAACGACTCTGTTGTGCACAGGCAGGAGTCAGTCACCTCATTAAAAAGAAATAGCAATCCTAATCAACCAGACTATACAGCAAGAGATACCCGAGGCTCGTTCCAGTGGTCTGGACCTGAAAGGCATCTGCTTCAACCAATATAGTGTACAACATAAATGATTTAGATTTAAATGTAGAGCTTGTCTCATGCTTGTTTTTATTCTGAGCTTGGGACTCCAAAGGAAGGCCACAATGTTCCATCGCTCCTATTATTCCTAATTCTCATTATTATCTTAGAGGCAAAAAGGTTTTGCCATTTCGTTGGAATTTTTCCAATTATTTTGCATTCAGCACTTTTCGATTCTGCCATGAGTCTTGTATAGTTTCCATGACTACATGGCTGAGAACAAAAAAAATAAACCTTGTTTAATTGGTGTTGGCAGAACAGCATTGTGTGCAATAACAAGTGTCAGTGGTGTTAAATGTTGATGGAAACATCTTTTAGCACATTTGGGATTTCAGAAAAGTGGCAAAAAGGAACCCTGATTTTTTTATTTATTTATTTATTTTCTGGGGGGTTGTAGTTTATCAAAATGTCTCAGACTGGCTAAGACCTCCACTCACTTTCATAGTCCTTGCAGCCTGTAGACACTTCAGTCTTCAGTACACACCGCTGGCTGCTCCACAGCTAACACTCACACAGCCATCATGCCATGGAAGGTCAAAATTTATTGACCAAATTTATTGAACAAATTGGTGGATTTTCATAAGTGGCTTCTTTTCATGAAATGAATTCTTTTAATCATTTAATTAGTTAATTCATTTTTTGGATCATTTCTTATATTATGTAAATGTGAAAGGATATTAGTACGAATGGGCAACATGATATACTGTATGTCAGTAATATTGGTATAACTTTAAAGAGGATATTTTATTTTATCCTGTCAGCCTGCAATTTGACATTATTTATAAAAAAAAATGACGAAAGTCAGAATTCGTACTCAGCATAGCTTTTTATTACAGTAGGTACAAAAATCTTCACACTACACACTCTATTTTCTTGTTATTTAGACAGTTTGTAAATAGACATTTTTCCCAAAGCCAGTGTGATCAGTGTGTCATGTCACAAACTAAAAAGATTTTGGGTCATGTCTACTTGCTCTGCTCCTCGTGTCACTTTTACATCCACTTGTGAAAAATGAAATCAGGCCAAACGATTGTTGACGTTCTTAAAACTTCACTCGACTTTCAGCTTTATTAACGTTGCAAGTAAAGTGAGCCATGGCCTCATATTTGAACACATAACGGCCTAGCAAAGATTCTTCAGCCACACAGGACAGTTAATAAGCAAAAACTTTCATATGTTCAGTTTTGTATGCTTTATTTAGGCTTTATGAATGCCCGAGAGCAAACTGTTGCTTTATTCCGGTCCAGTGGCTGATCAAGACTCTTCGTAGTGTTAATTAAGCGTGTTTTACTTTTCCTGATGCCAAGACAGGCCAAGTTGTTAAATTCTCTTAAACAGAAATGCCCAAATCGCCACTACTAATGCAGCACATTACACAACACAACAGTAAGCCAATTAAACATATCAAACATTTATTAATTCATTTAATAATATTGAATATTGTGGTTTGGGAACCAGCCAGACCAAGCTGGGTCACTAACTACCAAAAGCCCTGTGGAAGATCGGGTTTTCTCCATGGACATTCTGTATACGTAGTGAAAGGGAGCGAGGGACAGAGAGAAAATAAAAAACATAAAAAGAAAAAATTTAACAAAAAAAAAAATCTGAAAATACACCCAGAAATGTAGAATTATTATTATTATTTAAGGTGCACTTATTAAATTCTTTTTTAATCTAATATGTAAATGTGGAATGTTTGGAGTTTTAAAAAAGTTTGCCACCATTTATCGAACACAAAAAAAAACAAAAAAAAAAATGTTACAAATGTTGAAATGTTTATTTACTTACAATGCAGTGTCAGTCAGTCAGCACTGAATCAGCGGTTAAGGAACCGACCTGCCAGTCAAAGGGTCATGAGTTTAAATCTCATCCCTGCCAAGCTGCTTCTTACTGAGACTTGAGCTGAGCAAAACCCGCTCAGTGTTGTAGAGACGGTTAGTGTGCAGAAGAAGTAGATGCAAAGAACGGACCTTTATGGATTGTCACATTCTGAGCCATGTAAACGAAGTTTTGGTTACAAATCTGTTATTCATTCAAATGATTCCATCTTTCTCTCAGTTGCCTGTACGTTCTTTGGTGAACAGTAAATGTTTCAGCTTGCAGGCAGGTTTAGAAAGCGTTAAAAAAGTCCCAATGAAAACGCTAGCTGAAAGCGTGATCTAAGGAATGATTAGTCCGCCTAAAGGCATTTGCATGTTCCTGAGGAATTCGCATCTTCAGGAGGAAATATTGATCTGTCTCGAGCCAGTGGCCAAGTTCATCATTCTGTTCAACTCACACAAACAACGTGGAGAGAAGCTTGATATCCAAATGTTGTTCAGAGATCTGAACTCGCTGTCTCTGAAACAAAAAACATAGATATTCAAATGCCTCCAGATATAGCTCCATTATCAATTCTATTAAATCGGCTGTTAATTAATTAGCTGTTAATTAAGTTGGCTGTTAATTAAGAAATCAGAAACTACATGATACACAACGTCGCAGCAGGCTATGCTAGTTATCAGCTGAGATAAAATGTGCATAGTACTGTTAGATGCTTTTTATAGTTTACAAACTTTAATATATACTCATTTGTGTGCTAGCCAGCTAAGTGACGTCCCCAGAAATGTAGGTTATGTTGATTAATTACAGGAGAAACGTTGCCGGAAGAGAACTTGAACTAAATCTGCTTATCATTTGGAGAGAGTATGGAGATTTGATTTAAAAAAAAAATAATCAAAGGTCAACAGGAAAGGGAGCTGTTCTTAAATTCCAAATCATTTCAAGGATAATTGAAGAGAGTGGAAGATAATAAAAGGCTGTGTGTCAATTTCTTTTAATTAGCAAACAACTCGTATCTTACAGGATTTGTAGAAATATAAATTATGCATACCATGACACTTGTGTGTGGTGTCAAGATAATAATCAATGCTAATACAAGAGGTGGGAATTTGAATGTGGGATTCATGTTAGAGGATAAAAAATACCCCAGGTTCAGAGTTTCTTATATTCTATGTATTTTTATCTTTTTGTTTCTTTCTGTTTTTTTCTCTAGGCCCAACAATTAATATAGAGTATGCATGTTCAGAGTTTCCTGTTTTGACTCAGTGTACATTACAGATAAAACACTGTTTTACACTCACTGTCCACTGTATTAGGAACACCATACCTTTATGCAGGTATCTAATCAGCCATGATGCAGCAGTACAAAGCAAACAAATCATACAGATACAAGTCAAGAGCTTTGGTTAATTTTTACATCAAACATCACAATAAAAAAAAAACCTGATCTCTGTGTCTCTTTGATCATTGCATGGGTTGTTGGTACCAGAAGGGACAGTTTGAGTATTTTAGAAAATTTCAGCTGATTCTCTTTTTTTGTTTAAACATAACAACAGTATTTGTGTGTAGAAACACACCTTGTTGATAAGAAAGGTCAGAGGAAATTTGTCCAGATTATTATAAGAAATTATATAATCATCCTTTCCAACTTTTGTGAGCAGAAAAGAATCTGAGCATGCACAAAACATCAAACCCTTTGGTGGATTCTTTAGATCAGCCACATCAGACAAGAACAAGAACCTATGGCTATCATGGGCCTGGAAAAAGAGCAGGAGATGAAAGGAGTGAAACTTGATGTGGTCTTCTGCTGTTGTAGCCCATTCACCTCTCAAGGTTTGATGCTTTTCTGTTCACCACAGTTAGAAAGAGAACTTCCTGTTAGCTTAAACTGTTCTTCTCCTCTGATCTCTCTCATTAATAAAGTGTTTCAACCTGCAGATGCTCTGTACACAGGATGTTTTTTTT
>JAOTRN010000019.1:11480780-11508958 GCA_028566695.1 Bagroides melapterus
TGTGTGTGTGTGTGTGTGTGTGTGTGTGTGTGTGTGTGTGTGTGTGTGTGAAAATTCCAGATCAGCTGTATATATCCAATAAACCAGCCCATCTGTCACTAACTATTAGCAGGTAGTGGTGTCTCAAGTGGTTAAGGCTCTGGGTTGTTGATCAGAGGATCAGGGTTCAAGCCCCAGCACTGCCGAGCTGCCACTGTTGGGCCCTTGAGCAAGGCCCTTAACCCTCACTGCTCCAGTGGTGCTGTATCATAGCCGACCCTGTGCTCTGACCCCAACCTCCAAAGTTGGAATATATGAAGAAAGAAATTCACTGTGCTGTAATGTACAGTATATGTGACATTAAAAATAGGATTTGATTCTTCTGTAAGTCACAGAGATCAGACTTTTTCCCCAAAGATTAACAGAAGCCTGTATCTGCAAGATTTTATACATTATTACCATTAAATTTCTCTGAAACAAATGTGTCACAGTGGTAGATCTGATATGTAGCCTATAGATATTTCAGCCAAAATTTATAATAGAAATTTTAAAAAATACAGAAAGATCACTTGCCCCGCAATAATCAGCTGAACAACCCGTCACCTCGGATCGTGAAAGTGACTTCACAGCTCTCTCTGGCGTTTCACTGCTTTCTTTGTGTTCTTCAATAAAGCAAATCTGCATGTTCTGATGAAGAGATGTGATATGACACAGCCGGTCATGATGTACAGTACTTCTTCACAGATATGACAGCTCTGTCTGTCAGCAAAAATACAGTTTATCTACAGGAATTATCTGAAGAGCTCCAGTGTTCTTTTTCTTTTTCAACATAAGCTTTTTTTTGTGAGAAAAAAAAAAGTCTACTGTGTGTATAAATGTCTTTCTTTCATTTCCCTAAAATTAAAATTGTGTGTAATTCTAAAAGCTGTGTGTCTTTACTCACACAGCACTTGTTTACTTGTTCTTCATTACTGGTGAAATATAGTCTTTATTTCATTAATACTTTGTTATGCCTCTGTCGGGGTTAATCAATATTGTTATATTCTCCACAGGGCTTTCACAGTGCAAGAATTTCACTCACATTTGCGAGTGCAATTTACTCAGTACAAAGGTGAAAAATTGCCAAATAGCACACATACATCAGCACAATATGTAACATTTATATCTCAGCAATGTCTCTAAGGCCTCGTTCGGAAATTGGGAAGATGTTGGCATGGTATCTTTTTTCTTTTGTTCTTCTGCTACTTTCTGCCATTCATGAACCTAATGTGTGATGAAGGCACCGAATAATGGGCAACTGACTAAATACTCTAATTTGTCTAAAGCTGTCACAGATTTTCTATTGGATTTATTTCTAGGCTTTGGCTCAGCCATTCCAAAAACATCAGTCTGTCTTTTTTTAAGCCATTGCTTTGTAATTGTTTGCACTTTATTTTGGTTCATTGTCCTTTTGGAGCGCATGCGACTGACTGGAACAGATAGTCATCAATAATTTCTTGTGCATTCCAGATGTATTCCAACTTTGCCCTTATAATAACCTTCAGTCTTCTCAAAAGGCTTTCCACTAGATTTTGGAACATGGCTGTGGGGATTTGTGTTCATTCAACCACAAGAGCATTAGGGCACTAATGCCTCACTTGGGCAAGGAGGGCTTGTTCACAGTCATCATTCTGTTTTATCCCCTAGATGCTCAGTGGAGTTGAGGTCAGGGTTTTGTGCAGGCCACTCAAGTGTTTTCATCTCAGCCCTGTCTATTTCACATCGTCCTTTGCAAACCACTATTCAAGGACCTCACTTTCTGCACAGGGTCATTGTCATTTTGGAACAGCATGGAAGTGGAAATTGTATAAAATTGTGTGCTTCCAATTTTGTGGCAACAGTTTGGGGAAGACCCACATTTGGGTGTGATGAGCAGGTGTACATAAACCTTTGGCTACATCGTGGACTTGACTTCATCCATGTTGCCTGTGATGGTAACAAGCTTTCCCATTCCTCTTACTAAAAGCAACCTTGATCGTCGAAATGGTGTTAACTGAGTGTTCGGTTGATTTTTTTTTTTTTTCTCAGAAAATTATGCTTTAGCTTTCATCAATATTTTTCAAAAGAAGCTCTCAGATTTTCTACCATTGCCTTACTCAGAAGTGTCTACCTCCTGCCCACTCTCCCACAGAGGCCAGATCAGTGAAGAGCTGATGAAATGTGTTGATGTCTGCATAGGTTCTCCTAATTCAGCCAGTTGTAAGCTCTGTAACTCCTTCAGTATTGTAGCTGTCCTCTTGGACACTTCTTTCACAAGTGCCCTTCTTGCCATTCACTTGCTCTTGGTAGTGCCTGGCTTGTGCCGTACCTCTTTTCATGTTGTTGTAAATGAATTTCCTCGGACTCCTTAGAAGGTTCAAAGTTTTTGCTGATGTCTTAATAACCTTAATCTTTTTCCTCTTAACGGCTACTTCAAGAAGCTGCTTGGGTTGCTATGACATCAGGACTGATCTGACTTATGCTGTGAAACCTTTTAAAGTCATACTTTTTAGAGTCACTGTATAAAGAGAGTCACTGGTTAAGTGCGACCACACAGTGTTCACACTACAGGAATGTATTTTTGCCTTATGCATGCCTTAGGCGGCTCCGCAGAAAACATTTAAGCCTTTATACAGACATACTGTAGCTAACTAATGAAGAGCATTGCACATAAAATAATAATCATTGTTTGTAAATAATAACAAAATAATTTGGAGTGTTGTCCATCCAGGCATATGTACATTTAAAGTTAAAATAATGACGCATCAAATGTACTGCATTGATAGAATGTGTGTCTTCTCACGCACTGTGCCCCACAAGTGCTCCTTAAAATCTAAACCTAGAGCTCCGCTCAATTTCAGGACATTCAGTCATTTAATATCAAAAATTTAATCACCATCACTTATTTATCTTAATTACAGCACAAAATCTGCATTAATGTCGCTTAGTCACAGACCTGTATTGCATGCTCAAACCTGCTGCCAAAATGTGTTCCAAATGGGAGAAATTCCAGGATAATTATCAGAACCGTGGCCAGGAACCCTACGGTTCACAATTTGATTCTTTGTGATTAGCCATTCCAGGGGACAAGAAGATTCACATGTTTAATTTACAATTCGCAACAGTTGCGTGGTTGAATTCAGACACAAGTGAAAGGCAACTATTTTAAGGCTTCCCTCTGGGTTTTCATATGACTTACTGGGAAGGTTAAAGGGAACATATGCCAAGTCAGCTGTGCATCTAATAGGCTGTGACCCTGAATTCAGCTTCTGTTCAATCCTGACAGAGTAAACAGTGCTGTGTACCAGCTCTCTGCCAAGCCAGGCTAAAGAATAGTAATGCTCTGCACTTGAGCCTGAGAGAAAATTAAACGAACAAATAAAAATATTAATTAGCTGAAGCTTATAGGAAAGTATTGTTTTTGCTAACTACATCATAATTGTATGTTAGCTTACTTGTTATTTATGTTAGATCATGTTTCATGAAGTTCAGGTTAGCTGTTGCAGATTTCTATTAGTTCTCGTTCTTTATTTCAGAGTTTGTACTATTGTTCTTGTTATAAACATAAATATTAATCAGTTTTTATATAATCACCCAATGTGATATTTATCTATTGGATTCTCCTAAAATGTTCTTTTCTAATTCACAATAGAAGGATAACTGTGAGGAATATGTGTCATACCAAGCCATGAATTTTGTCTTTTCTTTTCACTGCAATCATTTTTCCATCTAGTGTTTTTCATATATCTCCATTCTTCTCTATGAGACACGAAACACAAGACTGTTCTTTGCGTCCTCTAATGCATATAATGGTTTTGCCTGGGGAGGATTGGAATGAATCACTCAAATAAAAATAGTAACAGTGATTGCTGTGCAGTACTAGCTATTGTAGTTGTAGTGGAATCAATCGGTCCTGACTCTAGCTTGAATACTGTGGCTTTGTGTGAAGAATCAATCCATTTTCTAGCTTTACAATAAAAAGCAAAAACAGTTATGTTCCGTGTAAATACAGTATATATAGAAATATATAGTCTCTCCAAAATATGAAGCCTTTGTTTTCTTGATAAATACATTAGCATCCTAAACGAATCTGTTAGTGAAGTGTTCTGCTGCCTTAGGCATTCAAACTCAACGATTCCCTGAGATTGCAGCTGCAGACTTTTTTTTTTTTTTTTTTTAATCAGACTAAATAGTGTTGATGGAAAATTGTCTTGTGTCCTTTGTTGTTCCTATATAACTTATTATAACTATCAACTATTAGTTATGACACTGCCATCCAACTAAAAATTTAAAAACACTACTGCATTCAAAGGTTTTTTTTTTTTTACCACAATGTGTAGTTACACAGGATGATTCGAACCATTCTTAGGTACTGCTGTGTGAAGCATTTGTTTATGTTTTCTGTACAACACATTTTACAACTGTTGTCTAACTAATGAGCTCGGGACCTCTTGAGTGAGTTTCTGTCAGATATAGGAGCAGGATTTGCAGTACTAGTAGTGACATCCTCATATGACGGCTTAAGATGTAAGATTTGTGTAGATTTCAGCTGATTTTAACTGTGACATTATAATTTGTTTTTGTGTGTTTGGATGCCTAGCTAAGCCTCAGTGGGTGCAGACCATGCATGACAGTGCCTTATCCATTGATGAAAGGCTGTTTTGGGAATGTAAAGCCAGCGGAAAACCCAAGCCCTCATACAGCTGGCTAAAGAATGGAGAACTGCTAAGCACACAGGTAAAGTAACAATTAAATGTAGTCATGGTATTCACAACTAAAAGGCATGTTTGATTCTGTGCTGAAAATGTATTTGTTACATCACAGCAATATCATTATTTAATTGCTGTTTTTTATTATTGTCTTTCATATTAATTCAATTGTGTTTGAATATAAAAACACAAAAAAAAATAAGGTTGTGTATTACAGCACTGTTAATTTTTTGATTTTCTCTGTTCAGAAAATGATTTATTTTCTTCTACAACACAGCTCTGAGAATAGTGACTACAGGGCAAGTGACAAGTGCATGGGTATTACAGCGAGCATTCTTATACACAGGTGTCAAATTCAATTTCTGCCACATCAGCATTTTTATGAGGCCTTGAAGGGCCATAAATAAGGCTGTTATGTTGGTTGTGAGTCTGTTTATTATGTTTATGTTTTGTTTCATGATTGACAGCAGAGGCATTCATTCATACAATAGCTTCTTTTCTTTAGCAGTAAAGAAACATGTCGATAACAACATGTCCTCAGTCTGTCAGCTCACTTTTCCTTTATTCCAATCAACTTTGTTTTAATATTTATGCATATAGCAATACTAGGTGATGCATTTCAGTATTTGGAGTCCATAATTAAATCAAAGGCAAATGAACACCAGATGTATTCTCCTATGTGGTTTATTCACTTTTATGGTTGTGCTGTTAAAATAGCTGGCCCAGTGTGGACTGTTTCCATCGTACATGTTGTGGACACTGATTTGTGTTTTAGGCATGAGTTTTCTTTTGAAAAAAAAAATTGCATGCTGTCATCCTGGTGGTGTGGACAGAATGGGTGTAGTGTGAACTGACATTTATTACACGGTTATACAAAGCATCCAGTGTGAATTCTAATGCACGGTGTGCTAGTTGAGGACGAGGACACAGAGGGCAGGCTTTGGAGAAATTCATGTTTTGTTGGGGCAGTTTTTTTTTCTCTGAGCATTGAAAATCTCTTCAGTGAACAAAATAAATCACGTCTTAAAACCAAAAAAAAACATGATTTTGTTAAGGTCAATGACAGCTATGCTTGCATTTGCCCTCTTTAGAAGACCCAACTCACTGCAACATACTATACAGTTTATAAAGAAACCTCATTAATAACAACCCACAGGTGTAACCACTCACTCATTACCTGCCATTGCCCTTGCTGCTACATGGGCACAAGCCAATATAAGTGTAAGAACATGCTCACCAGTCCCCCAGAGGGAGCCTTCTCCGGAATACTAACCCTTGAGGTCACGAAGGTCAAGTTCAGTTTCATTTTCCGGGTACGTTAGCATATAGAGCTAACACACACACGCCATTCAGACGTGAAGTATTGTCAAACTCTTTGTGTACCAAGCCTTTCTAATTCTATGTATAGTTTTGCCAGTGTATGACCATTGTTCTGTTAATACAGTTAGACCACGTTATTAGCCTAGCCCTTACCTGTCTGTTCACACTGTTCTCTTCCACTGCCGGTTTGTAGATTCTCTGGATTGTATATTTAAGTTTTCGAGTTTGCGTGCCAATTTGGATTGTTTTTCTGGATTTCTGCATTAAAGCTGCCTTTCCACTCATCTTTACAATTAGACCCATAGACCTTGAGTTTGACACCTGTGTTTTAAAATGTTACTCTTTCAGTAGTAACAGGGATTTGTATGACATGACATATACGCTTATAGAATTTAAGCCTAAAGAAGAATTAGACAAAAGGCTGGTGAGAGAATGGAAAGGGATTACTGTTATAGCTGTGATAGCAGGAATGTATCTCAGATGTTCCTCAACAACAAACAAAAAAAATGTGACCTTCTTCTTTAATAAAGAAATATTTTATTTAATTCCCATTAGGACATAATTGATACGGTATAAGCAGAATAAATAACTATTGGATAAGGATAAGAATAACTACTATAGAATAATACTCTACATCTACATGGTGACACACACCACCCTAAGCTTGATTATTTTCCTGTAACAGCAGCCATTGTTTACTTCCTTTTGTTCCAGACTGCCAGGGCAGATTTCTTTGGACCTAGTGGAGGTTTCTTTATGTTTGTCCCCTTTCTCAGTACCAATAGTGTAATACTTACTAACAGTGCCTAGCAGAGTGAAGCAGAGAGTAGCAGAGCCTGCTGGGAAGAAAATTACCCTGTTGCAGTGGCAAGAACAGAAGAGGGATGAAGATTCAATGGATCAGACTCAAGGAACAGGAGTGAGAGCCTTATCACATTGGAACGCAGATCAGATGTGCTGGCAGAGGGCATGAGTCAAATGATTTCGAAACAATTGTTTAAAGCAGAAGCACAGCACAGCAGCTGTACTGAATACGCTTCAGAATATGCTTCAGAATGGTGTTAAGATAGCTTTAACAATATTAAAGCTGGATCAACTCAATACAGCTGACTGAATGCCTAATACGGTTTGTAGTGCATTTGCTCAAGTATGTGAATAGGCTTTTCCTAGTCATGATCATTGAAGAGCAAATTGAAGCCAGGATCTGATTAAAAGGCAGATATACTGTTTGAAATAAAGGGTTTAGAAACCATAGGATTAGAATCCATGCCTCTGATAGAGATTTTCTGCCTCATTAGGAGTACAGGCTCTCACACCTTGTGAGAAAAGCAAGTGTTATTTGTATCTCCAATGCAATGGCATAGTTGCCATAATGCCTGTAGCAAAAGATAGCAAAGATCCTACAAACAGCACATCCTGCTATAAGAGTCATAGCAACAGGTAGCATCAGATCAGTGAGGCTGTTAACACAGATGAGGAGGCAAGTTTGCTTGACTCAGATACCATTGTCTGAGCTTACTAGATGTCATGCTCTTTCTTCAACAAATATAAAATGCCAGGAAAAAAAGCAGGAAAATAGAAAGCTCGATATTAGCATGTCAACATACTGTAAATGAGAGCTTTAGGCCTAGTATTGCAGCATTTTCAGAGGCAAAGGCCTACATGGACTAGTGCAGACACATCACACTGTGGTGGTGTTTTACATCAATCGTAATGATGGCAGAAAATGATGCTGCAAGTGATGCCGAAGTGGGCAAGCAAACTCTGGACATGTGTATTTGCACACCTTCTGGCTTTAAGAATTGCATATCCACTGGCAGATAAAATCAGACAGTCTATATTCTGTCATCCAGCAAGCTTATACCTATGAAATGACAAACAACAAGAAGGTAGTTTAGGACCTACAGAGGAGAAGAAGTCAATCTGTTTTCAAAAAGACAACCTGTTGCTCAGCATGGTTCACCAGGCAAGACTGAATACTAAGTCCAGGATACATTGGCACATGATTAAACATACATCTCTAGACTTTCCCATCAACATCCCTGTTCTAGATATCACTGCAGTCCATTCCCTCAGCATTTCTGCCATGATATTGGCAGTCTATCAATAAATCTATCAACCTGGCTGTTCTTGCAGATGAGAAGGTGCCCAGGCCGGGTTTATCCAGTGAAGGCTAGCAAAATTGTAATGTGTAAGTGGTACAGAGACTGAACAGAGTATCAGAATGTTGAGTGACTCTTATCTTCAAACAATAAAAACAGTATCTGCTTGAGTGATTTTTATGCTCACTCAGTAGTCAAAGGAACAGTATCAACAAGTCAAGTGCTTTTCATCCTTAATGGAAAGCAGTATTAATACTGTTGATCCCCTGTCTCTAAAAATATGAGAATTATGAGCACCCTCTGTATAAGGGCTTGTTATGAACAGTCACAACAATTACCTGACCTCACTGGTCCTGTAAGAAAATGCCCAGGCAGTCCTCCACTCAGCTGCAGAACCTTGGGTACATACTGTATGTACTTTTCAGGTATATTCCATGTAATGAAAATGGAGTACTCATGTGAAGTAACCTACAAAGCTCCATGGATAAGCTCCATTGTTTTCTGTATTTTCTCTTTCTCATTCCTTTTTGCCTCTCTGTCTGAGTGTTTGTGTGTGTTTTGCAGGACAGGATTCACATAGAGAATGGAGCTCTAACTGTAGTCTCAGTCAACCTGTCTGACGCTGGCATGTATCAGTGTGTTGCGGAAAACAAACATGGAGTTATTTATTTCAGCGCTGAGCTGGTGGTGCTTGGTAAGACAGTTCTCAAGACATTCATCCTATTACTCTTTGTGTTTCCTCCTGAATTCGTTCTGTTTAGTTTTTTTCTTTCATCATCACAGATTGCTTTGCATCATGATTCCGAAGTATCTAATGGACTTTGGAAACATTCTCCTAAGGGCATACCATTTGTATTCCTTTGTTATATTTATAGGAAAAATGTATATAAATGTTTCTGGCCTCAGAGAGTATTAAGCTGAAAGACAAGCATTATACCCAAATAAAAGCATAAAAAAGCATCTTTGTGAATATGAAGAAAGATGCTTTTATTCACTGTGACATTCCCTCTGCTTCTTATTTGCATTCACACCTGGGAAATCATCTGCTCAAGCACATAAAAAAGGTTTTGTAAGACTTTTATGAGTGGTATCATCACCCTTTGGAGGTTGGTTGGAGGTTAAAGAGATTTTAATCCAGAGGGATACTAATATCCAAAACTATTTTATCCTTAACACAGCTAGAACCCGTGCAGTTTTTGGCCCACACGTTCAGTGGCTATTGATAAGAGAGGTCTAGCAAATAGCTGAGAATTGTTATTGAATAATTAAAAAAAGGAGAAAATTTGAGCAGAATCAATGGAAAATAACAAGAGCATGTAACTACACATTTGCCACGTAGAAACGGTTCTTGCTCTCTAAATCAAAGTAATTGCAACTGTAAGAGCTTGACAAGATGCTCCCCTCCTTTTTTACATAATTTGAATAAATGGTTTTAGCCACATTATTATTATAGGCAGCAGAAAGCAGTGAGTGTTAATGTAGGGATGTAAAATGGAGAGTGAGGAGGGAAGGCACCGTTATTCCAGAAACAAAGTGTAGTGTATAGCATATACAGTATAACATCTAGAAGAAGACGTTTTTATTTGTGAAATATGCATTACAGCACAGTGCAATTCTTTTTTTCGCATGTGCCAGCTTGTTAGGAATCTGGGGTCAGAGCATAGGTTAGCCATGATACAGCAGCCCTGCAGCAGAGAGGATTAAGCTCCTTCCCCACATTGGCAGCTTGGAGGTGATAAGAGCTAGAACCCCTGACCTTCTGATCAGCTACTCAGAGTGTTAACTGTTGAACCACCACCGCCCTAACTATTGTTTTACACAGGGGCCCAAGGCTAATTATGTAATATCTGTGCTATCTCACAGCTCAGTGGCAAGTGTGCACGGCAAGAAATGCTGGATTAGTTGCCACTATCCACTGCTCTATGAAAACTGGTGCTCTCTACTGCCTTTGGGAGAAGCCTTTATTTGTCACATATACATTACAGCACAGTGAAATTCTTTCTTCGCATATCCCAATGTTGGAAACGGGTCCGATCACAGGGTCAGTCATGAAAAAGGACTCTTTGGAGAAGTGAGGTTTAAGGGCCTTGCTCAAGGGTCCATCTGTAGCAGTTTGGCAGTGCTGGGACTTGAACCTCAATCCTGTGATCAACAGCCACCCCTGCCCAAACCGTTGGTATTGATCTAAAATTGCTGTGCTCTGTTTTGACAAATTAATGTGTTAAATATGACAGTTTGAGTTTAATTCATATAGCTCCCAAATCTAATGTTCAATTCTAGGTTCTATTGTTCTTTCTGATGACAAAACAAATACTAGGCGCTCTGTTAATCTATAGGGATTTTTTTCTGGTATAATTTGTCTCCCCTAACCCTCATAGAGAGAATGTTCACCGCAAAACAGTACAAAGTTATTCTGATTTATTACTTTCCTCATGGGAGTGGTCGATAGATCAGAATACTCGATTGCAGTTGATACGAGGGCTCACTCTATAATTTGTTGCTATGGCCTTAACATTTACTAGATTTTAGCCCAGTTAAAAACCTGTGGGACATGTTGGACAGATATGTTAGATAACACTATCTACCACCATCATCAAAATCCCAACTGAAGGACTATCTGTTGGAGGTATGGAGTTGATCCCTCAAGTACAATTCCAGAGAAGAATCAGTTCACACACTAGGCACTACAGTGTTTTCTTCTCTTTGTTGTTCTCTGCTGTCTTCAGACCAGTTTGTTCTCTTTGCAGCCCTCACATCAGCTGTTACTCCCAGCTGCTATCAGATGGGTTATTATGTCTCTCTTTGCTCTGCTTTTTTTCCTCTCCTCAGCCTCACCCCCAGACTTCTCCAGATCCCAAGTGCGAGCACTACTTAAAGCTAAAACTGGCAGTACTGTGACTATGGAGTGCAGGCCCCAGGCTTATCCTCCTCCCATCACTTCCTGGAGGAAAGGCAGTGAACAGCTCCAGAGCACAGACAGGTAAGAAAGTTAATTCTTTATCTGTCTTTTTCCCTAGTGGGATTTCTTGCTGGTAGCACATTGTACTGACTTTCTTCTCAACTAATTAACTATAACAGGTCATTTGATTTTTTTATTTTATTTTATTTTATTAATCTTAATCTTGTGACAAAAACACATAATAGGTTTAGCCTTATTTCAGACGTTGTGATGGTCATGCTTACTTGACTTTTAGCACAACTAATGTCTAATTTTCTTCCAGTCAGCCTGTCTGTGTAAACAGATCATTCACACAAACACTTCGTGAGGTTCTGTTTGCTTCTTAATTTTTTCTTGGTTATGGGTTTTTCTGCACCAGTCAGCCATAACATAAAAACCACTGACAGATGAACAACACTGATTATCTCATTACAATGGCACCTGCCAAAAGGATGGATATATTAGGCAGCGAGTGAACAGTCAGTTCTCAAGGTTGATGTGTTAGAAGCTGAAACATGGTTAAGGATCTGAGCAACAATAGTAAGATGTCTGAGGCAGAGCATCTGTAATAGCAGGTATTGTGCAGTGGTTAGTACCTACCAAAAGTAGTCCAAGGAGCACGAGCAAAATCAGTGAACCATTGACTGGGTTATGGTTATCTAAGGCACACTATGGGCATGTGAGCATCAGAACTGGACCATAGAGCAATGGAAGTCTGGCCTGGTCTGGTGAATCATGTTTTCTTTCTTATAACAGCCAGGTGTATGTGTGTAACTTAGCCAGGGAAGAGATGGCACCAAGATGCAGTATTTGTGATGATCTGGGTAATGATCTTCTAGGAAACCTTGGGTCCTGACATTTATGTGGTTGTTACTTTGCCTCATACCACCTGCCAAACATTGTTGTAGACCATGCAGACATTCATAGCAACAGTATTCCCTAATGGTTGTGACCTCTTTCAGCGGGCATCTTTCAGAATGTTTGAAATGATGTTAAAGATTGGTTTGAGGATCATGTCCAAGCTGTTGAATTGATCTCCAAATTCTGTAGATCTCAATCTGATCAAGTGTCTCTAGGATTGGAAATATTTTAGTGTCAGATACCACAGCACACCTTCAGAAGTGTTATTGAGTCCACGCCTCAAAGGCTCAGAGCTGTTTTGGCAGCACAAGGGGGACCTACAAAATATTAGGCAGGTGGTTTTAAGATTATGGCTGATTTTCTAGATGGACTTGATGCAAACCTAGGGCACAGGACACATTAATAACAAAGGACTTTTGAGGACTTGTACTTGAATATCTTTTGCCTCCATTAGCTTTAACCTTGCCTTGCTATCTAGGAAATAAAATCAAAGGGTTTTAGGGAAGAGTACACTGTTGATTTTTGCATGCTTCAGTAAAGGTCGCGATTACTGCATGTTGAGTAAACATGTGAGCACCAGTATGAAGCTGAAGATATGAAATTTAACAACCAGCAACCTTGTAGACCTAGTGAGCATGCAAAAACTAGGACTCAAGGCTGAAATTGCATTATTTGGGACAGGGTCTTGACACGTATAACTGATCTGTTAATATTTTTTCCCTAATATGTTTTTTCATAACATTATATTAGCTTAACTAGCTTACCAAAAGAAAAGAAAAATTTTGTGCAAACTATTAATTTGACCTTTGCATATTCCTTCATTTTCCGACACTTACGGTGTCATCACATTTTCATAGAAGGGTGAATTATTGTTTATGGTTTATTATGGGAAAAGGTTGTAGAACATTTCTGTTCTTAGTTTTCATCAAAAAAAAAAAACACAATTGTCTCCTTGATAATACCATTCTCTGGCTTATATCCTTTTCCTCTCACCTTCCTTTCCAGTCAGTTCTCCAGCCCTCACCCTCACTCAACACCCCCCCACCCAACACCACTCACCCTCACCTGTACCCTGCCCCCTTTTAAACCACTGGACTCAGTAAGCTTGTAGTGTTATAACAGCTATCAAAAGGTGATGTAGAGGGACACTGACCATAACACTCATGAATTATGAAGGACTGGTATTAGTTTGGCCTGGTAGGGTGTTGCACAGCAAATCGGACGAATCCTTTGAGGTCTGAAATACTTCATGTTAGAAGATGATAACAGAATCCAAGCTTTTATTCTACTAAATTAGCATTAAGTTTTTGTGTCATGGAAATCACAGGGAGAAGAAAGACGTTCATGTCATGCCATGGTGTGTACAGTATGTCTAAAGAGTACTTAAACACCACCAGTTTAATTGAACTGCAAGCATACACAACAGTTCAGAGTGTAAACTGAATCCAACCTAACTAAATATTTCCACTGGATTCAGATTATCGAGCATGCATGGCACAGCTGACTCGCATCTACTGTATCTGACAAGCACAACTCTCCATGAAAGTTCAAGTGCACCGACAGCTGTGCGCATGAAACAATCGATTAGGGTAAAGCCTGAAAACACAAGTGGGAATTTTTTTTGCTCGTTACTATGCTAATAAATGGATTTAATAAAATGTAATATTATTAATAAAAAGCAAGTGCAAAATCTTCTGTCAGCTGAGTCATAAGTCATATGGCCAAACATATGGCAGACTGACCTCTGTGTATAAAGCACCATTTTACACACACACACACACACACAAATATATCTATATTTATCCTTAAAATTTGTTTTAAAGTATAGAGGTTTTTATATTCTTTAATTTATGCAAATAATATAAAAACAACTGTCACAATATGCTCTCGATGGTACTCTTAGTCCTTGATTGGAACTACAGTAGCATGAGGATGTGATTTTGAGTCTCCAATACTCTTATTTAAGTAGAGTTAGATAAGGGTGTCTAATCTGTACACGTAATAAAAAAACATACAGTGTAAACTCCATACAGTAATCCATGCAAATTATTTTATATGCAGTCAGTCAAGTCGAGATTTACATTATTTAGCCTTCTTGTGTGAAAATTTACACACACTCATGAGCACGAGTAGAATATGAAATGGGATTTTCATGAATATAAAATTAAATGTGTAAATTACCGTAAATGCTAACAAAGTACGCAGATATCTGTTCTAATCCCTCATGATAAATAAGGCCTGTTGTTTGTGTAAATGAAGTAGAATTATGTTCCAGCATGTTCTGAAAAGTGCTTTTTTGTATAGTAATAAGAGCATTTTTGTATACAACATGAAAAAAAAAAGATAAAACTACATTCACGATCCACTTTAAAAAGGAACACCTGTAGAGCTGCTCATCTGTGCAGTTATCCAGTCATGTGGTAGCAGCACAGTGCATTAAATCATGCAGATACACATAAAGAGCTTCAGGTAATGTACACATCAAACATCAGAATGGGGGAAAAGTGTGATCTCTGTAACTTTAACCGTGACATGGTTTTTGGTGCCAGATGGGCTGGTTTGAGTACTTCACTTAGCTCTGATTTCCTGGGATTTTGACACACAGCACAAAACACAAAACATCCAGTGTTTGGAGGGTTTACAGACTGAAATGCCTACAGCTATAAATGTTCTACATCAGATCTTCTTTGATACTTAGACATGAGAAGACTATTCAAAACTTTGGACTTATAGTGTAAATGGTGGCACTGCTGTTTCTCCAAATGATTCTTGAGTCATGGAAGTGTGATATGCTTGTAAATGTAGAATATTCATTACAAGCCTCATCAACTACACATATGAAGGGATGAATACTGACAGTAATAAACATGTATTGTTGCCTCCAAGGTGAATCTCTCAGCTATAAGCCCTGCACTACCAAGTGATGATTGATGTTCAAATTCAATACAACACACTAATGTGGCCCTTTTAAAAGCCAAGATGAAACTTCACAGTCTGTTGGCCAGAGAGGTTTCAGTTTTGGGTAATGCTTGTCTCGCTCTCACAGGATAAGTCTTCTTCCAGATGGAACAATAAGAATCATAAATGTGACAAAGACAGATGTGGGAAGCTACACATGCCTGGCTAGAAACCAATTTGGGATGGCAAGCACCACCAGAAGACTGCTGGTCACAGGTAAGTGTGTTAGTTTATATGTTCATTGGCTGAGAGAGAGAGAGAGAGAAAGAGAGATAGAGAATAGAGAAAGACAATGTCTTGTCTGTGTGTGTGCGCTGTGTAATTACTTGTTTGTTCACAACGATCTTTGCAGTTAAGCAGGATTGCAGTTAAGGTTTATTTCTGTATACAATTTAGTTTTATAGCGTCGATACTGTGTAGTTTATTTGTAGCTCAAATATAAATTACACATCTGCCTTTCTCATTCTAGATCACGCAAATCGGACGCATCGGAGGAAAAGGCTAGCGTTTATTCAGAGATGAGATTTTAGTTGTTATGAATACATGTAATGAAGGAAAAACAGAAAGTATTCAAATCTGTTATTTTTTTTCTTATTCACATACAATAAAGATTTCGATAGTGGTATTTAGAGTTTATTATTTTATCTAAAATAAAATAAAGTAAATCATATTCTATGGCCTTCACAGTCATTTGTTCTCAACATAATGAAAACAGCAGTAGGACATTTTTGATGTGGTAAACAACATTTTCTACCCCGTGGTCGAAGCACTAAGAGTGTTTTTCTCTCAAGTACGGTTTCAGAGACTTGTGGAATCTGTCCTGTTGCAGAGAAGTTATTCTGGTGGTTTGTCTTGGCCCAACACTACAGTAAAATGGACCATCCGTTGATTGACAGGTAGCAGCATATTGTAACATGAGTTTGTGTGGGATGTTTTTCTCAGATCCCACACGGATCACTCAGGGCCCAGTGGATACCGAGATCATAGTGGGCGAGAGTATCGTGCTGCCGTGCCAAATCGCGTGTGATGTCTCTCTGGATGTGTCCTTCTCCTGGGCCTTTAACGGACAGCTCCTCAACAAACTCGACCCGCACTATGAGCACGTTGGTGGGGTTAGTGAAAAAGCATTTGACTGTCTTGTATAATTCCATGTGTTTCAGTGCATCGCGGTGTCTGTTTACATCTTCACAGTTTTTAGATGATCATATTAAACAGTATTCAGTATCAAATTTAGTTAAACAATATCAATTTCACACATCAGCAACAGTTTATTAAAGTAATGGGACAGAAATATATATACTAGCTCATGTTACCTGGTGTGTTTCCTTTATGTTGTTTGTTTTTAATTTATACTGTATGTGATATTCTGCAGCTTTGGTCAACATTAGTGTGACATGTTGTTAACAATATTGACTATTTCATCATTGTGGTATACCTGTATATCACATCTTTAGCCTCCACATACTTAAATAATACACAGAGTAAACCCAAGATTAAGGTCAAATTTAAGATTGATTTTTAGTGCAAACTATAATTATCTGCTTCTGGTGAGGAATGACAGGGTTAAACTCTTAACGATTACAAAGGTCACTCTTCACAGAGCTTTTGTCTCATACCTCTTCTGCTTTGGCCTCTTTGTATAATCATTTAGTACTTATATTTTATGTTCTTTCCATCAAAAATCAATTAGTCCTCTATGCAATGCCCTCATTGGAATTTGAGTCGTATTTGCTTTTATGCTTAGTGACCTGCAAAGTCCGAGCTAGTTAAATATGAAATCAGTACTTCTTGGCTAGCGGATGATAATTAGTATCAGGAACATTTAGTATCAATATTGAATCTGCATGATGACTTTTTCTGCTTGAAAAAAAAAAAAAGATGAAGTTTTATGAAGCTCTATTACTATACGGATAAAATACAGAAATTAGATTGTCTTTGAAGTATGCATGTAATAATACATTGTGAAAGCAATTTTGGTTATAAATCTTATTAGCAGTTCAGAAATAACAACTTCAGTTTTTTTTTTATTTGCCTGATTGAGAGATTAAGTTTACTGCTGAGACTAAACTCTTCATCAAATCCATCAACCTTTAGGCAGATACCCTCACAATTTTTTCCAAATTTTAGGTTTAACAGTGACTCATATCTGTAATAAGCTTCCTTTTTCTTTAAATTCTGCAATGTCCCCCATCTGGTGGGATTATCAGTCTGAAATTCACATCTTAGAGGAGTTCTGATCCATAGCACCGTTTCCCATAATGAAAGCAAAGCTGCAGGCTTACATTTGGCTCAAAATACATATTAATTTCTTAATGCTTAATGATTCTTCTGAATCCGCTGAATCCATATTGCCTAGAGGTTTGACTGTCCTGCTTGATTTGATTAAAAATCACACACACATCAGTGTAATTCAGATTATGACAACTGTATGCCTTTGACCATTGACGTGTACAACTTTTTTTTCTGACACTTGCTGTTTAAGTGTGTTTTCATATTTATGAAGTGCACAAGACCGAAACATATTTTACTTTGTTTTTTTTTTTTGTTTTATGGCACAACCACAGAAATTCCTCTTTAGGGTCAATCTAGGGTTGTAAAAAGGTTTGTGTCTGTGGCAACAGTACTGTAATGCACATGATCTCCTCCTGCACTGTTCAGCTCCTTACTCCAGGCTCCTGATGAGTTATTAGCCTGATGCATTTTGTGTCTCTATGCATACATGTACATTTGTTTATAGAATTTATATTTTATGGTTTATGGATATTATCTGTCCAGAGACCGGTCTCTATCTTAATGTATAAGCATCCAGAAAACATTACTAGCTACAGCAATGCCTGATAAACACAACCACTTCTTACAAATTGTCTATTCCATTTGGGTTATACAAACTTCTACTTGTACATAGCAGATATTCTCGTTGCCTTTCAGAGCTACTGCTCGTTTGCCCTGAACACGCTTCTTTATCATTATTAAATTAACACATTTGTTTAATTGCACCCATGTGAATCTGTATTCATCCCAAGCACTGTGGTATAATTCAGGCTGTCTGCACACTGCATCCAATCACTCCACATCTTGTGCTCAAGCTCTAATTAGAGCCCATTATATTCTATGTTCAGGAGATGGATCCGGCGCAGTATTAGGCATAGGGAATCCAGGACAGACATTTTGAACACTATAGTAAACTTCGATAAAGGAAATCCATATATACTTTTTTTCCTCAGATCGGAAATTATTGCTGTTTTTTAAAAGTGATTACATTGACAGTTATGTAAATTTCATGCACATTATTTAATTTTTTAAGTCTTATGAATATGTATGTAAGATACTTATTTGCATAATATTTAGTTATGCCTGTATGGTTTAGCAAGTGTGTGTGTGTGTGTGTGTGTGTTTTTGCACAAAGGGAGTGGCTGGAGATCTGATGATACGCAATATTCAACTGAAACATGCCGGGAAGTACGTCTGTGTCATCGACACAGACGTAGAAAGTCTGTCTGCAGCCGCCATTTTGATTGTGAAAGGTAAAAAATATATATATTTGTAAATACAATTGCATCCCATAAGGAAAGACTTAGACTTAACTAATAGACTAGATTTCATACTTCATATTTGTAATATTATTATGATTAAACATTTTACTGGCATGTCAGGATGTTAATTGCAGTTGTATTTATGTTGCAATTAAAAAATCTGTTTAATTGGTAAACGAGTATCTTAATCATTGAGCGTTTTAATCGAGTTGTTTTTTAAATTGCGCTCTCCGTGTAATATGAATTGATCCATGTGTTTTGTTCCTTTAGTATGAGTTAATTAGAGGAACCTGTCTCAGACGTTTATCATAGGACGCTAATAAGCTTCGGAGGATCGAAACCTTTTAATTAATCTTAGCTCAACATGATCAACATCTGCAGTTTAAAAGGCTATAGAAGGATTAGAGATAGTACAGCAGCTTAACAGACATTTAAATATAATGTAGCTCTAAATTCATGTTATTGTAGTCTGTATAAAATCAAGAAGGTTTGAGTTTTTTGTATCATGGGTTTGAAATGATGGTATCATTTATGATGGTGTTTGTTTATTTATTTGTTTGCTTGTTTATTACGTGTTGTCGCTTTAAAGCACGTTTGTGTTTTCTTTGACACAAGCTACACACTGGGATACTAGTTTTTCAGTCATGTTCTAGCCGTCCATCACGTTAAGCCAGTTAATGCGATATTACAGCCTGAAGAGTGTGTTTCTCGACAGCTCCATGGGTTTATTGTGATTTAGGCTAACTGTAGATTATTTAGCTGGCTTAATGACTACAAATCCCTAAATTGCCAGACTGCTGCTATTTGCCATTAACCTTTAATCGCTCAAGTGCCACTGTTCGGTGTCTAACCCAGCTCTTTGATCCTAGCTTTCACCCAAGTTGGGATAAAAAAAAAAATCTTTACCCCTTGATGAATAAATGAATGAAGTCATAAATGAAAAATTTAATTGTTGAATTGAGTCAGGTCCCCCTGGAGCTCCAGACAGTGTAACAGTAGAGGAGATCACAGACAGCACAGCACAGCTCTCCTGGAGGCCTGGACAAGACAATGGCAGCCCCATCCTCAGCTACATCATCCAGACCAAAACAGCTTTCACTGTGGGATGGCAGGCAGTGAATACAGGTACAGAGAACTTGTCTGACAGAATATACCGTAACTGGCTCATTATATTGATGCATAGTGCTTTTCACTGGAGGTCAACAGCAAACGTACCATTAAATGCATTTAAAATTGATGACTGCGTTTATTTCTGTTCGGTTCATATGACCAATTTTACACTATGCAACTTTGTGTTCAGCTCTAATGTGTGTGCTAAATCTAATTTGTAAAATGTTGTTAAATTACAGAAATTCTCCATTAACAGAACGGAAATTTAAAGTATACAGTGTACAGTGCCTTCGGAAAGTATACAAACACTAGAGAATAGTTATCTTTTTGCACTTTTCCAACATCAAAATTAAGTATTTTAGAATTAAGCACATTAGAAGAGTTTATTTTGTGTTCCTTTATAAAGTGGCTCTCTACAGAAAAGTCTACAAAATATAATACTCAATGTCTAAATCAGGACTAGGATTTTAATTTTCTCGAGCACTCGGAGAACCGCCGATGATGCTTTAAGTTTGAAAAAGATTGAGAAGGTTCAACAAAACATCAACAAATCTTTGATACTTCCTGGGAGAAATAATATCCATTTAAACAAAAGGGGAAAATATGGCACAACACAGACACTACTGGAATCAGACCACTCTTCAAAATGGAGAACACAGACAAGACGGGCAATTGTCAGTGAAGCGTTCAAAAGCTGGAATGAAAAAAACCTATGCAGACCACAACAATATCAACATCTCTTCACAGATCTGGCCTCTATGCGAGAGTGGCCAGGAGAAAGCCACTTCTGAGAAATGGTAACACAAAGGCATGCCTCGCACTTGCTGGAAGGATTGTGACTAAATCTGAAAGCTTTTGGGAAGAGATTTTGAGCTGTTTGGTCTAAAAGCAAAATGTTATGTTTGGTGCAAAAAACACTCAACTAAATCTGTGGCCGGGGTAAAAAAATATGTATCCCAACAGAACAAAGAGCAAAAAAGAGAATGGCTTGAAAAAATATACTCGTTTTTAAATGTTCAGGTAAAAAAAAATCCAACTGAATTAAATCCAACTGAAAGTCTGTGGTATGACCTAAAATTTCCTGTGTCTACTGTTAAAGCGCATAACATCAACTCCTGTTACATCAAACCTGGTCACCTGGTAGACTCAAATTCCCAGCAGCCACAAGCACTCCCACACTCTCAATCACTGGACTCATCTGTTTTCCATTCTGTCTGGACATTACTCACCCTATTTAAGCTCTGTGTGTGCTTTTGTTCACTAAGAGGTATACGCTCTTTTTGTTTTCTAAGCCATTTTGAATCACTGATATTTCCCAGTTCTGATCGCTGCCTGTTTCTTTCAGTTTTCTGATTCGGACTAGCATTTGATTACTCTGTTTGCCCCTGTTCAATCCTGGTCTGTTTTGACACATGCTTTGGATTACAATTTGGACTTTCCACACATGTTTGTGTTCCTTCTTTGTTTCCTGTTTTCCATTACTTTTGCATATTACTAATTTTGTGAATTTTTTTATCTTTTGTATCTTTTGGTTTATTGTCACTGTATATATAACTGTTTGCAACATCTGTGCTTGTTTTTTGTTCTTTTTTGCTGATTTGCTGTCGCCAGTTTGAGTCATTAAATTGCTCCAACTCTGAACATTTGAGCGGTGACATCAAACCTAAATTGGCCATCTAAATCGAGATATCTAAATTAAGTTGAAAGCCTAAATCAATTTTTTTTTAATCTTATAGAGACACATCCAAGACAGATCAAATCTGTATTCACTCTGAGAGCGGTGTATAATTATCAATTCACTTTATTTAACTTTGCATTTGTCAATTATACTGAAGGCATCTAAATATGTTGTTTAATGTTATTTCAGTAGAGAGCAACTTCTAGTAGAGTAGATAAAATCCCATTCTGATATTTGTAAATTTCACAATGCAATACAACAAAAGGAGAAATAATCATTGAGTAGATGAATAGAATTTTGAAAGTACTGAAGTTGTACAAAAGGATTTATAATCACACTATTCAGGGGTAAATCAAAAGAGTCTAGGTTTCCTTTTGAGCCTGGTTTCTCTCAAGGTTTCTTCCTCATGTTGTCTCAATGAGTTTTTCCTTGACATTATCGTCTTTAAGTGATTGAAATCTACATCGAGAGTTTATTAAAACGATTGTGACAGTGTCTGGTATAAAGGCTCCATTCAAATAGAATTGAATTGAATTGCAAAGAACATGAATTGTAGCTATAGTGACCGTGTCTGTCATTCTATACTGAGCCTGTTCTTGCTGTTGCAGTTGCTGATAATCAAGACTATTTTGTCTAAGCCAAGTCTTACAGTATGTATCTCTTCCCAGTGCCTGAGGTGATAGATGGGAACACTTTGACTGCTACAGTAGTGGACCTGAATGCGTGGGTGGAGTATGAGTTCCGTGTACTTGCTAGAAACAGTGTTGGCGTAGGAGAACCGAGCCCAGCCTCACTCAAGACCAGAACCGAGGATGCAGGTGACTTCCAATATCCCACTGACTAAACAATACGCTACTATATGGTGATCCAACATGCAGCTTATTACTAAAGTAATATTTAAACAATTCTAGATATTATTTCCTTAACACCAGAGTTTATATAGCTGCCTCAGTGTCTTTCATGAATATTAAAAAATGTAACTCATCATATGAGTTATGTAAATCATCCTGAAAACAGAATAAACTGTTTTATTGCTGTATTAATGCTATCTGCTTACCAAAACATAATGTGCATATCAAAGCAAAAAGGATACATATATGATTTGTAAATGATCCAAGCTGTGATACATATGAAACTAATAATATAGTTAAAATTAATGGAAAGAATATACAATAGTCAGTGAATAACCAAAACGAGTACCAAGCATAGGCAGGTGCCATTGTCTGTGTCTGCTCTTCCCAATGCAAAGTGTTTTGTTGTACCCAGTTCCTGATACAGCACCAGCTAATGTTGGCGGTGGGGGAGGCTCTAAGTCTGAATTGGTAATAACGTGGGAGGTAAGTCATCTGTCTGTATTACTAGTCCCTTTGCGTGAGCTAATGGTTTCACCTAATTGAATGGAATTGAACAGCAGTGTTTATTACCCCCAGCCAAAGCTAGACCCATTCTCCAGCTGGACCCTTGAGTCCTATAATGCCATTTATTTTCTGCAGTGGCTTCTCATTACAAACAAGTTTCTTGTCATACTGTGCATTTTCCGCAAGCGACAACAAGCTTTAGATTAGCTTACATTGTGAACATGGTGTATGTATTTTAGACTGACTATAGTTTTGTATTTTTTCACACAGCCTGTGCCTGAGGAGCTGCAAAATGGAGATGGTTTTGGTTACATCATTGCTCTGCGGCTGCTCGGCGAGCTAACGTGGACCCATGTTGTGACGTCAGCACCAGGACGCTACGTTTACCGCAACGAGAGCATCGCACCCTTTTCTCCTTTTGCCGTGAAAGTGGGTGCGTACAACGTGAAAGGCCAGGGACCCTTCAGCCCTGTCACCACAGTGTTCTCAGCGGAGGAAGGTGAGCGTACAAGCTGTACTATTCACACCACACTCAGATACAGGTATTTTTATCTACAACCTTTCATTTTAACTAGGTGGTGATATGTGACTGTTTCAGCTAAAACCTTCACATTTTCACACTTTTTTCCAGTTCATATTTCAGAAACTGTTTCAGATTTGATTTACAGAACCACCATACTGATAGACCATCACACCCTTAAGTTTACCATTAATACATTTGGTAGAAACCTGAACTGGAATCTCACCTTATTATTATTATTGAGCTATTATTATTGGACCTTTGAAGATGTTATTTGAATAATCTCCAGTGTGCCACCTACTCACAGACAACGTGTGAGGCACAAAACATTAGTCTTTTATCCATGAAAAAAATATTGCATAGGGATGTGATAGTCACGCTGTGCTTTTTATTTTAAACCGAGATGGAAAACTGCATCCGGAAAAATAAACTGTGTTGTACAGCTTTCAGGATTTTAGGTGATCAACAGTGAGTAGATCGTGCAAACGCAGCAAAATCTCATCGTATATGTTATATGGTCTCATAAAATACTGCATTTGCTGTGTTGTTACTGTTATTAATACAGTACACAGTAATACGGAATACAGTATTCTATGAGGTCGTATTCTGTTTATTATTTTGTTTTAAAGGTAATGCATATGTAAAAGCTAGATGGACATCTCTGTTGATCATGTGAGGTAATTATGTGGAAGGATGTTAGAAAGGGTTTCGTTTTTTTAATAGGCACTTTTTATTGGTTATACCAGTACAAGCTGACAGGCCAATAATGACCTGTCACCAAGGCCTGGCATTAATTTAATTTCTATTCTGATAATGTTCTTTTCTGCCAATCAGTTTTCAGATTAAGTTAAAGGATAGCTGCATTTACACTTCTGATGAGAAGGCTTTCTGTCATTTGTGTTTTGTGAGAATTGTTGCCTGCACTACTGATCAGTTCCCTGTTCTTTTTCTCACCTTTTCTTTTTTTTATGTACGTATTTAACGCTCTACTTTTATGGTCCTCTCTGGTGTTTTCCGTTCTTACAGAGCCCAGTAGAATGCCAGGGGGCGTGTGGGCTCGGAGTATTTCTGACACTGAATTTGAAGTGAGCTGGCAGACACTCTCTGACTCTCCCGAAAGAGTTTTGGGATATGAGGTATGTCTTTTCCAACCTCTTAAATGAAAGTGATTCACCCACATGTTGAAATGCACTATGGGTATACCCACGCTGCACCAGGTGTCTCCAAGAACATGAAAACATTCAACTTCCTTTGTGCATAGAACAGTCATAGAAACAGTCAGTCCATGAAGATTACATTATTTACTATCTATTCATAGCAATTATGTAAAGTTTGTTCTATTTAGGTCTGAATTTGCATAAACTCTTTTTTGTGTAACATTTTGTGTACAAAATGCTGAGGATGGGGCCACCAGGAGACTGTCACGCCTTCTGACCACTGTTGAGTCAGTCAGCTTTATGGTCAGGTCTTCATCAGCGATCATTTGAAGTCTTTGGCAGGAAGGAATTAATGTTGGGTTTGTGGTAAACTCGGAAACTTCACTGACCCATTAGTTCCTCAGGAGCTCTCGGTTGCACAGCTAAAAACTGTTGTAGAAGGACATTAGTTACATTATTTATTATCCAGTGTCACACAAATGAGGATGAGACGAGTCTGGTTCCTCTCAAGGTTTCTTCCTCATATCATTTCATGGAGTTTTTCCTTGCCACTGTCACCTCTGGCTTGCTCATTAGGGATATATGTTAGAGATAAATAGTAACTTAAGTTTCTAATTTAATTTTTTTTTCTCCTTTTCATTCTGTTTCTATACGTCTGTAAAGCTGCTTTGAGACAATGTGAATTTCTGAAAGTGCTATAAAATTTAATTTAAATTCATTTTCAGGACTTTTTCCTGCTAATTTACTCTAGCTTTCTACTCTGCTGTGTGAAAACAGGTCATGTACTGGGAAGATGACACTAAGCCAGAAACCATGGGGAAGGTGCGAGTGTCTGCGAATCAGTACAGAGTGAACATCAGTGGCCTGAAGGGGTACACTCAGTATTTCCTTACAGTGAGCGCCTTCAACACAGCAGGAACAGGGCCACGTACACCTACCATTAACATCACCACCAAAAAGTCTCGTAAGTAGAAAATAAGAACGAACCTGTGTCATTATACTGAATACAGTGCCTCTAGAAAGTATTCATATTGATTTTTTCTACATTTGCTGTATTATAATAATGAAATATAAAATTTAAGTATATTAGAATATATTTTTTGCTTCTCTACATTATACAGAAATCAAATTAAAGAATTATATAAAAAAATAAAAAAGTCTTAAAGCTGCATAATTGATGATTATTCACCCCCTTTAATTGAATAGTCTAAATTTGGACTACTATTGAATTTTTGTCAGCAACAGGATGCACAGTTTTTCATATCAAATGGATCTGTGCCCTATTTATTGTAGACTTGCACAATAAATATCACTTCAGGAGGTCTCACAGCTAAAACAGAAGATCAGATTAGTCCTGCTGTTATGTGGACCAATGAACTAGCGGTGAACCTTTGAGATGAAATAGTGGAGAAGGTTATAAAAGAAAAAAGATAAAAAACGCTTTTCATAAAAATGCTTTGAACCTTCTACAAGTGAAATCCATATCAAAGCGGAAACAATAGAACACAGTCGAGACACTACCAAGACCAAGACCTTTCCAAATTGAGAACACAGACAAGAAAGCCAATTCTCAGAGAAGTGTTCAAGAGGTACGCTACAGTATGACACTGAAGGAGTTATAGCACACGCTGGCTGAAACAGAAGACCTCAAGAATATTATCAGTACTTCACAGGTCTGGCCTCGATGGTATAGTGGTCAAGGCATAATATAAAACCTTGGAGGTTTGGAAAAAGTTGGTCTAGACGTTGGTCTAAAAGCAAAGGATAATGTTTGGTAACAACATTTCTATGATCAAGGATGCTGGGGCTCTGTGGTTAATTTTCATCTTAAGGAGCTGGAAATTTGGTTGCCTTCAAAGGCAACGTAGATGAATCCATGGACCTCAAACTCTTATGAGCCACATCTACCATCCTCTTGAACAATACAGCACTTAGCTTCATTGACAACACAGAAAATAGCTCCTTAACACAGAAATGGGCCAGGTAATTTAATAGCATGAAGCTAGATTTATTAAGAACACTAGACACCCTGTAACCGTCATGTACAGCAGACTTTGTGCTTGCCAGTCAGATTCATCCAGGATGCCATGTGCAGCACCGGCTTGCCGAGGATGGTTCAAGACTCTGCTTTAACGCATTAGATCTAGAATCGGATGAAAACCTCTAGGTTTTTTTAGGAACAAGAAAGGTTTAATAGAAACTAGTTTTGAAAAGTGGGGTTTACAGTTTTTATTACACTTTTGTCCATAAGTGAATATATAGCCACAAGATCTCTAGGTAATGAAGATTGAGTTATATTCTGTCACGAATCTCCCCCTCACACTGAGCACTGTGAGCAGAGTATCCTCAAAGTTTTTGCTCAGTTCACACTTAGCATCTGTCAATAATAAGCATTTTGCTGTGTTCATAGTTTCAAGCTTTTGATCCTAACTCTGTTTACTATATCGATCTTATGTCCTTGTATTCTCTGTTCGTTGATCGGCAGAAGCTTGCCTGTTTTTGTTTTATTTTTTTATTTAGATTTTGTATCTTGCTTTTGGACTGTTTGCTATCATTATTATTATTGTACATAAATATTATTCCACCTGCACTTGCATCAGTCTCTGCAAATTGCTTCATGTGACATATTCAAAGGAGAATCCTTTTATTTTTGGATGACTGTAGCATACCCATTATTGTCTAGCCATCACAAGTGTATAGCAGAGTAAACTGGGAATGTCTACAACATGTAATATATATAACCCACATTTTGTGTGCTCATTTTGTTGTATGACATTTCATCTTTGTACAGATTTCTTTTTAACACTAATAACCACTATTTCTAGGCATGCAAACTTTGTCACATTGACAGATTATCAGACATTGACAAACTTAATGGTAACATCCATGGGTTACTGCCTACAGATGAATTCCTGAGAGTCTAAAAATGGCAGACAGAAGATAAAAAAAAAATCAAATAAAAAGATCATTATTGTGAAACAAGAATGAGCCAGAAGCAAAGTGTCTATCGTTACTTATCGGAAGCTAATGCAGTTAGAGCAGGGTTATTATTTGCGTCATATATACAGTAGTATTTTGGACTATTTTAAACATATGTCAATGATTTGGGTCCTTTTTCCTTAGCACCAGGACAGCCACCAGTGAATGTGGAGTGGAATCTGATTGACTCAAAATTGACTGTCCACTGGGACCCAGTAGTCACCATGGAGATGGAGTCAGAGGTCACTGGGTATAAGGTAAGTTCATGTATTCTATGTACAACAACAAAAAAATAAAAAGATAAAACAATTACTTACAAAAAAAATTCAAAATGCAAATGGAGATTCAGGGTTCTGGATTATAGCAAAATTGAGAAGGATCTAAAAGTTCTGTATGTTATATTGATAAAATCTATGGACCGTATTCAGAGCTGAGTTACATGGACATATGAAGGGTTAATACCAAAATTGCTCAATCGGTTTTTAGACCTCAGATATTGGTCTTAAGCACTATTGACAGTTTCACAGTATTTATATGAGTGTGTGGAGTTTGCTAAAAACAAATATGAGGCTCTTAGGCACAGTTCTAACCCTGGATTAAAGCCCAGTTTTCTTTTATAAAGTGTTTGTGCAAGGAACAGCATTAAGTCCAGTGCTACTGTCTGACAGGTTCTTGTAACCTTGGTTTGTATTGATTTCATTCATATTTTGGGCTGTACAGACATTTTTCCCAAACAAATAGTGGTATAACTTTTGAACTTAAATTACTGAATTAAGTCACCAACTCTGAATATATTCTATAATAATAACTGTGATAAATTCCAGAAGACTCTCTCTCTCTCTCTCTCTCTCTCTCTCTCTCTCTCTCTCGCTCGCTTGCTCTCTGTCTGTCTGTCTGTCTGTCTCTCTCTCTCTCTCTCTCTCTCTCTCTCTCTCTCTCTCTCTCACACACACACACA
>JAOTRN010000019.1:11589666-11600530 GCA_028566695.1 Bagroides melapterus
AAAGCTCTGTAAGTATAGAGAAAATTAATCCCCTGAAACTGAAAACAGGAGCCAGTATGCATGAAGTTATTCAGGGTCAGTAAATTTACTCCTATATTTAGGCCTAAAATTCTTTAGTCTTGAAAGCATATTAAATGGGCTACTACTATGGATCTACGTGTCATTAGTTTACAAATGCTTGTTCTGCAGTGTCTGTCAGCTAAAGTGCAATTTTCCTCAGCTGGACAGTGAAGTTGACAGCCATATGTCCATATAGACAGTTCAAGGCAAGGCCCACAAATGCACATTTATACTATTATCTAATTAGCCAATCAAAAAGAAAATAACATCAAGAACTTTATATTTTGGATTTCTGTGGCATGGTTGTTTGAACCAGATGGACTGTTTTCTTTGTGTCATAATTCATTCTAATCTCCTGGAAATTTCATGCACAGTTCTAGAGTTGACAGAATAATGTGGGGGAAAAAAATGAATGAATGACATTTCTGTGAGTGGAAAGAACTTGATATGAGGAAACAAACATGAGCAGAAAATCATGGCTTGGCTACAACACTGACGTGAAAAAGACTGCCATCCTTACATTACCACTCTTCCACAAGCTCCTAATATTTGATGTGCTTTCTCAAATTTGCCTCAATAATGTGGTTTTCCAGGACAGCGCTATCACTGGCAATTGTTTTTAATCTGTGATAGAATGAACATTTTACTCTGCTGCAATAATGCTGTAATATAGAAAGTGAACTTCAGTTGCTTGCTCAGGTCATCTCTCAGCTGCCAGCCTGATGATTTGCTGAGTAGGCATGCTGATTTTCTGGACTGTGACTGAGAGGCTTCTCTGGCTTTAAAAGAAATGACATTCTGACTGGGAAAGCTGTGGTGTTTGATTCTGTTGATGGTTATAGAGATGATTTCTGTAACTGCCCTAAGCATCTGGACATAACACCAGTGACAGTAACCATCTCCCAGGGCTTTTGTGTATCTGTGCTACCTCTTCACCTGCTCACACCTCTTCCTGAAATAATGTTGTATTGAGGCCTGCCTTTGCTGTCTCCTACAACTGAAATCACAAAACCACACATTTTAAACAGTGTCCTAATCTACAAGATGTTGACAATGATATTGTCATTTCAGCAGGCAAATTGCTATGGCTTTAGCATACTTTACAACCAGTCCATTTTAACACCTTGTTCATGACAAACTGGCTAATAGTTTAGCTTGTTACCTACTACGAAGGAACCTTAGGAACAATGGAATAGCGACTGTGGGTGATGTGACTTGACTTGACTTGCAGTGTAGTGGGGATAGGCCATAATGGAATGCTGTTTATGGATTCTCGAAAATTTCTTTTGGACTGTCCATGAATCTGGTGTTGAGATGACAGATTTCTGTAAAAAAGGCACCTGAAAAAGGTATTAGCTTTGTGGTTTTTGAATCAAAAGCCCAACTAGCTTGACCAGGAATAGTCTCTATGCTGATATGAGGGTTTCTTTTCTGAATCCATATTCCAAGCTCTTGCTTTCTGTATAAAAGGTGAATGAGTGTGTTATTCCCTCCATTACTAGTTTGACTGCAATGTCATTTCTCCCTGCTTGTGAAAAATACCGCTGGATGATACTTTGGCCTCTGTCTGAAGTGCTGGGAGAGCACAGCACTGACACTGTTCTCTGAGAGGTCTACCTCAACTTTGAATGTCTCTGTGGGGTTAGGAAGCTTCAAGATGGGCTAAATCATTTTCTTAATCTTATATAAATGTTCACAAAGAATTTCTGCAGTTCCTTTACTGTGGACCATTCCTTGACAGAGGTAGTGACTTTTGTTTGGTCTATAATAACTCCACTCAGCTTGATAATGAATCTCTTGCACACAGAGCTCGCAGTTTACTCTCATGACATAAAGGTGATATTGTAGCCGTGTTGTCAGGACCTGCATGTGTTTACATGAGTTACAAGTGAGGGTGAGTAGATGAGGATGTTGTCTATGTAAATGGTGACATGTTTCCACAATATGTCTCTAAGGACATCACTAATCTCACACTGAAATAATGAAGGTGCACAAAAGAGCCCATTTGGCATGACACACTTTAAAGTGTCCAGAGACGTCTTAAATTCTGTTCCCTGATAGGCAATTTAAGAAGCTGTAAATGTCTAGATTGGTGAGATTGCATGTATCTGTGTATTTGTTCAAGAGCTGTAGGGATGACTGTTAAGCGATATCTGTATTTCTTAGTGGTTCAATTTATGATAGTCAGTGCATGGCCTGCTGCACTTCTGCCTAAGCAGCACTTTATAAATCAGAATGGATTGATTATATAACCCGTGACCTTCACGGCTTGCTCTATGCCCCGTAAACTATACCACCCAGCTCTATGGAACTTCTTACAATAGATGTTGTGAAGTAGTGGTTTCTCCTATGCATTCCCTTGTACTACCATTTCAAGCTCAAGGCACAGGTGGTATGTTTTGACTGCTCTATGGACAGCTGTCACCCTACCTCAACTAATAACTAAACAAAAGACAAGATTATTTTGTCTGTAACAAATACTTTTTTTTTACTGTTACTGTTTCCATTTCTCATTTGAGCTTTTCCTTTCTTTTTTGTAATTATTCTTTCTTGTTTATCTTGTATGTTTGATGTTTTTTTTGTTTTGTTGTCATGTCTGTTTTCTGTTTTATTGTTTAAATATCAATAAAAACCAAACATGAACAGAGGAGTTAATCTGGCCTTGATCTCACATGTGGCATGTATTCTGGTCACTTTTATCATGCTTTGTTTGGCACATGTACAGGTCTGCAGCTCCATGGTGGATTCAGAGTGGTGCTGTGGCCTTTAGTGGAATTGCGATCAGCTATGCCAATGAAAATAGATCCCAATTTCTTTTATGGACTCTCTGTCTTCCGTAACTAATTTGTTTTTATTTTGTGTCTTTCATTTAATGCATTATTAGGCCTGGAACCTTAAATCAAGAATAAAATAATTTCAATATATTTTTAACATTGACAGGGGAGAAAGTATGCCATCCCTCCCCTACCGAGTGACCTGGACTCTTGACAATGCATGCCCATGACTTTGTCAGGATTGGAACTTGCTACCTAACCAGGGTACACCTACTTGTGAAACCACTGTAAAATCATTTGTATTACTTTCATATAAGAAGTATTGGTATGGACACTATGATGCTTAGAAATGCCTCTTTGCTGGATTTTACAAGAACGTTTTATAAGATATATTTGAGATATTATTTGTGTTACTCCTTGCACACTTACAGTTACAGCTGTTTATTCTGTAAATTGTGACCTAGCCCTCAGATATACATAGAAAACACACACCCTGGCTTGAGCATAGTATGACTAAAGCAGACAAGTCATATCTTATCTTATGAATGTTTTACAATGTACTAAATTACAACATTAACATTTGTTTCTAAATTAATTATTTTATGCATTATTATGTATCTATAACATGCAAAGATTTTCTTGGAAACTTTCTCCAAAATAAACCATTTATTTCAAATCAAAATGCCGCTTTTGACGTTCTATTCACAGAAAAACAGGCTGGACATTCGACAATGTCTGCCATAATCTTTTCAGGTTAATTATTGGAAGGTTCCAAAAAACTTCTATTTTGAAACATATTTTTCTGCTACGTGAGCCTGGACAGAAATCAGCTGCTCGCTTCACTCTTTGCGTGTCTGTGGTTCGGGCTTGTTTTGGCGGTGACGCGGCGGTGCAGCCGGCCGAGCGGCAAATGAGTCAGCAGCGCCGAAAGCGTCGCTTTTTTCTGATGTGGCAATAAAACAAGCTATATTTGTGAAACTTTAAGCGTTGTCTAACAAATTATCAGTGAAAATGGCGGTACCCGCAGCCCAGAATCTGCAGCTGAACTCGGGAAGACGAAGCAGCCCTGTGAGCTCCTCTTCGGAAAATAACATTCACATCGACGAGAAAGAATTGGAAAACATCACAAACAACGTTGAAGACGGGACTTCACTCCCACTACATTCTCCTTGGACCTTCTGGCTCGACAGGTAGTGTACTTTTTACTCCTCACACCGATGTTAACACATGTAGTCCTTTGTGTTTTATTTACGATCGAATTTTTGGCTGCTTCCTAACAAAGATTAGCTGTCCAGGCCCAGCTCTTCCCGATTATTGCTTATCTAGCGACTCAGTGTTTACAGCCAGTCAGGTGGTCACTGATTCAAGCTTGTAACTCTTTTAATGTTCATTTATAATTTACTTTTTAAGACAGATCTAGACATTGTCTAGCTTGTTTTAACGTGGAGCAGACGGTTTTATGCTAGGTAGAATGTTTATAAAGACAACAGCTTCGTGCTAGGATAAAGTTAGCCTGCTAGCTAATATCACTCACTTTGATGATGTTAGCTAGCGACGTCAAAAGTAGGTCGACTCGCGCGTCAGTCGTCTGTGATGGCTACCTGCAAAACCGCAAACGAGTACACTAAATACTATGCTAAAAATATTACTCATTATTATAGGTACCGCACTATTATTTGTTTTGTGATTTTGGACGGGACCAAAATGTATTTTTCGGCGTTCATCTGACTAGAATATTTTCCTCGCTAATGAATCAAAACGTTTTTTCCCCTATCTCCTTGAACAGATTTATACCCTGTTGAAGTCTATAAATATTCTTATGATTGTAATATAATAATTAACGTTAATAATAGCATCTCTTAATTTTGTGTTGTTTTTTTTATAATTAGCAGTTTCAATACTTTATTTTTCAAGTCATGTTTGATTTCTTATTACTTTGATACTATTGCTAATAATTTGCAATAGTTCTAATCCGATATAGTGTCTGTATTTAGTTGTGATTGCAGCAACAACACACGAATATAACCTTATGGTCAGATGACTGTGTTTATCCTGATTTTTATGCAACAAGTTAAACGATGTTAAATAACGAGGGTTGAAGTCCTGTTTACACTTTGGATGAGCTATTAAAGGCTGCTAATGTAATTGGTTCTTAATCTTTCAGAAATATTTGTAGTATGTGGTTATTCCTTGTTGCATGTATGAAAATATATTTGATGATTAATTTGTTAGTCCATAAAAAAAACCCTTCATGAACGTATTTTTGTTGGTACATCTCACTCAAAAATGAACACAGCGTTTTAAAACGGCCTACTTTCAATCCTTTTGTTTTTACTCAGACTTTCCTTTTTATCTTCATTTTTTAATTTTTTAAGTCTATTTTTGTTTTGTGGCTGATTTGCAATTCTTAACTAAATAATTATATAATTAAGAGAATTTTATAATTCTATATTTTATATACATAATTTTATGTATATTTTGTGCTTATATTAATGCTTAGGTCATGTAACAGACTGTACGTTTTTGTGAGGGCATAAATATTGTCTCTCTATATTCTTTTTTGCATGTTTTGTCATTCTAAATACAAGCTATTTTCTAAATGCTTTCATAAAAAATTGCTGCGTTTAGGCATCTACACATAGTAGACAAGTCAGACTCAACCTGCACAAGTCACCTAATGGATCTAAAAATCCACAAGTTTAAACAAATATATAAACAGCTGAAAAAATACCAGGAAGCGGATGGTGAGGGGAAAAAAAAAAAAGAACCAGTGATAGACTTTGATGGTTTCCAGTTGTTTTAATGGTAGTGGTCAACAGCCTGTTGCAGTAAATGACACCATTATATAAATTCTTGATGAACCTGGTTGCCTCTACACAGAAGCTATACCTTGGTTATAGGTCCATCTTTCAACATAATAATCACTTCAGAGATACATTCCCATTAACATTAATGGTTTTGAGAAAATGCTTGTTACATGCTGATGCAGTATTTGCAATTCAAATACCACCGTAGGGTGTGTACCTCCTTTGAACAGCGCTCAATCGAAAGGTCATTTGTCTAATTCACACAGTTGGGTGATATGACCTTGGGCAGATATCCCAGATTTAACCACAAGGTCACCATTGAGTCATCTTGCCACCAGTGAATGCAAAGTCTTTAGAACATTAGTCGAAGTGTTTACTAGCCAAAAAGGCCATTTCATGGCAGCAAGGAAATTCCACACCATGTCCCAAGAGGCTTGTGATGAGTGGAGCTGACTTGACCCTCTTTAGAAAGGCAGGAATAATCCTTTGAGACCAAAGAACGATGCCATCTCTTGTGCTTGGGTGCAATGGAGTCAGGTGCTGTGCCTCAGTTTAGCAGTCCCTGAAATAAAGTCAGATCCTGTGACTAAGGAAATGCTCTGGGCCCAGCTGATAAGGTTAACATTAGAGGACACAAGGCCATCTGCATAAACCTTGAAAGCTTTTGTCATGTTAGGGAGAGGCACAAAGGTTTGTATATGTACTGGAAGGTAAGCAGTAATTTGCATCAGTGTTTTGGGGCAGTGGGACCATGAAATTAAGTGTTGTCAAGTAAACTGATGTGAACTAGCTCTGTGGCTGAAGTATATCCTGTCTCTCTTAAAATACAAAAGAAAGGAAAAAGTTAACCGCACACAGATATAGAACTGGATATTTCTAGTTACGAAACAAGAATTTGATAATATTTACACATTGGAACATGGAAACCGTTTGTGGTGTCTGAAAAGCCTGAATGATCGGTATGGCTGTGTGGGTTCTCCTGATTTCAAAACCTCAAATAGAATAACAGGTCTTTAGTTACAGTATGATATTACTGACATTTATCCAATAATCTGTCACTGCATGAGAATATTATCAAGTGCTTATGTCAATTAAATGAGACAGCTCACACTGTTATTCCCAACTTTCTGCATTTCAAGCCTTGAGTAGTTCAGTTTCACCCAGACAAATGCAATATAAATGCAAAATAAATTTCCCGTTGTCTCATCTTCTGAAATTTCTGCTGTGGAACTGACTTCAAATAAATGCGATTTTTCTTGTGCTCAGATTTATGAACTCAAGAAACATTCTCAATATTACCTTTACCGAAAGAGAAAGTGATGTTTCAAGCTGGAAAGTCGAGAGGAGATGAGAGACTACTATTGTGAGATGGAAGTGGGAATGACTTCTAGGGCTTTTATGTTCTTTATGCTACAACATTCACTTTTTGGACAATTCTGTAGCTACAGAAATTAGGTGATGAAACAAACAGCGATCTGAATAGTCAATGTTAGCACTTAACAAGCCAATATGTGCGAATGGTGAAGCAAATATTTAGTTGAATTCCTAGTTCAAAAGGCTACCTCAAGTTAGTAATAGGATTTTCAAGGTGAGAGAGGATTCTCTTATCGGTTGTGTTACAGGTTCTGCAGTTGATTTGAACTCTTAAGTCAAAAGTAATTGCACTAAAGCCATCCATGACTGCAAAACAATACCAATATATTAGAATACTTTAGAAATCAGAAGTGAAAATACATTGAAAACGTATCAGAAGCAAACGGTTGTACATTGTTTTAGAATTCTCCAGTCACTGTATTGAGTCATTGGTATAAGAAGTTAGCCTGCTAGCTCACATAAAATATCAAACAGCCTAACAATCCATTTACAATAATTCAAACAATTCATTCAAGATAAAAATAGGTTGTTTGGTAAAAATTTTTAGCCATGTTATTATTATTATACCTCAACTACTGAGATTCCACAAAAGCCATTCATTTTAGATTCTAGTAAGATGATGACATGATTGCATCACACAGTTTGTGCACCTGCACTTTCATGCTTCAAATCTCCTGTTCTACCACAGCCCAGAGCTGTTCGGTTGGTTCATGAAACCAGATTGAGACGACTTTTGCTTTGTGACCTGATGTACCATCATGCTGGAAGACATCAATAGAAGATCGTAAATTGTGGCCATGAAGGGATGCACATGGACAATAACAATACTTGCTGTGGATTTAAAGTGATAATTGGTATAAACCAGCCCAAAATGTCCCAAGAAATGATTCCCCACACAGTTTCACCCCTTCTACAAGCCTGGATTGTTGACACAAGGCAGGTTGAGTCCATGGATTCATACAGATGGTCCCCAGTACTGACTGAGATACTTCTGAGACCCATCTGATTCTGAGATGCAGTCTGACCATGGACGTGTCTTATTCTCCATTGATGTCTCTCCACAACAAGGCATTTCCATACACAGAACTGCCCCTGACTGGATGTTTTTATGGAAAACAATATCCACAACACATGATGCACGCACCTTTTTTCCGCCTCATCTGGGATGTATGCCACAACACTAGTGGTGTATTTTGTGTTCTCAATTATGCAAACAAATTTACAAAAACAAAGTGACTTTAGGGTTACTTCACTGTTGCCTTTTTTCAGATAAACCAGTTAAAGTGCATTTCTGTCTCTTTATTTTTGGTCTGAGTTTGATCCACCAATTTCCTTTAGAAACAAACCTATTAGCTGGGAATTCTTGGGGATAATCTTCTAGATTATGCAGCATAATATGGACATATACAGGACAAGGACTGTAGAGCAGATATACACTTATGTTCATTTTAGTTATCTAACGGTTATATAAGTTGGATTTGGTTTCTGCAGTTTGTAGTTTGTTATTTTCTTATTTATGCTCTTAGCATGTACCAATTCTGTCCTCTAATATGTTAGACTTTTTGTAGTATTATTCATTTTAACTTAGTAAAAATCAATTACAAAAATAGATCATTTATAGTTATTTATTTTAACTACGTTTTCCCCTTTCTATTTCCTAGGTCTTTACCAGGGACAACAGCAGCAGAGTGTGAATCAAACCTGAAAAAGATCTACACGGTGCACACTGTTCAGGTGAGCAATATTAAGCGTATAATTTCATAATGCTTTTTCGTATGTATTGAATTGACTAAATGCTAGTAAAATGATATTTTCCTTTATTACAAGCTTGCAGCCTGTTTACATGACTCAAGTTGCAGGTTCTTTGTATGACTCGTCTGTTACTGTGATGCAGAAACAGTGAAGGTTTTAATGAGTGGATTTTTTTTTGTGTACGTTTGTGGGTTTTATTGTTCGTGTAGAGTTTCTGGAGTGTGTACAACAACATCCCTCCAGTGTCATGTCTCCCACTGAGGTGTAGCTACCACTTAATGCGAGGAGAAAGAAGACCACTATGGTAAAATTCCTGTAGATGTTAGGTATTATGCATATTTCCTTTGTGCTTATGGTGCTGCTTCTTTTTCTGTTATTAGATATTTGTAATCTTGTGTTTATTTCACATGCAGGGAAGAGGAAAGCAATGCAAAGGGAGGAGTCTGGAAGATGAAAGTACCAAAGGAGAGCACAGTAAGATTACTTTACAACTGGAACACAACATTCCTGTTGTTTAACCTATAGTATTAATGAGCACATTTAAATAGTACACAAGCCAGCATGATGATGTCCCTGTCATTCTCTTTTTAGTTAGCTGTATGGAAAGAGTTACTGCTGGCTACTATTGGTGAACAGTTTGCTGATTATTGTGCATCAGGTGAGTTTTATGACATAAGAAATGCCAAACATTGTTTTGCAGTGGTTTAATGATTGATTCATTATTAGGTAAAAAGTGATAACTGATGTATATCTGCCTGCCTTAAATCAGAAAAATACGAACTCAAAAGCTAAGCAGAGAATGAATCAGTATCTCTGACCAAACTAAACACGTTTAAACAAGTATCTTTTGCATAGGTCCATACCTTTTACAGCATGCTAATAGCTCAGTGTGTATGTACTTGTTGTACATTCCAAATTTAGTCTTGCTTTGCCACTTGATTTTGGAGCAGTGGGTATTGGAGCATCTCACAGAGCTCATCGAGCTACTAGAGCATTAGTGAGATCAGACATTGATGTAGGGTGAGGTGGCCTGGGGTGCACTCAGTGGTCCAGTTCAGCCCACAGTTCTTCAGTAGGTTGCACACACCGTGACATCATAGTCAAGTCAAGAAGCTTTTATTGTCATTCCAACCATATATAGTTTACGCAGTACACAGTGAAATACGACAACTTTCTCCAGGAGACATACATAGAACAACACAGAGCTGAGGACAGCTCTAAGTACGTCAGTCCTAGCTACATAACGTGCATAAACCTAGTGCAAACAGAGCAACACGAAAGACAGTGCAGACAAACAAAACAAAACACAAAAGCAGCACCGAGAGGTGAACATACTGTATATTCTACAGTACATGTGCAAAAATACAGGAATGAATACTTAACATACTAGCAGCAGTTATATGAGGTGAGGTAATGAGTTGTGCAAGATAGAATCTACAAAAACAGCATGGAAACAGTTGGAAACAGAGTTGAACAGTTGAACAGTTCAAGCTGTTAATGAGTCTGATGGCTTATTATAGACTATCATAGACCTTGCTTTGTGTTCAGGGGTATTGTCATGCTACAGAGTCATCAGTACAGTTGTGACAATGGTCAGGTGACCACATACTTTTGACCATATAGTGTCAAATCTTAGGTTCAAGGTTGTGTAGAGAAAAATATTGTTGCTGTCTTGTGGCTCTAGCATCACTGATTTGATCCTCAGCTCAGGTTACTGTCTGTGGATTTTTTACATTCTTTCACGTTATCCTCCGGTTTCCTTCTACATTTAAAAATCATGGCCCTAGGTATGAATGGTGTGTGATTGTATGTTTGTGCATGGTTCCCTGTCATGTTCTGATCCCATCCAGGGTGTATTCCCACCTCACACCCAGTGTTCTATCACTGTTAGGTTACAGAGGTCAGTTCTGAATCAGATTCAAAACCCATGCATCCTAAATCGAATGGAGTCACAGATTCCACAGACAACATTCCTGGCAGAGTGCTCAGGGAATGTGCAGAGCAGCTAGCGGATGTCTTTACTGACATCTTCAACATCTCGTTGAGCAGCTCCATCATCCCAACGTGCCTCAAGACAACTACCATCATTCCTGTGCC
>JAOTRN010000019.1:11652578-11663557 GCA_028566695.1 Bagroides melapterus
TATGAGACACATGTAGTTGTTTATTTTTATGCCCAAGTCTCAGCCTTTCAGTTATTCTCCTGATACTGTAGACTACTTAAGAAGAAATACCTTTTGCCTGTTGGTTTTGCTCTTGTTCTAGACTTCTTTCCCATTTCTCCTTCAATTTAGCTGCCAGCAAATTACACTCACAAGTTTGAGCTATCTTATAGTGGAAGCCCAGCTATGGATACTTATGGCATAAACAGGATTAAAAACTGTGCTCTGCACTTTTAATGTTGTGCCATTCAGTAGCCCCAGATACTGATATTATAACTTTATAGTCAAATATCCATTCATTCCAAACTACCTTAAATTGTTTTTTTTTTTCTTTTATTCAATTATAATCTCTATCCTGTTTAACAATTTTGTGTGGAGAATTAAGTGGAGATTCACCCTGCTGAGATCTTGCTGTAATGCATGTATGCTGCGATGATGACTCCTGTCTTTCCCTTATTCCCCTGAAAAAGAAACGTTTGAGCTTGTTAGAAAGAATAATGCTGTTTAATTACAGGAGATTTGAAACATAGTAAAAGTTATCTAATCATAATTTTTAAATAGCACATTCATGTTTTTAAACTATGGTGATGAGATATTGTGATTTTCTAAAATAAGATATAAAACAAAACATGAGCAGTAAAACTAGCTCTGGCTGAAATGAATCATATTTGCTGTTCCTTCCTTATCTGAAAAAACTGTCGTATAAATATATTAGCCTCTACACAAGACAGTCTGTGGCTTCTGATAACCTCCTCTTGTCACCCTAAGTGAACTTTCTCAAGATATTTGTAACCTCTGACCTTGCAATGCAGGACCACCACATGCTGGGGGTCAGAGTTCAGCCATGTCTCCATGGCTTTGCACATGGAACAGATTTTGTCTAGTGGGGGTGCATGTAGATCTGGCCAGCCAAAGTCATGGACCTGAGACAGAGAGAAACAGAGAGAGAGGGAGGAAGAGAAAGAGAGATGGGAATGGAATGATAATGATAGAGAACAAGAGAAATGAGCTCAGTTCTGTCAAAACCTATTTATACGGTATTTCCATGTAAAAAAAATAAATAAATAATGAAAAGTCCAGTAAGTCTACCTTGGGGTTAAGTCGTGTGATGTCATGCCTTTTCTCAGACAGATTTAGTAACTGCGCCAGACAAACGAGGAATTATAATGAATTATATTTGCAAGGAAAATGCTTTAAATCCACATAAATTTATCTACGTACTGAATTGTAGAACCAGAGGCACTGACCAAAAACTTGTCCTGGTGTTTGGACTTTAGCATAGCTGCCACCTCTTTGAGATTGAGGCGATAACGTTGCTCATCCAGCAGAGGGGGGAAGAAGACAGAGATGATACGCTCAGTGATGTAGGTGAGGTCGAAGTCGTAGTGGCGCTCCATCACCCTGTCCATCACCCGATCCACGCTTAGACTCCTGAGAAGAGGGATTTTACATGTTTAGAGTTAAATGTTGTTATTCTTTACATTTGTAACAGAAGCTTTGGCAATGACTAGTGGGAGGTGAAGGTAGAGAGAATAATCCAGCTACTGATGAGGAGTGTATTATGTATTATGCTTTTCTTCTTCAGTTTCTGGTAATGTGTTGAATTGGTACACAAGTAATGTGGAGCTCATTTTGACATGAAACATCCAAGCTGTCACTCTTTTCCAGCAGAAATAGCCAAGTGCTTAGTCACATGCTTGAGTGATGACTCTCTCCATATTACTCCGCACTCAAAGCCAAAACAGATTAACTCAATGAGCTTTAGCAGTTTCGTTCCACAGATAAAACCCACAAATTTATGGTCCAGGATGTTTGTAAAGAGTAATTGGCTCGAGGCTCATGCAGGTCTGCTGCTGAAGAATGCTTCCTGTCTTACTGCTCTGTTGCATAGTGAAAACTCTGCAACATTTACCTGGGTAAAGTACTTCTCGGTTTGGTGTATGTCAGAGATTTGGTTGAGCCCTGAAGAAATGAACCAAGAATAGATTATTATTATTTGTGACTATCACACATAGTGGATCTAGATGTACAAATACACTGAGAAAGAATGATAGTTAAGAGTATTCTTACCAGATGCTGAATGTGTCGGGAGGAGGTGGTTCCTCTCCGCTGCTGTAGATGAGATGCAGGATAAGGCATCATAAACACAACCAACAGACAAGAATGTGTGTTTAGTTTGGCCTCGATTTTACTGAATGCTAAAAGACTTTAGAGAAAATCTGGAAGAAAAATCACTTGGATGAATAACTGAAATTCTCTAGTAGCTTGGACTCTCTTCTCCTGTCATAATTTCCAAAAGCAACGCTGATCTCCTTAGAAGTAAGTCTCTGTCAAACTCTTTCAGAAACTTTCTACAAAACAGTTGTCTGTTGCTCTCTGAAAAAAGTACTAAACTTTCCTAGTATGTACATAAGGTACTTAAAGCTCAAAATGTACACTACATGCACTTTTCTAGATAAAAGGTTTATACTAAAGGTACAAGGGATGGCACACTTTTTTACTTAGAGTGTGGAGCAACAAGTTACTGTACACTTTGGTGTATTCTTAGATGTTTAAAATGCCTGAAGCCTTTACTGTCTGATACATTTGAGGGAAAGCATAAAAAAACAGCACTTTAAAAATCAGAGTTTAAAAATATTTGAGAACAAACGTACATTTAATAAAACTCTTTTTCTCTACTGCTTGAATAATGGAGGAAGGAAGTAAAGTGGAGTGCTCAAGTGAGCAAATAAGTAAAACAACCTGGAGTGAAGTGATGAGCCTAGTCATCTAGCACAGTCAAAAACTCCTCAAATGCAATATTCATTCACTCATCCATTCATCTTCAATAAGCACTTCATCTTGGCCAGAGCTGCGGTGGATCCAGTGCCTAATAGGTGACTGGGCACAAGGCATTTACTATACAGTATGAGAGAAAATTCAACTCACCAAATCAGAGGATATGGCCGGGGTACAGGGTGTGCTGGCCTGCAACAAAGAACCGTAAATTGATTAAGGAATATCGCAACATCCCCATCACCTACACATGCAAGAACTTACAAACAGGCCTGCCACTATTCCCTTCCACCCCGTTCCAATTCCTCTCTCCGTGTGGAGGATGAAAGGAAGGGAGTGGTGTGATAGGAATGGGCAGAGGAAATGTTTCCTTACAGTGACAGATAAGCTAGAGGGTAAAAAAAAACCTCACTCATGCTTTTGACTGTGCGTATGTGTGTGTGTGTGTGTGTGTGAGAGAGAGAGAGAGAGAGAGAGAGAGAGAGAGACAGAGAGAGGTAGAGAGGTGAGGTTTTGCACTTAAGGAAAGCTGTGTAAATCACTAAGCACTGGAAACTAGGGTGACCTTTGGCCTTTCATGGGGACAAATACAGCAAAGCAGTGGTAGGCTCACATCAGGCAGTCTGATTGTCTGTAGCTCTGTGTGTGTGTGTGTGTGTGTGTGTGTGTGTGCACTGACAGTCATGCTTATGTAATAGCCCATTGCTACAGTTTCTTCAACCCCCCTGAACACATCCACTCCTGTACTGCCCTGTTTGTTTGGCTACAGGAAAAGGGCTGAGGCCAGAAGATCTCACTGTGCTGGCCTTGGTTTGGGACTCGGTGTGTGTAAATATGCTGTGTATACGTGAGAGGTTATCAGATTGTATAGCATTTTGGTTGTATGACACACTGGAGCAACTAATGTATGACGCAGAATTCTGGTTTGATGCATATTTGTGTTGTTTTCCAGGAAAGTACAGTTTAAGCCTTTGGGTGTATGTAGAATGTGGAAGGGGAAAAAAGCTAGAAGCCAGCAGAAAATCTAATGTCAAATTAAGTCTCTATGTTCTCTATGTACAGTGTGGTGTGTGTGTGTGTTGCTAGGTGGGCTCTGATTATTATACTGATTTTCCAAATGTCTTGGCTTAAGTCTGAAAATACTCAAGCAAAATGATTTGTTCATGTAATTCATGAGCAGCTCAATCCTCTGCTCTCAGACTGCAAGTAAAAAAAGTTATCTTGTGTAACAAATATACAGCACACTACCAGGAAAAAGTCTGGACACCTGCTCTGCTTATAGAAGGGTTTTATTCAACAATTGTCCACAAACACATATGGAATGATGAACCGACTATGAAAAGTGTGACACAAATCAAAACTATTATATAATTAACATTCTCAAGCATATTTCTGTGCAAGCAGACCATCCAAGGCTTTAAATTAAACTTCGCAAATAGGCTCAGCACTTGTTAGCTGTCTCACACTATTTGAGTTAAACTAAGTACTTTGTAATTAAATAAAGAATTAAATATCTAAATTTACATTTGCCATTTACAAATTTCAATTCTAGGTCTAGATCAAAATGCACAGTGTGTCATAACAGTCCTCATTTGTATATTATATTATATTATATTATATTACATTATATTATATTATATTATATATACAAGTTTAACATGATTGATTGCAGGGGAAACTACTGCTAAAGTAGAACATGTTAGATGGTGTCTGTTTAAGTAATTAGTCTACATAAAATACAGACGGCTGTCCATTACAGTAAATAACTGTCTGTCATTTTAACATCTTACCCTCAGGTTAACCTGCTTTCCACATGTCCAATTTATTCATATCTTCATCAGGTCTGTTTTCAGTCAAAATCCTTTACTGCCTTCCCTTCCAATGACCATCAGTCATACTAATGCCACAAACGTTCTGTAGGTCTCCACTATGATTAACCCTTGCTTCAAACCTTTTCCTTTCCTCTCCTGTGCTCTATCTCTATTGTCCTTTCACTCTTGAGGTCTTTCCCCTCTACATCATGCCTTATTCTGTCCATTTTCTACTAACTCCCTCAAAGCTCCCCTTTTCCCCTTGTAAGGTTTTCCTGTAGTCTTTTCCCTGTGTGTTTCACTCTTGCTGGGTTGGGGGCCTGCAGCAGGGGAGCATTATGCCAGAACAAACACACTAGATTCCATCTCCTGGGCCAACACTTATGCACTCATTTTCTGCAATGGCTTGCTTTCTCACTCCCTCTCCCTCAGTCCCTAGAATTCTGTGTCCTTCCTTCTTTTCTCTTTCTCTCTGGATTTTACAGGACAATTAGGAATGGCTCAACAATCAAGTGGACTTCCATCATTGAGTGCGATCAGGCTCTAGCATGCCATAAAGGTAATCTTCAGACTGGTTTGGAGGGAGGTTAGTATAAATATTTCTTGAGGCCAAATGAAACATTACATACTTTTATATAAAATGTACTTGCTAAAGCAGGTCTCCAAATACAACACCATAATTTCAGTAAGATGTGTGTGGAGTGGCATGTAATACCCAGTCTATTCAGACAGCGTTAAACATTCCAGATGTTTAACACTGCCTGATGTCATATTAAGTTCAATATAGGGCATTGTGTGTGTGTGTTTGTGTGTGTGTGTGTGTGTGTGTATGTGTGTGTCCACTGTGAGTGCCTGTATAATATAAAGCTTGAGGCCTATCCTCAATCCAAAAAAAAGTAATTTAAAGTAAACACCGACAAGCTTCAATACAGATGCTGCAGGTAATCCATTGGGGAAACTGCTTTCTGAAGTTCTGGGTTTCAAGCTATCTGAAATTTACCTTGATCCACCTAAAAAAAAGGCATGCGGCTGGGCTCAGTGCAAAATAGCTACTACATTCTTTATCCAAGAGGCGGACTCTAAATGATGGAAGGGAAGGAAGGAGATAAAGTCTTAAGGATTAAGATAGAAGTGGGGAAATTTGGGCGTGGTTGAAATTGAGATTGAGTGATGGCTTGAGGAAGAGAAGGAAGGAAGGAGCGGAGGAAGTGTGGGAGTAGAGGGAGAGCGGACATTACCGCTGGTGTAAACAGTGTCATTAATGAGATTAGTCAGACTGGAATGTAGTAGTCAAAAACACTGTGGTGGTGGGTAGGGGCTTTCCTTTTGAACCTACAACGTTCCTAAATTTCTTCTTTAGCTCAGCTGCGTTCATCAACAGATTCATGCGTGCATGGCTACTGCTCGGCAACTACAAAAAAGCAGCCGATATACACGCACTAGCCTCTTCAACTACTATATAAATGTTTTTGCTAGGCATACTGCTACTGACAAACCCACTGTTGTGAAGTGTATGAATTGGGTTTAGTATAAACATTCCAGCAAATAAACCACTTGTGTTGGAGCAAGTTTCATGGTTAGTGTTGTAAAACAGAAGACAGAGCTGAATTGCAGCATTTAATTTGATCAAATATCTTGTTCACAAAATGTAACTGTGACTGACAAAGGTAGTGTCTTTATTAATAACGCACGTAACATTATGTAATTGTGTTGTTGTTGTGGTCATCTCAGTAACCTATAGCAGTAACCTCATCTCTGAGGTTCTTTTTTTATATTTTTTTGTCATACCTAAAGAGAAATTGGATCTGTATAATTCTCTTTCCTCTCATATGAACAGTAATATAGCAATGATGAAAGCAATGACGGATCTGCTTTTATGTGTCACTGAGATGTGGAAATATAACAAGGGGTAAAAACCTTGCAGCATGATGAAGTAAGTATCCCTGGAGGGTGATAAGGATTTCAAAGCTGCACTGATGTCTAAAGGTCAGGACGTGTATACAGTTTACTGATTTCTGCTCAGGAGATTCCCAAATCTCATCATCTCCACAGCACACTGGTTCTCACACATGCTCTTGGACCACTTCCTAAGCAGCTGCTCCAATCTGACCTTGTTTATATGGAAGTGAACTCCAGTGGAGAACATGCAGCTCAACTACATTTTTGCTCCTTTAACCATAAGCACTTTAATTCATCTTGTTTATTTTGCTCAACCCCCTAATATCTCATTCTGCCAGCATAAACAGGAACTATAAATCCTCCTGGGATAAGAGTCACTCAACAACCAAGAACAAGAGCCAAGACCAAAATAAAACAGTACATACATTCCTCCATTTATAAGATATCAACAGAGGAAAAATCCCATGTCTATGAGCTTGGCTTATTTACTACCTGATTTCTTTTGTGAATTTGGAGAAACAGTTAAACCTAGCACTTAAAGTGTATAATCTGTATATTCTGTAGAATAAGCTTGGATACATTGCTCAAATATACGTGATCTATGTGGAAAAACACATTGTACTTTCAGTGACGTAAGTGACTTAGTAACTTAGCATCTACATGGTAACCCATATGGAAACCTACACAGCATGGTCTATCCACATCTCTAATCTCAGCATAAACACTGATGCATGAAACATACTGAATTTTGGACCAGGTGGATTAAAGTGTACAGAGGATCAGGTAATATAGAGACAGCAGCAGACAATTCTGCCAAATCTCAAGCTCTGTTTTGGTTTTATCAGTGTGATACTGAATCGGCCTGCGCAAACGCACAGACGCACAGACGCACCCACACACACATACAGTAAATGAGATTAGAAACATGCACTGTAGTCATGGCAGTTACTGGATCTGATGTCCTTTCAGCTCGCCTCATCCAACTGCTGCCACCGCAGGAAATGAGGATGTTTTTTTTTCCTTAATATACCAGTACAGGAAATGTTCCCCCCCATACATTGTTCACTACAGCTGTGACATTCCCTTCTTAAAAAAAAATCGTTATCTTTATTCCTTAAATGCATGAAGTCTTTAAAACACACAAGTGATAATGACTGAAAAATGCTCCACACAGTACGTCTCAACACAGCCATTTGTCTATTGTTCCTACAGTAAAATACAGGACTCTCACTAGCTTTTGACTCTGAGGATACTTCTTGTTTATGTAAATTACGGTTTGTTTCATAATAAATGTTACATTGTACTTAACACAACCGTGGGGAAAAACAGGGCTTGAAATAATGTCAGGTTTGAGCTCCACACATTTCAGCTACACAGTGAAGAAAAAGTTAAGACGCCATGAAAGCTTGTCTTGTCTTTGTCTAGCAATATGCTACATGGTGTTATATTTACTGTGCCTGTTTGAACCTCCATGTTGATAGATCACATGCTCATCTTAGGGTTTATAATCCCATCCTGAGGGGGACGTTTACTTCTGTCTATCCTAGCCAGAGGTCAGAAAGGAAGCTATGAGCTGCAGTTGAAGGCTGCTAATAAAACAGATACCTATAGAAGTGTCTGCACACACCTGCATGATATGTTAACAGATAATCAGAAGCCAGACTTAAGACTTTTTCCTACTTTTAGACTAAATGTCTGCCATGCAGATCTTAGACATCTAAGATCTTATCACTTTCATGATGTGAGGAACATGTTACAATAAGTTTTTAGCTTCACTTTAGATTTACAAGGGCCATAATTTAATAACTAGCTTTCTCTTGATAAATTCATAATACAATTATAAGCTTGTGCAGCCATGTGTAATGTAAACATTCAAGCTCACAGCTCCTAGAAACTAGCTTGTCTCACTGACACATGTCCAGATGCAAGATTTTAATCTTGGAGGAGACATTTCATTACCCTGAGATAAACTATATGTGGCTAAACTGATGGAGCAATTTGGAGCAATTTCTGGCACAATATATTATACAAAAGATTTTTTTCCAGTGTCTCCAGCATACGCTACACCTACGCATGAGTTTCTTTGTTGTAAGATTGGAGATAAGTGCGTACCATGACCCAGACTTACGCACACTCACTATCTGTGTCTCTCACACAACCACGCAAATGCACAGCCCAGAGGAAGAGCACAGGCAAGTCTGATTCTATCTTTGTATTCAGGAAGAACCATTTGAGAAAAACAGCTTACAGAAGTGAGTTGGAGAGAAGATATTTCCAGTGCCTTGATGTATGAGCCAGTTTGTCTCGTAGCTTGTGGTTTGAGGATCTTTACTGCTCACAGAATTGTTTGCAGATGCACCTTGATAGCAGGCGACTCATCTAACAGGAAAATTCAGGACAATTTCACCAGAAACACGAGCTGACGTAAAGAAAACGAATTATTTTTTGACTCATAACATGAGTCACTCCAGACGATCTGCAGCTAGTGAGGGACCGGGACAAAGTAATGGGCTTTATACACATTTACATTTGGCGTAAGAAAAATAAAGTGCTCAGTACCGCATTATCGTCGGGTCTTTATCAGCGATCATTTGAAGACTTTGGTAGGAAGGAATTTGTGTTGGGTCTGTGGTGAACTCGGAGCTCTTGTCTAATGTTAATAAATTAGAAAAAAAAAAAAAAAGAAAGAAATCGGACACTACTGTTGTGTACATTACAATTTCTACAACCTGTTTCTTTATTCACATTCATCTATAAATTTAATGAATGTCTTCAACCAGGAATAAGTTTGGCAAAATAATTATACTTAACAGTCCTCATATAAGGATGGTACAAGGATATATATGGACAATAAAGTTGGGAGAAACTGTCATGTCCACATATGAGGACTTTAGGAGGAGGAGCATTTTAACTCCTTTACCTTTTTCAAGACATTTTTCAAGATATTTCTGTTAAGTTCCTTTGTGACATTATCCATTGTTAAAAGCTCTATACAAAAAAAAACAGTACTGAATTGAATAAATATGCTACATCACCAGCTGACTTGGTATATTTATTAATGCTTCAGATCTGAAAGTAGTTTAAACAACTGCTCATTTTTATTATTCTGTGAATGATTTTGCAACCTTGATTTAAAAAAAATAAAAAATAAATAAATAAATAAAATTCTAGGTTGAAGGCTAAAACGTTGACATCTCTGCTTTCAGCATGAGCCTAAATCCAAATGACTGCCATCTGTGCTCATGTACTATTATACAGGGTTTGTTCTAAATCACTCTAACGCATGCCTCAGATCTGTTTTACATTCCAGTAGGCCAGTAGGGAGAACGGATGAACAGTCAAATCAAATCACTTGTCAGCGAACAGAAGATTGCCTAAAGCTCACCAGAACAACAGGGAACAGCTGACTCTCGTCCAAATGGGTCTTTGGTATTAGTGAGGGAGGGCTGCAGTCACCGTGTGCTGAGGGCTGCACAGCTTCAGTACATTGGCAACAGCAATCATGACTCAAAGATATTAAACAAACGCTTCTTCATTTCAAACATGTGGAAATTATAATGACTTTACACCAGACTTAATATTAGAAGTCTGTAAACCATTTGGCACTGCTATTAATAGTTTTTGTTGAGCCAAGCCAGCATTCAAGTGTCCCTTTTTTTTCTCCCCAGTAAAGGCAGTGGAGACTTTGATCTTGTCCTTGGCACTGAGATATGCCAAGTTCCTTTGTGTCTTCTTAGCCAGGTGGAGTGAAATGTTTTTCAGAAGCATCCCTTTGTTCATACTCAATGTCAAGGTGTTGAAAGCTGGAGTGGTACTGAGCAGATAAGGGGCTGGAAAGGCACTGTCTCAGTTCCTGATAGTTCCCCTGTGGGGCTGTGAATGAGATGATCCCTATCACTACAGAATGGCAGGAAAATTGGGACTCCCTGTTCCTCTGCTATACAGGACCTGCTGGGGTTAAACTGAAACTTGATTGTACAGAAGTCAGGGATGTTCAGCAACGACATGCACGGTACACAACACAGTTGCTGCTACATCTCAGTGACTAGCTGTAATCTGTAGAAAAACTGATGTGTTCTATTTTATGTAAAGGATGATATGTTTCATAAACACGTTATCAGGAAGTAAAAAGTATCTCTAGAGGTACACTGGCCAAAAATAGGGTTCAGCCATTGTCCTTTGGATAGCTGAGACCATTTTAGATTCTAGGACATTGAGAATATTTCAGGGAACAAACTAAAAAACACTGGTTCTAGTGCCAGAGTAAATCTTTATTTTGAGTTCTTTAGCAAATAATGTGTTGCCAAGTGTCTAAGACCAGAACTGCTTCCTTTTACTTTTACTGAAATATCCACATAATGAATGTATCCAGCGATGTCTAATGCTACAAACCTTATTAATAAGAGACTGGATGTTAGGTAACTTCCTGCTGCTTAATTCTGATAAGACAGAGGTTCTGGTACTAGGACCACATGC
>JAOTRN010000019.1:11772167-11791706 GCA_028566695.1 Bagroides melapterus
CAGACATCATAAACTTATAGAACAAAATTTGTACTACAGATAATATGGTGCCTAAGACTTTTGCACAGTACTGTACACTACTACAGTGCAATGGAAACCAGGCTTTCTTCTCCTTCATCTGTATATACTGTATATACTTTATATAACTAAATTAAAAAGAAATGAATAAGAAATAATAAGAAAAACACTTATTGCAGATTTATTGTTGTAAATATGTTGTGCACTTGCATTACATGTTATAAGAGAAAAACGTTCAGTGTGTCGAGTGTCATCAGAGAGCAGTGTGAATGAATGTTGACATTCCTTCAGCTGCATTCTTTATTAAACACACTGGATAAGATTTTTACTTTAAGGATTAACCAGCAATTATGTATCTACCGGATGAAGAGAATGCACCTTTTTCCTGCCTTTACTGGAGCTACTCACCACAAACTCCCAAAGCTGGCATGGCTGCAAATCTAAGAAGGCTTAAAGAAGACTCTTTTCTGCTACACCTCCCTCTCTCTTTTTCTTGCTCTCTCTCCCTTCGTGAGCTTGCTAGAAATATGTCTTTCAAAGTGTCGGATGCTGACTCTATGTGCATGTGAATCAGGCTTAAAACGCCTGATTTAGTGGTTATCGCTTCAGGAATGTCATGCATGTAATGAACGCAAGATCCGAGCAAAAGTGCAGACGCAAACAGAATCAGCGTCAGCATTTAGACTTCGGCGCATTTGAGCATTCATACTCCTTTTTACTCAGTCCATCTCAGGCATGCTACAACCTGTCTGTAAGAGCTCAGTCAACAACAGAACATTAGAGCTGAATAACACACACACACACACACACAGACAATTCCACACGGACACACCTAAAGGTAAATTAAATTGGCCACACACATCAGTGCTTAGGTGTATTCTCCGCTTCACAGACTCAGGATCCTGTTACAGAGACAGACTCAGTGATATCCGAAGACATACTGACTTAAAGAAAGGAATGTCTGAAGAAGCCCAGATGGACACACACAACCCCCAACCCCCCCAACTCCACACATGCACACACACACACACACACACACACACACACACACACACACACACAAACACAAACATTTGTTCTAAATTTTCTTGTTAGTACTATGCAGTAAAGTAATTATGAATGAACTTAACAATACTGTGCTGCACCAAACAATCTTCAACACTAACAATAACTGAAGCAAACAGAAGGAAAACCTTTGGCTCATTTAGTTTTATTAAAAAAAAAAGACAGTTGAAAAATGGTAACACACCCACAGACAATAGAAAATGTGTTATGAAATACTCGTACAGTGAGCGCACATGTACACTTGCACATTCATGGCAACAGCGCAATGCATCAAATCATCTATCAAGTCCATCTGATAGGAAATGACAACAAACACATGTCGAATCTGTCAAGTGAAGAGAAGCAGGAAACGTATAGTGCACATAGGTGATCATAAAGGTTTACTATATAGTGAAGAAACATTTACAAAAATATCTGTGGCAATGAATTCAGTATGATGTCATGTGTGAGTCATCTGTACTGTGTTACACCTACACCCATGACCTCATCCTCGCCTCCAAATTCTTGTCTGTATGATATAAACAGGGCCCAATTGTTGGGAAGACAGACAGTGCTAAGGAGGAATGACATTATTACCTATAGGCATGAGACTGCACTAGGCCAGAGAGGGAAATCAGCTCAGTGGTCAAGCAGTAATTTGTTTGTGGTCAGGATGGATATTGGTTATTTTCCTGTCTTTGAGGAACAGAGGGTCATTAGGTCAAAGCTGGATGAGATCAGAATGTTCAGCTTATTAAAACACACTCAGTATGAGAATCCTTACAAGATAGGTTGTACAAAATGACACACACTTCAGTTTAGACATTTTAATTACAGTGAACCTAAAAGTATGCAGTAATGAGAGAGAAATGTGAGCGGAGATGCCCATGGATCCTGGGAGAGTGAGGGGTTAGGATTAGGTTGAGGTTAGTGGTTGTAGCTTTTCTTAACAGTTACAGATTCACCAAACTAGTTTTCTCTATGAATTGTTTATAAAATCTCATTGTCACTGAGGGACTCAATTCCTAACCAAACAAGATTGATCCCTTCCTGTAATGCATATCCTTAGATAACCAGCTTAGTGAAAGCTTGACTGTGGGCCTCAAATGTTTGTGTGTGAGCGCTCCACCTTCATTCAGAGCTCTGAGATTTCTGCACGGCTAGACGCAGGAACTCTCACATAAACGGATCAGGAACACCCTGTTTTGCCCTTCCTGCTTTTACCCTCATACTCCCAGAGAGTGAGTCAATGCATTATCTCTGTACTCTAAGGTGTGTAGATGAAAAAGAGGCACGTCTTCTTACAAACAGTATACTTCTTTTTACAAACACCAGTTAACTAGATTATACATGTATAAAATCAAGATCAGATGGTTTTTGGGTTTTTTTTTGAGGAATAGTTTAATTGCCTGCATATTCGTGCCAGTTTGCGATATCATGAACTGCACTGGAACACACTCCAAGGTTATGTGGGAGAGAAGGTGGAGTATATACGAGTGCTTCTGCAGTGCCTGAGATTATGAGTTTATGATAGTAGCAAGTGATTCGTAAGAAGCGGATTTGTGGAGTACGGTTAAGAAGGAGACTACGTGAAGGGATCTCATGAATGAGAAACAGCAGGTCATAGAGATGAGATTATAGAGAGAGAGTTGGAGAGAGAGTCCAGCTGGAAATAGCTGAAAAACGCTACTGAGAAATGTTTATATGGCTGTACTCACTGACCTGCACGTCCTCTCTGACTTGCTTTTCCTGATCCTGACGAATGTGACAGCTCACATTCTCCACTCTAATGCCTGACTGGTGTGAGTCTACAGGTTGAAGCGCGCACACACACACACACACACACACACACACACACACACACACACATACACATACACAAACACCCCTGCAACCCCCCCCCCCCCACACACACACATCCAAATAGACACTAACACATAAACAGATATACACACACACACATCCAAATAGACAAAAACACGTACACACATACACAAAACACATGCACACACACACATGCATACACACACACACACACACACAAACCCCCAAACACACATATCCAAATAGAGACACTAACACATACACACAAACATACCCCCCACACACATACAAATACACACACACAAACCCACACACACACACAAACACACACACACTGCACAGCACCCTCAGTTGTAGAAAATCTGACTCATGAGTGCGTATGTTACAGGAACTGCATTTCCAACAGTCAAATTCTTTCCCGGGTTTCCATTTTCCTTTTGAATCTAAATATAACCCACCATTTTCCAAAGTTTGAAGAAAAGCCATCTGTCATAAATCCCCCTGACAGAATGTAAATTATATACATCCATTAGACATAAAATTCCGTTTGTGGTACAACAATTATGAACATAGGTGAATTATGAACTTAGGTATAGAAAGTTACAACTGGAAAAAAAAATATAATGGCAAGATGTCAAGTAAAAACAGTATGATGACAAAGTTATCTAGTATTAAAGATTACAACAAAGTAAATCTTCAATTTTTGATCCCTTTTGGACATCTTTACTAATTCCATGTTTGAAAAAGCATGTAAAAAGCATCTTGCTGTTATTCATGCAGTGTTTGTTGAAAGCTATTTTGCTTGTAATAATGCAGTTACATATTATGTGTAACAGAAAGAAGACCAGGTGTAAATGATGCCAAACTCATGTAGATTTTGGCATGAAATGAAAGCAGCACTTCATTATCATTTTGCAAACACTGAGTCGCTGTTGAATACACAATCCACACAATCCAGAGGAAAAACTTTACTTTGAAACCATGAAACTAACAAGACCTGTAATGCAAGTTTGAGAAATAAAACTAGTCGCCAGTGATGTGTGTGTGTGTGTTTGCGTGTTTGCATGTGTGTGTTCGTGAGTGTGTGTGTGTTTGTTTGAGAGAGTTTGTGTGTTTGAGTTTGAGTGTATGCGTGTGTGAGAGAGAGTGTGCATGTGTGTTTGCGTGTGAGTGTGAGATCGTGTGTGTGAGAGAGAAAGAGAGTGTGTTTGAGTTTGAGTGTATGTGTGTGAGAGAGAGAGAGTGTGTGTGTGTATGTCTGTGTGTGTAACAGAGAGAGAGAGCGAGAGAGAGAGAGAGCGAGAGTGTGTGTGTGTGTGTGTGTGTGTGTGTGTGTGTGTGTGTGTGTAACAGAGAGAGAGAGAGAGAGAGAGAGAGAGAGAGTGTGTGTGTGTGTGAGATAGAGAGAGAGAGAGAGAGAGAGAGAGAGAGAGAGAGAGTGTGTGTGTGTGTGTGTGTGTGTGTGTGTGTGTTATTAGTAGTGGAACAAAAATAAATCACTCATTTTCACGTTTAATAATGTTTTCTTTAAACAATATAATATGTTTATTCTCGTGTTTGATGTGACATCAGAGCTGTTTTCTTGATTCTGCTGATTTTCACTGACTGCAGGAGAGTTTGATTCTGGAGCATTTTATTATTAAAGCATTAATAAATACTTAATAAACATTTTAGCTGTAATCATTAGACATTTGAATAAACATTCCTGACATTTCAATCAGTTGACCAGTCCATGTTGATGAGGATGCGTTTTGCACGTGTATTAAATAACTGCTGATTAATATTCAGACTGTTGTGTTGATGGGAAAATAACTGCATGTAAACAAGTAAACAGCCTCTGTTTGAGTGTTATGAAGCATGCGTTTTTAAGTGTTATTGCTCATCTGTTTCTGCTCTGCTTTGTCATTATTCTCTTACTACCACTGGAACATGTTTGGTATGTCTGAGCAATCTGAAATGAGATTGCCTTCGGCACAACACAAGAATTCTTTTGTCACTCCACAAAACACAGACACCATTAAACATATTCTTTGTGCTTGTACTCAAGGTGTGCACGTGAGCAGCTTGTGGAAGAAGGAAATTATTTTGTCACATAATTACAGATACACTGATCAGACATAACATTAAAACCACTGAGAGGTGACGTGAATAACATTGATCATCTCACTGGGGTGGAATATGTCACGCAGCAAGTAAACAGTCAGTTCTTTGAGTAAATGTGTTGGTAGCAGGAAGGCTGAGTGAGGATTTGGCTGACTTTTGGGGGCTAAATAGTGATGGAGCAGCTTGAGCTAGGTGCTCTTTATCTGCAGACTGGTCTCCATGTTGACTTCTGTATACAGCTGAAAGTGGTTAAAGTGTCTTTTGTCTTGCTCTGTTAGCACTAGGTTGCACAGATGCACTTTATGTGTCTAGGATGAACTTAGTTAGCGTCATTAGCTCTGTGTTTTACAGTATGTAGCCGTTTTTTGTTCTATGTAGCACCAGTGTCCTGGAGAAATGTCTCATTTCACTGTGTACTGCGTAAGCTACATATGGTTGAAATGACAATAAAAGCATCAGAACTGGTCCATGGAGAAATTTAAGAAGGAAGCCTGGTCTAATGAATCATGTTGATTGCCAGGTACATGTATGTTGCTTACCTTACCTTCACTATGGGAAGAAGACAAGCTGTAGAGGTAGTGTTATGTCCTGGGCAATGTTCTGTTTGGAAACCTTTTGATCCTGGCATTGATGTAAATATTACAGTGACACTTCTCACCTACCTAAACATTACTGAAGACTAAGTACAGTATTCCTCAGTGCCAGTGGTCCATTTCAACAGGATAATAATCCTGGGCACACTGAAAAAATCATTCAGGAATACTTTGAGGAACATGTCAGAAAGTTCAAGGAAATTACTTAGCCTGATTGAACATTTATGGATTGTTCTGAACAAACAAATCTGAGACATGGAGTCTTAGGACTTAAAGGATCTGCTGCTAATATCTTTATGGCAGATACCACAGCACACCTTCAGAGGTCTTGTGGAGTCCATGCCTCGAGAGGGTCAGAGCTATTATGGTGGCACAAGAGAGATCTACACTATATTAGGCAGGTGGTTTTAATACAGTGGCTGAACCGTGTGTATGCTGAACTTAAGGGTACTGAAAAAAAAAATTGAAGAGATTTATTAAACTGTGAGATTTATTTTTGTATGGTTATTTTTGTTTATCGAGATAATTTTTGTCATTGTGATTTGGCGCACTGAAGTATGAGTTGTACGTACAGGTCAAGCATGCGGGGGTGTGTGTGTGTAATAAGTTGCAGCACATGTTGTTCATAACCGCATTAGCACTGAAAAATAAAAGTAAGAAAAGTTGTTTGTTTGTTTGTGTATGCCTGCATTATTCCAACGGACCCATTTAGAAGAGACTGGAGGTTCATTTGAGAGCTCACAGCCCCTCTTACACAACTCTAATGCAGCAGTTCAGTCTACTGATCCATTCAAACTAATCCATACAGAATAATAATTAAATCAGGAACGTTACATCTTTGGTGAACTTATTAATGGGTCACTTAAGATTTAAGTTTAAGTTTACACTCAAGTTTAAAATGAGGTCATTCATGCAAAAAAAAAGCTCAAATAAAATGTATTCAAAAGCATTTGACTGACAATGTAAATTCATGCTAACGTGAGCAGACACGTTAGAAATATACTGTTAGACAAAAAAAGTTCAATGAAAGGATATTTAACAGTAAAAAAAAGCCGAAAGGGCTTCGACTTACATATAACTGACTGTCACGTCAAAAGTATAAGGACAATGAAAGCACATTCACTCATTCATTATCAGTGTAAAGGAACTCAGTTCAGGCCTCCTCCAAACCTGTAGGGGCCAGAAGGGATGTATTTATGTGTGCGCACACCCACTGAACTTCCTGGAGCAGTCTGATTATCTGCACACCTGCATGGGAGAAATGTTTTGGTGGACAAAGGAGTTGCAACTGCAACCGGAACCTCAGAACTGAGAACGATATGAACACAGCTCGTGATCAATGCACTGAAGACGCAACTGGTAGGAAAATGGACTGTGATGTGAGATTTGGGATGTTTATAATTAAATATTTGTTTGCTGAAATTAAGGAAAGAATTGAGTATGTGTGTAAAATATTGTTTAGTATCCATGCAAGGTTTAATCAAGTTGTTTGTTTAAGTATGTTGAACTATGGGTTTTTGATTTGAGAACGTTAGGTTTAGATGGATACTCTTGATTCAATCTGCAATTGCTTCATTGTTACTTGCAGTTAAATGAAATGACTTGTGTTTATTCTGTATGAAAGTTTAATATAATTTTGTGATGCAATTTTATTTGTCCCTAAAGGTTATCAACCGACTGCTATCCATTATCAACCTACTGCTATCCATTGTCAACCCACTACTATCCATTATCTACTACTACTACCTACTACTAATAAAAAGAAGAGAAGAATATTTGAGTTGTCCCTTGCGTCCTTCGGGATTGTTCAGGCCTTTTTCAAGTTTGGGCAAGAGCTATACATTAAAAACCTGACAGAACTTGACACTGACCAAAGCAGTGAGAATTCTTCCAAGAGTACATAATGTAATCAGCCATTTTGTTGTGTCAGAAGGATTTATGCTAAATTTGGACAAAGGAAATGTTGATACAATGATGTTAAACAACTAACAGTGACAAAGTGACCAGAGAACATTCATCCCAGAGCTGGCAACATCTGGAAACATGTACATTGGCAACTAGATATGGTGATGTGACAAAGTGGAGAACAATTTACTTTTATGTAAATATGAGAGACTCACTGCAGTGACGACCAATAAGAGTGAAGACAGAAGAGTCACATTATCTGTGGTAATAAGCACATCTTATATGATGCATATATAAATACTTTTTCTCCGAAAGGTTTCATTTTTAGCAGAAAGGAAACTGATTTGTAATGCTAGTTGCACCACAAACGTTATTACTATGGCAACCATCAGAAGGAAGTCCTACTGCTGATATCATAGTATAGTGACTACAGTTATAATATTGCTGTAACACAACTGGGCTTGTCATATGGTCACATCACAGGTACGTTCAAAAAAACTGTCGGACTGTAAAAGTCTCCGAAGCCTAAAGAATTTACCTCCTAAAAACTATTCGCATGTAGAAAACACCCACATTCCTGTAGTACATTTCCACGTGCACGTGATTGTGTTTGCAGTCAGAGAGGAGAAGATTCATGAGCCTACTTAGTCAAAGCACATGTCATGAAAAGAATGCAACATATGTACAATATGTTAAAACGTGTAGTGCTAGAGGTTAGATTAGTAATAAATACATTAGTGCAGAACAACACAGCTCATAGAGAAATTTGAGTGAAAGTTTGATACGTAGGTTTGTACCAGAATGTTGATATTGAACGTTTTGAGGCTGTTGCTAATATTTTCCCATGCAAATGTTTATATATTTATTTCTTTTTTTTCTGTGAGACTGGGTTGATAATCGCTGTAATTCTGAAATACTGTGTCTTTGTAAGTCACTGCATTGATGCTGATCTGACCTAGTTTTTATGACTAACCTGAGAATTGGAGATGAAATTTAAATGTATTTAGTTGGCAAACTTTTTTTAAACAAAGTGACTTATAATTGAAAAATTCCAAATTTTGGCACTGAAGCAGCTGATGATCATGTGCCAAGTCTCAACAGGGTTGCTTTGCTAATTTCACACAACCTTCCACCAGGGAAATGAAGATTTTATAGGATTTGTAGAAAGTAGTAAAGTAGTATATGTTGTTTCTTATACGAATTTTTTTCCACATAGAAACCACATATACCACACACACAAGGCATACACACACACACACACATGCTTTGCGTATATCTTCTTTATGAATATCTACTTCCTGGTAATGACATGTTGCACGCTTTCTTATCCCTCACTTCCATAGCAACTGCACAAACTTTCCACCACTAGTAGTCATGTGGCAGCGTCTATGTGCATGTGTGTGATCTCTGGTAACCCTGTTGCTAAGACAACGCCGGGTGTGGCTTGCTGCCCAAGCGACCATGAGGGAAGTTTTGTGGAGAAGAGGCGGTGCAGGACAACGCTACGTACTCCGAGAAACATTCCACAGTATTGGCTATGCTTCACTTACACGCATACACAGTAAAGCTGTTAAAGCATTTTAGACTTCATGATGAAGGAGGTGACAAATTCAACACTTAGTGATTTTTTTTTTCTTTTTTTTATGTTGCAGACGTCACAGTTTTAAATGCTAGGAAAACAGAGTAAATGTTTTGCATAGTGACTCATATGGGAGAAAAGGAAAGATTAGAATGCAAAAAGCTGCCTGACTGGTCTCTTAAAAATAGGGGTTTGTTTAAAAAAAAAAAGGCATACCAGGACTTTCAGAATAGCACAAATCAAATGAACACAGTCTATTCTGAATGAGCAGTGCAACATGAGTTTGTAATTAGTAATCATCAAGTCTTGCCAGAAATTTCTTGAATTACTAGTGATATATTTGGGAAAATATAAGTCCCACTCTACGGACATGAGCTTTAGCCTGATGCGTGTTTGGATTTCAGAGGGTAAATTTTACAAGCTAACAAAACACACTATGCATCTGGAACCATTTAACCAAACAACAGTGGGCATTGAAAGCAGTAAGCAATAAAACTGTTCCTAAAGGCAGTAGAAAGGCTTTACCTCAAATGCCCCCTTTGCTAGTTTTCACAGTAGTAGTAGCCAAGCACTTAGTTTCAGTGTGGCACAGTCACAAGTTGTGTAGCATGCTGGTTATTTCCAAATGGGGAAGGATGTGGAATCAGATGTGATCTAGTGTGATATGAGTCATATCCAGAGTATTTGTTTGAGTCTACAAGACTGATCCAAATCTGCCACAGAAGCGCCATTGATTCTGACGCACTCTTATACACAAATCTGGAAAACAACCTGGATGTGATAATCACACTTGCTTGGAGGCCATTTAAAATAACATTAAATACAGTTGCTTTGCTTTAAGACACTCGCTGACAATTCATGTGCTTAACTAGCTAAACTAGAGGGACGCCTGAGAGATTTTGTTTTCCGATATTTTACTCAGCACTAAAATCTGCATATTTCGCTGGCGGAGCCACATTCCACTGCCAAGCTACGGTGGCTTGTTAGCAACAGGTGCTGACAAAAATTTGACAGGGTAGGGAGGGATACAAACTCATTTGTGCACAAAAACACTAGATATGTTTGTGCCCCGACCATAAGATAAGATAAGAATGTAAAATATTTTCATACAGACACACCTATTTTAAGGTGGAAAGAATAACTCAAACACTTGAGCTGACTTCAAAGCTGTTATGTAAGATATTAAATAAAAGCAGTTTTAAATCAATTGAGTCTTCTGTAACGTGTTTCTGTGGCACAAACGTCTGTCTTTTCCGTGCAAATATAGATAGATGAGACATGGGTTGAGTATTTGTAACAAAAAAAGGGGGGTTAATGAGTGACTGCCACATTTGGAAACAATAATTATTTATTTATTTTGTGTATTATTATTATTAGTTGTTGTAGTAGTAGAAGTAGTAAACAAAGCAATAAATAAAAAGATCCCATGGCAAAATACGCAAATCCTTTCCAGTCCTTTCATGTTTCTTCAAGTTAATTCTTTTGTGGATGTTGCTATTGTCTAGAATTTATGGAGAAGTTGGATCACATTCAAATTGGATCAAGAAATGAGACAATCACGCTTTCTTTCTAAAGGTTCCTGTTTCAGAAACAAAGGCCGGGATTCTGCACTGAAACAGAGGAAAGAACAGTCTGATTAAAACCAACATTACTGACTAACAGAACATGTAGTAATGCAGATAGAGTGTTTTGATCCGAACAAATTTACAGCTTTCTAAGTTAAAGACATTCTGAAATCTATGTGTACATCTGTGTACGTGTGATTAATGGCTTAGTGGCTTAATATAGAAAATTACACAATGATTGCCTGAGACAATAATGTTGAGTTATTTAACAAGCATGTTATTGTTAGTGTGAAAAAGAAATTAATTATAATTGCTTCATTTGTGTTTCATTTGGCTGCATAACAACACTGTCCTCATTGTTGAAAACATTTAAAATCTGCCAGCTTTGACTGATGAGTGCTTAGTATTTTTAAATGTAATATATATTGTAATAATATTGCAAGCTAGAATAAAGCCTTGGGCAATAAAATCATCATAAATGTTTTGGAAAGCCTTTGGAAATAAAATAAATCAATATTTTTAAGGTCATGCTATAGGTCATGCAGATTTAGAAAAAGCTTAAAAAGTCCAAACTCATAAGGTGACTTTACACAATGAGAGAAATACTGTTATTGTCCTTTTCTAGAAAGATGTTATGTTTTCACTATTAGCACTTTCATACAGCTTTGATGAAGTGTACTGTGTAAAGCAAATATACATTGATGTACGTTTATGAATATTCCTGCATTAATACCTGAATTAATATTTACTTAAATATGAAATATTGATGAGGCATGTACTAATCACAACCTGATGAAGAGTGAACCTTATCTACGACTGACTCTATAACTGAGTCTTGTGAATTCAAGCATGAATAACAACCAGCTACACCAGTACATGTTAGTGCATGTCTGTTAGTTAATGTATTGGACTAAACTCTAGAAGAAATGCTCTATAAGAAAGAATTTGAATTAAATGTTTATATTTTTGTCAGATGAACTTATAATAAACACCAGTGATTTAATCTCGACCTGTTTTGCAGCATTCTCCATCTATTTTTCTTCCAATCTCACCATAGTACTAGTACATGCTCTAGAAGGATCGGACCTGGGGCTCTGCTGATTTACACATAAGGGTGAACAAATTAAAATTCGTATTTATGTATGCATGTTTCATTGAGTTTAATCATATATGTGTATTAACATGTAGTTAAGGTTGTTATTCATGCATGAATATATAAGACTCATAGTTCATAGTTCTCAAGACTCAAAGGTCATCGTTAAGGTTCGTTCTTCATTAGTTTGTGATTAGTACATGCCTTAAATCATCATTAGTTCATATATAAATGATCAAATGTTAATTGAGGTATTGGTGCATGAAAAGTCATACCCATAATACTTTATAGTTCTGTAATTAATGCAATTTTGATTAAAACTGGAGTTTAAAGAGCATTTATTTGACTGGAATATGAGCTTCATGAATAAGTGACGTTTTTCAATGTAATGTTTCTACCCACAAATGAAGCAGCAACATTTCAGCTCCTAGATCGTCTCAAACATTTGTCCCTTTTCTCTTTCATATGAATTTATAATAACATACTTTAAATAATAATTTGATGTCATCTCACAGGTTTGGGCTCCATATTGCTTTATAATATATTTATAAAAAGGCTTATGGCTGTGTTATTAAGACCCAGTGTAGTGTTTAATATCAGTAGATGGTTAATTAGAGGTGAGAAGTCAAGAGGCATGGTTATGACGTAACACAGAAAGATACTCATCAGTTCCCCATGAATACTTTTGAAGCACTTAACACATTCGGGCTGAGAGCTGTGAGGTTTATTTGCATAACAATTCACAGAATTTTGCTGATCAAGCAACAAGTAATGCAAGAAATGTAGTACCAGGGGAGGGGTAGAGAAAATTAAATAGGAGGTGCACTTTAAAATCTTAATTAATAGGAGAATACAGTGTTAGGATTAATTCCCAACCCACTCTAATCATAAGGTCAGTCCTCCTTTCCCCATTTTAAAACTTAATCAAAATGAGTAATGGCTCATTACTGCAAGATGACACCTCCCATACCACTTATATTTGGTGACCTAATGTTTTACTTTAAATATTTATATATTGCAACACTATTTGTATCTTTTGCAATGCTTGTACTGTGCCGAGGTGATTATTATCCACCCCCCACCGCTTCATTACTATACCTCTGCATCACATGCAAAAAATTCTTAAACAAGAAGCAGGCTAAGCATGAAGCCATAAAATTGTTATGAATCCCAAAGGCAGGGTTTTAAAGTTTAAAGAGAGGTAGTTGATACCATTTATTCCATTAAGGGGGTAAAAACAATAAGCAGTTAAAATGTGTGCTGAAGTTAATGGCAAAACAATGGTACCGTTCTCAACACATTCGTATGACATGTTGAAGAAATATGTTGCTGTATGATTTACAGTGCCAAGAGCTACAGTGCTTTTTGTCTCTGCACAAGCCTCCAAAGACATCTCATACCTTATTTGAATAGGCAAAAGGTTTTAAGGCATTTGGAGGTGAGGTGATTATTTGAATATCCTAGGGCTGTAGAATATACAACATTGCTGAGTAGGTAGAGGATTTGAAGCACCTTGTGCAGATTATCCTCTTGAACTTATTGATAGTTGTCTTTGTTTTTTTTCCTCTGTCCTGAAGCTGTTTTGTCTTTTTAGGTCTTTCATTTATTTTTCTAAGGGATGACCTGTTTGAACAACTAAGTAATTTTATATGGATTCAATCCTATTGTTTATGACAAGTTCCTGTCTTGCAACATGACTTTTTTGTCACAGAAACTAATCTAATAGTTTGACCATAAACAAAAAGGATAGTAAAAAGGGTGGGACACTGGGTTAGGCAATACGCAGCTGAATGCCCAGGTAATGATTAGCTGAAGAATGCAAGCAGAGGGGTGTTGAGTTTCAGCCCCACCTCCTCTCTATTTGACACCTAAGACCACTAGCCAATCAGAGCTATCCTTTGGCTCCTCCCCAGGTCTGCGCTACTATACTAAGAGGGCCAGAGTCGGCTATTCTGCCTCATCTGCTTGGGTTACTCCAGCACAGCAGACACGCTTACCTCTTGCCGTGCTCTCTTTCTTACTCTCACTCTCTTATTTTCCGCCACTTCAGGGCAGAAGAACTGCAGGCACAATGTCAATCAACGTGAAAAGAAGCTACACTGTGAAGTCCTCCTCCTCTGTGGCTGCACCTCGTAGCTTCAGCAGTGTCTCCTATTCAGGCCCCAGCCTTGGCCGACAGAGTTACACAGCTCGCAGCTCCTATGGAGGAGTCAAGAGTGGTTTGGGAACTGGGGGCTACATCAGTAGCACCTCAGCCTATGGCGGTGGCACGGGTCTCGGTATGGGATTCGGCGGTGGTGCTGTGACTCCCATCACAGCAGTGACAGTTAACAAGAGCCTCCTGGCCCCTCTGAACCTGGAGATCGACCCTAACATCCAGTCCATCCGCACACAGGAGAAAGATCAGATCAAGACTCTGAACAACCGCTTTGCTTCCTTCATAGATAAGGTGAGTGACTGCAGTGTTTAACTATCTCTCTGTCCTTTTGCCTACAAAATGAGTCATGAATCAGGAATGTGCTGAAAAATAAAGTGTACATCATTTTGACCTTCTAGTGAATACCAGAATACCAGAATCATGACTGAGAATAAACTTAGTAAGGAAGTAACTGAGTGAATTTAACTGACAAACTCTGTTAGGTGTTAAAAATTTCTTGGTTATTTAAAAAATATGTAACAGTAAAATGATAGTCACGCCTCCTGTGGAAATACTGCAAAAAGTCATTCTCACTGTAAGTAATATGCTCACACTAAGTGTAAGGAATTCTGAGGAAAAAATATTGCAAAAAGTTACTGCTTCCCACTTTGATGTTCGTTAATAACTTCCTTGCCGCAGAGAAGAACTGTGCGGTTGGGTGGGGAATTGGGTGTGTCACTGGTCAGAATGAGAAAGGCTTTACCCTTGCATCAGCTTTCTCTGGCGGTGTAGCTGAAAGTTAAAGAAAATATATTGCGTTTATTGTTGTTTTATTTTGTTACACCAGTATTTTTTCATATAGTTTTGGTCATGTGCAATATTTGTTCATAGTAATGCCATTACAACTTCATTTACATCTTCAGCTGAGAACAAAAAGTCTATTGTCACCTGAACCTACAGGACCTGCTCTACAGTGTTAATATTTAATCAGGAGAGGTGGTGTCATGTTCCTGCAAACATTGAACAAGTTACATAACAAGCCCTCTAGAGGCACAGATGACAAGAATTAATCTGCTTTGGATTACACATGACATTATATTCTTATATTTTATTATATATTATATAAGTGTTCACACAGTCCTAAGAGTGAAAACATTATCTTCATTTTCACATAAACATCATTTTCACATTAACTAATCACTTCACCGTCACACTCTGTTGTGTAGAACTCAGCCTTGATACTATTAGGTGTTCTTGTGTGGTGTTCAGCGCTGTACAAAGGCCTCCAACAAACAGAACATACATCTAGTTTTTTCCATGTTCTTTTAACAACACCCCCCCCAAAAAAACATCGACAGGAAAAATGGGGAGGTGGGCAAGGTCAAAACTCACCCACTCCCTCCTCTTGCTTTTCAATTAGGATGTGTCACAGTTTCCTTATGGGAAAAAAAAACACTGCTATCCTGCAAACAGTAACTCATTCCATATAACTCTGAGCCAACAAGGTTCCCGTGATGCTCACATGGTGCCTCTTGGCATTTGGTTGTGTCTTGGTGCATTAAATGTCGGGTTGGCCCAGAAACTACAGCTCCATTCATTTACTGACTGTAACTGCAGTCTGGGCATAGCGCCCTTTGAAGTGTTGAATATGGTATTGATTTGTGCTCACTCTGAAACAATAACTCCTTTCTTTTACCCCTGCCACTCAGGTACGCTTCTTGGAGCAGCAGAACAAGATGCTGGAGACCAAATGGAGCCTCCTCCAGGAGCAGACCACCACCCGTTCCAACATTGACGCCATGTTCGAGGCCTACATTGCCAACCTCCGCAGACAGCTCGACAGTCTGGGCAACGACAAGATGAAGCTGGAGGCTGACCTGCACAACATGCAAGGCCTGGTTGAGGACTTCAAGAATAAGTTAGTATTTGAGTTTTCTTCCTCATGTCACTTTTGCTGGACTTTTTCCATTATGGGATTTTGGCAAATGGATGGGGCCCAAATTTTGTAAATGCATGCTATTGTGGTCAAATTATGTGTTCCAGTATAAAAAAGTTTCCATAGATTACAAAGTTGTGTGTCTAGCATAAACCTCGCAGCAAGAAAGAAAATGTAGTCCACTCCTCATGATAGGAAGCATATTTTATCTTCGCAACTTCGCTGTATGTCCTAAATAACGTAACTGAGCAACAAAAATGACCTCCCACCACTTCAGGAACTAAAAGCAAACTTCATTAAAACTTCATAAACCTTCTACATGGAGACATTATGTACAGAATGCTGACTGGAGACTCAAGGCATGAGATCCAGTACAACACTGCTTCCATCTAGTGTACACACATGTTATTGTTCTTAGAAAATAATCATGTCTTCTAGGTCTGTTCAATAGATATGCAAAAAAATACATTAATAAAAAAAAGTTGGATATTGGAATGACTTCTGATGTATTAATGATGTGAAATTTCTTCAGGTATGAAGATGAGATCAACAAGCGCACAGAGGCTGAGAACGACTTTGTCCTCATCAAAAAAGTTAGCACAGATGGCTTTCTTTACATTATTAAATTGCAATATTACGTCAATGAGCTTCTTAACAGTAATATTACATTGAAATTTAAATTATGTTTTCCAGGATGTTGATGAGGCTTATATGAATAAAGTTGAGCTGGAAGCCAAGCTGGAGAGCCTTACAGATGAGATCAACTTCCTCAGGCAGATCTATGAAGAGGTAAACCTGCACATGACATTTTATTTTTCAATTTCTTTTTTTTTTTTTTAAATAAAAATGTGTTGTTTTATGGTGTAATCACTCATAATTTCTCTGCTTTGTAGGAGATCCGTGAGCTCCAGTCTCAGATCAAGGACACCTCAGTGGTGGTGGAAATGGACAACAGCAGGAAGCTGGACATGGATGCCATTGTGGGTGAGGTTCGTGCTCAGTATGAAGACATTGCCAACCGCAGCCGTGCTGAAGCTGAAGCATGGTACAAGACTAAGGTATGGTATATTTCTGTTTACAGATTTTAAATGTGTTAGACTGTTATTTAGAGCAGACTAAAACCTGGGCTAAATAGGCTATTTATGGTGACAATCTCAACAAATGTATCTTTCTTTTTTGCCACAGTACGAGGAAATGCAGACATCTGCCAACAGGTACGGAGATGACCTCCGATCAACCAAGACAGAGATTGCAGATCTGAACCGCATGATCCAGAGACTTCAGGCTGAGATTGATGCTGTGAAGGGCCAGGTAACTGGAAAAATGTTCTAGATCTCCACTGACATGCTAAACAAACTTAGGTGTAAGTAAATAAAGGAAAACAATTTAAGGTTTATTACTCATAATGTCCTGACTTATGTGCTTTAGCGTGCTAACCTGGAGAATCAGATAGCTGAGGCTGAGGAACGTGGAGAGATGGCAGTGAGGGATGCCAAAGCTCGTATCAAGGATTTGGAAGATGCTCTGCAGAGAGCCAAGCAGGACATGGCACGCCAGATCAGAGAGTACCAGGACCTGATGAACGTCAAACTGGCCCTGGACATTGAGATCGCCACTTACAGGAAACTCCTGGAAGGAGAGGAGGACAGGTAAATTCATTGTGAAGACAATTCCTAGCAAGTTTGCTGTTTTTGACCTAATATGGTTACTAGTTTAAAGACGCTAACCATCTTTCTTGCTTTTTCAATAGACTTGCCAGTGGAATTAAGACCATCAACATCTCAAAACAAAGCAGTAGGTTTTCAATCTTCATCATTTTATTAGAATAAACTTGATTTATAATATACTGTACATTCCCATTTATTTCTTTGTTTGTTTCATCACTGTAGCAGGCTACAGCTCCTTCCCTATGGAGACCGCTGGCAGTGCCTACAGCAGCTACTCCAGTGGTTACTCTAGCGGTTACTCCACTGGTTACGGTGGTGGCTACGGTGACTCCAGCTCAACCCAGAGCAAGAAGAACATCGTCATCAAGATGATTGAAACCAAGGATGGCAGAGTCGTGTCTGAGTCTTCTGAAATCGTCCAGGATTGAGTGGAAAATGCATTTTCCACTTCTGCTGTTTAACCTTGTCTCCTCCCCATTCCTCATCCTTCCTCTAAACCCGTAACATAGCTGTCTGAAGTAACTAGCTCCAAAAGGAAATCCTTAACTCTGACCAAAGGGTTGCAAGGGACCAAGCAATATCACTTCACATTGTGCCTTAGCATTAGGATTCAGCATAATGCACTAAAAGAAATATTCTCACTCTGCTTACACAAGCTGTACTGTCCTGCATCTATCAACTGGAGAAAGCCAGATCTGCCACCAACATAAGCCACCCCTGTTACTGTACTCACTGCCCTGTAACAGTGTTCAGGTTTGATTATGAAGGGTTCTTATTTGTGTTAAAGGCAGTCATGTTTGTGGCAGATCTATTGCCTGCTCTTTAGAAAATATCTTCCCCAATGTATCCTGTCTGATGCAAAAGGAAAGTCCACAGAGTACCAAATGGTGCTGTTTTTGCTACCAACAATAAAGTGTTTACTTAAAAATGTTATAGCATGTCTTTTTTTGTGGTTGTGTTATATAGATTTGTTCAACTGCTGTCATCTTAAAGTCCAAATTATTATGAAGACCACAATTCACAAGAGTGTTCTTATGTGGGGAGATGGTCATGTGCCTGAATAAAGTGTCACAGTCAACATGAATGAAGTGGTGAGGTGGCAGACTGTTAAACTTTCACTGAATTTCACTGGAATTAGTCAGATAATAAGATCATAATATTATAGGCATTTCATGAAGCAATACACTGCACAAAATATTGCTCTATTACAAAGGTCCATCTAAATCCCTCAGAAAAAAACATAACGGTTATAATAAATTCCCAGAAGAGTCAAATTATCCCATGAATCTGTCAACATCAACAATCTTACCACTTAAAGGAAACCACTGGCTCTTGGACAATTATTCTTTCTACAAGCAACATTATGTACCTTGGCATCAACCTTTCCTCTAATCTGTTGATCCTTTTCCACATAAATTCCACACATCTGTTCAAAATCTACAGCAATGGATAGACCTACCAATCACTCAAATGGGAAGAATATGAAATATGAAAAATTACAATATTGACCAAAGTGATCAATTCACTCAATTCTAGTTTAAAGTAAAAAAAAATAAAATAAAAATAAAAATCAAACAGGCCACTTAAAATAAAAGCAAAGCTCTCAGCAGTTTAGAATCACCTATTAATAATTTCCAAACATATTCCCCAACAATCTACAACAAATAACTACAATTTATTATTAAATGTAGACATCCAATTCAATCAAACAATCCTTGTTTAGAACAAGAACAATCAGAAAAATCCCAGTATCCCAATATCAACATATAAAGGAGCGTGTTCTCTTTTCATTGCCTGGAGGATTTGTGATAAAAAAAAAAAAAATCAGTTTTTGGTAAAAAAAAAATGCAGCAGTACTGATGCACAACAGATTTGACCATGTTATCTACGGGTCAGATTTGACCTTGTGTCTAGTCTAATCTTTTTTGTTGATCTGATATCTTCTGGTCTCTTCTAATTAGTTTCATTGAATCATTTTATATATACATACACATATAATACATATATACATATATATATATACAGTACTGTGCAAAAGTCTTAGGCACCATATTATCTGTAGTACAAATTTTGTT
>JAOTRN010000019.1:11800710-11825206 GCA_028566695.1 Bagroides melapterus
ATATATATATATATGTGTGTGTGTGTGTGTGTGTGTGTGTGTGTGTGTGTGTGTGTGTGTGTGTGTGTGTGTGTACAATTAGAAACTACTACTGGGGTTGCAAAATATACATACAGTACAGCAGTCTATGTGTATAGAGTTGTGTAAAGTTCTGTAGATAGACAACATGACAAGTCCATGTATGTAGAATTCTATAAAAGAATAAAATGACAAATGTGCTATGGAGGTAGTGTGGGGTGAGCTGTATATATTACAGTTCAGGAGTAGATGGGGGTGGGGGGAGGTAGTGAACAAAGTTCAGCATCCTGACAGCCTGGTGTATGAAGCTGTTAGACAGCCTTGCAGAACGAGCCTGGAGACTCCGGTACCTTCTCCCTGAGGGGAGTAAGCTGAAGTGTGGGTTTGACGGGTGTGAACTGTCCGCTGTGATGCTGATTGCTCTGCTAGTGAGGTGGATGTAGAAGATATCTGTGAGGGAGGGCAGAGAGACACCAGTGATCTTGCTGTCTGCCTTCACTATGAGTTGCAGTAGAGGCGAGACTGTGCTTTCTTGGCCAGCGATGTGGTGTTTGTCGTCCTGGAGAGGTCCTCAGAGATGTGAACCCCAGGAACTTGGTGCTGATCACCCTTGTGACTGAATGTGTTGAATGGGGTGTTTAAAAATGCACATAAGGGTGTGGTCACCAGGTGTCCACAAACTTTTGAGTAGGTATTTTATATTATATTATATTATGCTTTCTTTTGTAGTTTCTTTTGTACATTCACTTTGTGCACCAATCAAATGTCAGCAGAACACACAGAATCAATCTTTTCATGTTACATCAGAGATTAGAGTGGGGGGGAAAAGGGACCACAGTTACTAGGACTGTGACATGTTTGTTTGTTGGACAGAAAAAATGTTGCCTGGACTTTTTCCAAGCTTCAGCTACTTTGAGTGAGCCTGTGCTATGGCCACTGTAGCCTCAAAATCTAGTGCTTGGCTGACAGGAGTGCAGTACCTCCTATAGCTAATGACCCACAGCCTTCTAGAAATCCACTAAACACTTACATTTACATCATTTGGCACTTGTAGACAATAAGAAAACTCACTCACCCACTACTAGAACCTCAGTTGCTCACTGGACCAGTCAAGAGTAAGTTATACACTCTTAAACACAGTTATTTCAGCAGAAGTGCTGATGAATTCATTCTGGCGTATAGTAAGCAATCCATTTTAAGACTGCTTACACTATTATTTCAGTACATTTTGTGATTCTTTCCACTGGATTGCATGTTAGCTTAGATTGCTATTATCGTCATTATAATATTATCAGATATTATTGATTTGTGAACAGAACACAAATGAGGTGAACATTGTTTATTCATCTGAAGCTCATTTCAGATTTTTCTGTTGTTTTAATTCCAACAGGAATCTTAGACATAGTATAAACCAGAATTGTTTAAAAACAAAATCTACCATTGGGCCAAAAAGATTACATTAATCTGAAATCATGTTGATGTGTTGATCTGATGATTTGTGAATTGATGACAATGTTATGCCCATTTCTATGTATTAAGTTTTATTATTAGTAGTAGTAGTGGTAGTATTATGAGAGTTGAATGCTTAGACAGCCGAGAAGGGAGAATGTGATGAAGGAGGTGAGAGGGCGTAGCTAACCCATACCAGGCTCTTATGTTTTCTGCAGCAAATGGTACAAATGCTTGTTACCGACAATGTTACATTTTACATGACAATGTAGCATTGTTATTATGTATACAGGATTCTGTACGTGCACAAGGTAAATGTTTGTAGTTTTTTTTTTTTTATTGTTTTTTTTGTTTTGTTCTTTCATCAGTGTTTTGCCTGTAATCAGATACATAAATACAGTTTTTGATAATAAAAACATTGCACACAGTTTGAGATACCTTTCCATATGCAAACACATATTTTGCTTTTGAGTAACTTCATAGAGTTTTTCACATGCTTAAGTGGTCCTTTGTGGTTAAAGGTTGTTATTAAAGGTATCTGTTCTGCCTCACACTACCTGACATTGCCCATGAAGAATTGAGAAGATGTTAAGAGGTAAAGTAAAGCTGTTGCCAAAATATATAAAACCTCAGGTGTTGAAACTAGCATAAATTATGACATATGCCTCTGAACGTCCTAAGAGGCCATAAATTATTATATTTTTTTCTTTCTTGTTTTGTCATGATAACGTCTTAATTTTCTCCTGATTTCTGCATGTGCCCCATTGTTAATACGTAATGGATTATTAAAACGTTAGGCCTTCATAAATACTGTCAATAGTTTTGTATTCATTTTGTCGCCCATTGTTATGTGATGTAAGAGCTTGTAGACGCTCGCTGTCCTCTTTCAGCGCTATTACCGCTATGTATCTAAAAGCCGCTCCTACAAAATACATGCGGCTTCGACGATACAGATGCAGACATCACAGCCTCCTTCTCAAGTGTCGGACACTTATGTGGAAATTGTCAATCACATGAGTCCCTGATCAAAGCAAAAGCACATGCGATCATCCATGATGCTGCGAACTTTTGTTATGTCGAGATAACGCGAAGAATTAAGTCGTCACCATGACAAAACAAGAAATATATCTGTATAAAACATTTCTCTTTTGAGTAAAACAAAGTTGAGCTTTGTTACACAAGCATGCCAACGAAGTGGATTTAATTATGTGTACTGTTATGTAAGGAAGACTCTAATAAAACCATTTTTGTAAAAGAGCAGGCTTGTTCTGTTCTTCCTTGCATTAAATATGGATTTATCCTCATCTTTATTCCAAATATAAAAGTGTAAAAATATAAAAAAAAATTAAACAAATCAAATTTTAGTAATACTGAGTTTTAATAGTGCAAAAACACCTTGTTAGTAAGACTGCGTTATTGTGTGGTGGTGTCCTGTTTATAGTAATATACATTGTTTAAAAACAATATTAACTATGAAATAGTAAGTAACTATGAAATAGATCATTTATATATACGTATTGACATATATGAAAAAGCAAGGTGATATTCAAGAGCAAACATGCAGCGACAGACCTGTGTTGTGTAAAACAGATTACATTTCTCCCATAGCAGATCATATTTTTCCCATAGTGCTGACATTAGAGCTTTCGCTCAAAGGGAGGGCTTTGGGGAATGTAGTCAGAGATTTATTAGAATCCCAGAGAGAAGTGATAAAAAACTTAAAGGTGTAAGTGAATAGCACAGCAGCTAGAATTTAACTAAATTTGTCTAACACGTGTCTATTTATCCATCCACTGTAACCTGTCCCAGAGTCTAGAATAGAATAGAATAGAATAGAATAGATCTTTATCAGTTTATCAGCTCTACAAATTTAGCAGCAAAAAACATTGTAAACAGGTTTATCACGGCAATATATACAGAACAGATAGACAATTTAAACAGACATGGACATACATTATATTAAATAAATGACAAGGCATAAATAGATACAAAATATGAGTAATGTAAATATATAAATAAACTGAGGTAGTGCAATGCGGTAGTGCAAGTGGAGAAATAATGCCTAGTTAGGGTAGGGGCTAGGAAGAGGGTTAATGCATGAGTCCTGATTGGACGTGGGATGCATTTGACTGCCTGGGGGAAGAAGCTATTTTTGAGTCTGTTTGTTTTAGAAGTTATTACTCTGTATCTCCTTCCAGACAGTAGAGGATAGAACAGGTGATGTCCTGGATGTGTGGGGGTCATTTAAGATACAGTTGGGCTGGTTTTGAGGGAAATGTGCGTGTTTTAACTTCCTAGGGGAATAAAGTCTCTACTGTGCTTTAGTAGAGGATGTGCAGTACAAGAAATTTAAAACTCTCTACCTCCTCTCCATGTATACACAGGCAGAGTGCTCAGTGCACTTCTTGAAGTCCAAAATGATTTCTTTCTTTTCAAGATTCAAGATTCTTTATTGTCACTGTACTAAGTGCAGTGAAATTAGAGCAATCCATACAGTGCAAGGAAACAACAACAAAAAAAGACAAGTATAATGAGTTATAAATACAATGATTAAAATATATAAAGAGTATTAAATACAGATATTGCACAATAATTGAATGTGTTTTATTTTTAAATTATTGTAAGAACACCATTCTGTGAAATGCTTAATCTTCTCCCTGTAGGCTCTTACTCTTGTCTGATCTCACTATGGTGGTCATCATCAAACTTGACAATTGTTTTGTGGAATGCATGATGGAGCAGTCAGTGGTGAAGAGGGAGTAAAGAAGGGGACTGAGAACACACCCCTGTGGTGTTCCAGTATTCAGGATGAGAATGGATGATGTGAGATTTCCCATCCTGATGTTCTGGGGTCTGCTGTTCAGAAAATCCAGAATTCATGTGCACTGGGAGCTGCCTAAGCCCAGTCTATGGGATAATCTTCAGAGAACATGTTTTAACTTTGTTTATTTTACAGTTTTAATAATCAGCTCCTCTTAGAATAACCATGAAGATTAACACACTTTAGTTCCCTTTGGGCCTGATCAAGGCAAGGCATGATGGAGGTATTTACATGAATGCTGAAGTGAGGTGACTTTTGGCCAGGATTTTAAGGATTATCATTTTGTTTTATTAATAGTGAGAGAACTATTCTGTATTTGGTATTCATGCACAATGACAATTCTCATTCTGTGTAGTTTCTTGGAAGACACAGGTGGTTTATAAGGTAGGGGTGTGACACTGAACAAATGCTGCACTATTTTTAGCTGCACACAGCAGTGAATTTGATATCGCTTAATGCCCATTAGCAGTGAAACCTGTGGTGGTGGGAGAGACTGGTATGAACCCACAAAAGCCCAGCATCATTGTTTTTAGGGTAAAAAGAAAAGTAATCAAAACTTTGCGATTTGCACTGATATTCCACTGAACTACTCTCTGTAGTTTGTGGACAGCTGACAACCGCACCCATATGTGTTTATGGAAAATCCAATTTTGGATTTAGTCCACCTCATCTGTTATAACAAGCTCCACTTTTCTGGGAAAACTTTCCACTAGATTTTGGAGCTTGATTATGGACATTTGTGTTCATTCAGCCAGAAGAGCATAGTGAGGTCAGGAACTGATGTCAGGTCTGGGTTGCAGTCAACATTCCGGTAGTTGTTCAGTGAGGATGAGGTCAAGGTTTTGTGCAGAATACCAGGGTTCTTCCACTGTAACTGTGACAAACGTGTCTTTATAGAGCTCACTTTATGCACTTGGGTATTGTCATGCTGGAAGAGATTTGTGCCTCTTAGTTTCAATGAAGGGAAACTGTAATGCCACAGCATGCAAAAATATTCCATACAGGTGTATGCTTCCAAACAATGCTAGCAACAATTTGGGAAAGACCCACAGATAGTGTAGCTTTAAGCCACATTCTGGGCCAAAGGCTATGCCAGAGTCTATCTGTTCCAAGGATATCTGTTACATCAAGTATATTTTTTTCAATAAAACCCCAAGCTGTTTATCGTGTAGAGAGAGGTGTGTCCAAAACAACGTCCCCGAGTGTCCCTGTACTTACTGTTCTAACCATTTCCACTAAACTTTTGAGAGCTTGTTAATTAGTTGTTGGATTAAAAAATATATGCTAAACAGAGTTACTCCAGTGTAAATTTGGAAAACAGTGAATGTTACCTCAGATAAGCATGTCATTTCCATTCATAGCTATCATCATTTTAATTAGACCTTGGTCTTCTCAGTCATATACAGTATGTGCCAGAATGCAATGAAATCTGTCCTCCAATTACATTAATTTAATATTCCATTATGTTTTCCCTTATGATACTGTATAGGTGCCATGGTGTTTGCTGCTCCTTAATATATCTATTTATGTTGATGTTGTTGTTCTTTCAGGTACTCCCTATTTGGGGTTACCACAGCAGATCACATGGTCTGCATATTTGATTTGGTGCAGGTTTTTACACTGGTTGCCCCTCTGACACAACCCTCCCATTTTATCTGGGCTTGGGGCTAGCACTGAGAGTTAGCTCTTCAGTAGCTGGATTAGCTCCGTGCCTGGGAATTGAACCAATGCAGCATCAATGACAGTAAAAGATCCTCCACCAGGAGGCTCCTTAATATACATTTATAATTACTATAAACAATAAGCTGATATAACATCACCATACAAAACAACTATAAATGCAGGTAAGTACTTAGATCAAAGTTAGCTGTAGAAATGGTTACTTGCTGCTTTTGTACCAAATTTTGTACCAAATTTGTGTTCCAGCAAGATTATTTATTTATTTATTTTCATTAAATCTATATTACTATTTTGGTAGGTAACGCCCTATTTAATACAGCAGGTTGTCTAAAACAAGCTCCCACTCTCTCACGTACACATACACATACACCTGCACACAAAACACACACTTAAACACAGCTTCGAGGTGTGGCTCGATCAAAGCACCATGATACAGTTACAGCGCCAGATGCCCTGCAGAGGCAACGACAGGCCAGTGTGTATAGCTGATAGCTATTATACGCATGTTAATTATTTAAAAAAAAAAAAAAAAAGATGAAAGAAAAAAACACACTACTCAAGAGACACAACTATCTAGGGCACAGATCCACACTTATAAAATATTCAATTGCTTTTGTATAAATTATGTACATTTTAGTCTAACAAATCACATAGGCACACAAACAAGATGGTTGTGACACATTTGGACGCTAAGAGCTCTGAAAACAGACGCAACTTTTATTCTTTCTGCATTGTATTCTTATTTGTAAGTAGAGTAGTGAGCAGTGTGAGTGTTATATACAGCAGTGAGGTGCTATTAGATATTGTCAGGAGTTGCTATGTACTGTTCTGGAACAATTTCAGCCACTTTAACAGTATCTCTACAGATCTACCCAGACCCACAGCCACTCCGTGGATTATTATACAGACTGGAAGAAGAAGCAGGTGGTGTGAGAGAAAGCAAAAGAATTTCATTCATAACAATCAATACAGGTTGATGCTGGCAGTCATTTCTACAGGTCACAAATGTCACTGTAATGTAACTAAATTTCTGGATAGAATCAAGCTTATTGTTCACTTTGAACTGAAGATGAAGTGAGAAAATTGTGGTGGTATCTTTCTCTCTGCTTGCATGGGTTTGTTAGTATAAACACTGGAGGCCTTAGGGGCACCGCACCCTCACTGCAAGCACAAAAAACAGCAGCTGCTGCATAAGAGCTGAGTTTTTAGATGGATTTTTTGATGCATTTTAAAAACAAGTCACTGAATGATGGAGTTGTATGTAATATGATGATTTAGCCTGGATAAGATTTGCATTAACCTTTTTTTACTAAATTGAATTTAAAATTCAACAATTTAACGCGAGTCAAACTATAACGTATCAGTTGAATGATGATAGTTGTGTGGAGGTTAGAGTCAGTTATGGCTTCTTACAGCCTAACAGCCATTATCATATAACCTTAACCACTGAGGAACAATGAGAATAGCTGCTGACTAGATACAATGAAATTCATTCATTCATTCATTCATTCATTCATTCATCTTGTCATGGCTTCATCCTGATCACTGTCACAGTTTAAATTATATTTATTTCTTTTCCTCTTATCTTTTCTGGTTTCACACAGTTTACACAGAAGGCTATAAGCTAAGCAGATTACAATGCTTTTTGGTTATGTATTACTTTTGATGCCTACATTTGACTGTTGTCGAATTAATACTTCTGTCCTCCAAAGACAACTGTAAGCAATGTTTTCTAAAGTTAATATAGTATTTACGTTATTTGTAAAAACAATGACAACTTACTCTACTTTTAGACATAGTACAAAAATGTTCCAAAACAACTGAGTGAGTTTAAAGAAGGAGCTACAGGAACCTTTTATTCTAGGTTTTGACTTAAGGTGAATGTCAAAGTAAATACGGAATAAGCAAAAAATAATTAAGACTATATAATTACATCTCATATGCTCTATATATTTTGATATGGGAGGCATGACTGCTTCTGTTCCCATCTCCACCCTGTGTGCGTGGAGTTTGCATATTCTCCCCGTGCTTCAGGGGTTTCTTTAAGGTACTCTGGTTTCTTCCCCCACTCCAAAGACATGCTTTGTTTGATTAGCATTTCTAATTTGTATGAAGTGTGTAAGTGTGAGTGATTGTGCCCTGTAATGGTTTGGCACCAAGTTGTCCCCCACCTTGTGTCCTGAGTCCCCTGGCATAACCTCCAGTGTCCCTGTTACCCCAGTACAGGATAAGTGGCACTGAAAAGGGATAGATTTCTAATAAAATAAAATAAAAAAGTGTGCACTTCATGATTCAATGCTTTTGTGAAACTTACTTCTGATTTGCTGTATCAAACAATATGAAAGGTATTGTGTATTTATTTCACTATTTACTAAATTAAACTCTGATTTATTATCTTGGAAGAACATTTGATTACTCAATGACTGTTGTTTTTTTTAATAATGCAATCCTTTAATAATGTTATGTAAATGAATCATTTCTTTGTAGATTGCATGTGAACAGTGTAGCGGGAAAGAACAAAAGTTCCATTAAATAATATCAATTTAAATGTGTGTTTTCTCACAGTTGTCTATTCTTCTGTTTCTTTCATCTTGCTTTCAGTTTTGGCACACTGATGTGTGAAAGGACCTCACCCTTGAAATACATCTATTTATTCCACATCTGTAATATCTATGATTATTACTTTAGTTGTATTTGGATGCCTTTTGGTTATTGGTTTCTGCAGGATCTAAACTGTTTTTTAGTAGCAGAAATATGATATTATTGTAAGATTCTAAGAGTGTGCTATTTCAAAAAGACTTTAAGAGGTTCACAGTTTTAACATGTGGAATAAATCCTCTTTTATAGCATTGATACCACACACAGTTTTCCACATTCAATAACATGCCTGAATAAATAAGCTTGTATACCTTAATGAGACCTTTTTGTGTTTCTTTTAGAATATTTGCTCTTCTTATGAATGAAGTAGTTGGATGAGGATGTGGAACAAATATTCAGTTCATTGCCAAATGTGAGGAGAAAATCTGACCCAGTTTCCAGATATACAGTATACAAGGTTTTTGGCTGTAATACATTAGGATAAGAGCAGTTTGAGCACTGATGCATGCTTGTTTAATTCAGAAATCAGTCTAGGCTGATATTTAATATCATAATTGATAGCACAATGATAAGGGGGATTCCTCTGATCATCTTTCTCTCAGTAACCTCATAACCAATGGGAATGGGAAAACATTTTAGGGGCTATGGAGCTCTTTAGACCTGTAGGGAAGTATGTTCAGCACTAATCAATAAGCCATAAACAGATTTTCTTCCTTTTCCTTTCTAATTCAATCTACAAAATATAAATATTTTGAACACAAGCAAACACTTTATTTGCTAAATCAAATCTATATACAGTAACTGTTAAGAAAAAATACTTATTGTTGTCCACCCTAAATAATTTTTTTTCAATATACTAATGCCCATTTATATTTGTAGTTTTATAAAGAAAGCAGCAGTCAGCATCAGGTTGTGTTATTAAAACAAAAAGAGTCAAATTGTCACACACACATTCATTCTGTGTTGTGGTTGATTACAGTATGAACATAGAGCTACATTCTACTGAAAGCATTATAGCATTCAAGAAATAGTGCTTCTACTAATACCTAAAAGTGCCTTAGTTAACTCAGCTCCTTAAATAAACTGGGCCTTCTGGTACCTTCTAGCACTTTCAGAGATACTGATATTGAATTGGAATATGATTAAAAATTGACTGGATTAAAACATTGTCAGAAATAGCAAACATACCTCTTTTTCCCCTAACAGTGAAATCCCACTCACCAAACAGCTCACCAAAACAAAAGGAAAGGTAACTAAACATACCACCACTTTCCACATGTTCATGGGCATGCTGCATTCAGAAACACTTTCGTTCATGATCACAAAATCTCCCTGAAACCCAAATTTCTGCCCCCTGACACTGTCTCTTGGAAAGGAGCTGAGTTTGAAGGCCAACTTGATTTAAATATTGTCTATTTTTTCTCTGCATTTCTATCATACAGTACGTGTGGGCAAAGTGGGCAACCATATCTTGTATGTATCTTGTGTTTTAGTTTTGTAAACAACATGCTTTGGTGCAGTATTGTTAGTGTTTTCTAGTGATTCCTTAATTTTCTGGAAACTACCCAGTTAATCACACAAACACTCCATCAGCAGAATGAAGAAGGCAGTCTCTTTGTGGATACAGATTTCACCACTGCTCTCCATATAATACTTTTAACACATATAGTGTCAACATTTAATTGTGACCCAGACATTATATGTTTTACCATCTCATATAGGTGAAACAAACAGTACAGAAGTGGGCCTGCCTCCAAACTTTCAGTAATTATCAAATTCTCTTCTCAAGAGACTTTGTGCGGCACTGTTTGATGAAGGTTCATGCAAATCTCCCAAAAACCCTGTCTGAACTTAACTAAAGGGTAAAAAATTTATGAGAACAAAAGAAGGTGTGTTGCCAGAACATTCTGACAAAGTTAGGCAACCAGTTTAATCAAACTATGAGGTGAAATGATGGAAGATGCTTATAAAAAGACAAAGGACAGCAATACTTCAACGGGTAGTTAGGATGAAATTTATATTCTTCAGAAAGAAGTTGGCGAAAAATAACATTTGCACAAGAAACAATCAACAACGAACCCAGTGTCCAGTAATTCCTGAACCTTCCGACAACAAAGCTCTTGAATGTGGTGCTCGTAATTACTTATTCAGAATTGGGAAATAGGAAATTTCGTGTACACGAAACCATTCTGGCTAGTCTCCGATGACCTCACTATTCAATAATGTGTTTCTGGCTACAGGCCTGGGAAGTGGTAGCTCAGCAGATGTGTTGGTCTACTGATCAGAAGATTGTGAGTTTAAATCCCAAGGCTATCAAGCTGCCACCGCTGGTTCCCTGAGCAAGGCCCTCAATTGGTAAATCTAAAAAAATAACATATTAGTTGCTCTGGCTCAGGGTGTGGACCAAATGTAGACTGTATGTTGGTGGGGCTGTCCTGTGCCAATGTCAAGGGAACCTGGCTGAACTGTTTCCATTTTATCTAAAACAATACACCACATTTTTCTACAGAAAACTAAAACCAGCAAACACAATCTGTCATGTGGGGAACCAGGGACTGGTTGTCTATTAAATGGCCTTTGGTAGGACTGACTAGCTATACAATTTTATTAAAATTAAAGTTTTATCACCATGAATACCACAGAATTAAAAATAACAAAAAAAAACAGGCCAAAGTGGGCCATGTTCTCTACTTGTTTTCAGTATATTCCCATGTACAAACCAGGTTCCAAAAGCAGGAAAGCAAAAAAAAAAAAAGAACTCTCTCCTCAGGACCTCAGGTTGGTGAAAATTGAAGCAAGATGTCAAAAGGTATATTAACACCTGTTCTGTGTGTGTACAAACACCAACATCATAACACCTGCTCACTGGTATCCTGCAGCCTGTTTTCTGGTATTTCTCTATTTCCCTTGTCTCACATAGCTCTCAACATCATCATTGACCTCCCCATTCCACAGAGCTATACTATACGGTATATGATATATATGATCATTGACATCATTGATCCAAGCTATCCACAGCCCTTAAAACTGCAAATATCCTAGTCAGAGTCATTTTTAAAGTCTAGAAGAAGCCTGTGTTTGTCACATATATTTACTGCAAAGTCAAATTAATTTCTTTGCATTTCAGAGGCTTGTTAGAATGAAGGTTTGGCCATGATACAGGACCCATGGAATAGAGAGGGTTATAAAGGCCTTGTTCAAGAACCCAACCAAGGCAGTTATAGTGCTGGGGTTTGACCAGTGACTGCAACCCAGAGACTTAACCATTCTGTGGTTCAGTGACACTATTAAAACACATCTTGATTACCTCTACGCAGGAAAAATCAAGCCAACTCAGGTGACCTCAGGGCATTAACTAGAGGCAGGTGATTTTCATAATCTGAATGGCACTCCCAGAAATTCAACTGAAGTACCTGTGTGAATGAACTGATATAAACAAATTTTTCCTTAAAAATATTGAAAAAACTTTTGGACTTAACTCACCTTTAAGTAGGCCGCAGATTTTGTAGAATACTCTGACAATCAATGGCAAAATAGTAAAAAATTGGAGGTTTCGATGCATATCAATTGGCAAGTAAAAAAAAATCACACTGTGGTAGTTTGTAAAGATCACAGAATAAATCTGCACTGAGATCAACTATTCTAAAGCATAATGCAGTGCTTTACAGTGGCATGAATATGGGTGGTTTTGCTCTTTAAATGGAGCCAGCCATTTTTTATTATATTCCTGTGTATTCAAAGTTTGTTTTACAGAGAAGCATGTATTACCAGCAAACCACAGCATAGCTTGGGGGCCATAAACAGTCACCTATTGTTATGCTGGACTGTGATTACTTACAACCTGGTGCTTCATTTACTCTAAAGAGAAAGTAACCAACTTGATCTGATGTTAAAATTTTTATCCTTGCATACTATCTATGTATTTTTCTGTGTATCAATGTGTACAAATGCTCTTAACTATGCAAATAGGTATGACATTGTATATAAACCTCGTTCCCTCAGATCTGCTAGTACTGCTCGAGTGGTCCCACCATCTTTCTGGGTAAGAGGTAGTAGGTATAGAGCAAGACTCTTTTCTGTTCTGGCACCGAGGTGATGGAATGAATTTCCCCTAGATGTCCGAACAGCTGAATCACTGGCTATCTTTAAATGATGGGTAAAAACTAACCTCTTCCCAAAACACTTAACTAGCATTTATTTCCCTTTTGTTTTATGTGTATATTAAAAACAGAGGTTTAGGTTGATGGTATTCTAAGTCTGTAACCTAGCGAACCAGTGTTAATGTTCATTGATGGGGACTTTAAAGCACTTTTCTATGTCACGCTGGATAAGGGCTTCTGCTAAATGCCTTAAATGTAAATATAATGTAAAGATATAAAGGTCTAATGACAACTTATAGCAACATAAAGTTGGAAGATTACCTACAGTACTTACTATCTACTGTACTTGCTACAGACAGCACATGTATTACTATGTAATGTAAACAAACCCTGCAGAACTACAATCCAAATACAAAATCTTGTACTTGCCAAGAATTTATATGTATGAGAACTTACTTTCTCTAGTGTATACCTATGCAGCAGGGTGTGTCAAAGCCTCCTCCCCCATAAACCATCTGATCTGTAGTAGGTGATACATGTGTAGTCAGTACCTGCACAGGGATGGGGAGGATGCACCAGAGGTGGAGTGGGAGGGGCTATATGACTCCACCTGTCTCCAGCATAGACTTTAAAAGCTGTTTGCCTCCACAGAGGAGGCACTCAGAGGGAACATCCTCTTAGTAAGCTCACTTGCCCTCTCCACCTTCGTATTCTCTCACCAGCAGTCATGAGCCACAGGTATCATAGTGGCAGCTTGTCATCCGGAACTAGTATCCATCGGTACGGAGGCGGTATCAGAAGTGGTTATTCCAGCCAGTCTTATACTGCACCCAGCAGTTCCAGGATGAGCTATGCTGCTGGCTACCGCCGCCTCGGCATTGCTGGTGGCTCTGGCTTTGGCAGTGGTACCAGCATTGGCAGTGGCATTGCCTCTGGCACAAGCTTCAGCCTGGGCAGCAGTGCTGGAGGCTATGGAACAGGCTATGGAACAGGCTATGGAACAGGCTATGGAACAGGCTATGGAATAGGCTATGGTCTTGGTTCAGGTATTGGAGTTGGCTTAAGTGCAGGTAGTGCCTATGGTGCAGGTGGTGCCATTGGCGCAGGTGCAGGTGTAGGTGCTGGTTATGGTTTATTAGGAGGAGGAGGAGGAGTAGGAGTAGGAGGCATAGGAGGCCTAGGACCCATCGGTGGTTATGGACCTGGTGGAGGTTTTCTTCCACCACCAATTACTACTGTCACAGTCAACCAAAGCCTCCTCGCCCCCCTTAACTTGGAGATTGACCCGAACATCCAGCTTGTCCGCACAAAAGAAAAAGAGGAGATCAAGACACTCAACAACCGCTTTGCCACATTTATTGACAAGGTGGGTCATTTGTTTTTTCACTGTCTTTTGCACATGTCTGTGTAACCTAGTTAATACCTGTAAGATCTTTGAGAATTACTCAGTGGTAATTCAGTAGAGTCTTAGAATAGCCCATGACCTGAATGAATATTAAGTTAGTTCAAATAGAATTTTATGTAATTTGTGCAAGATGAATGGTTCATCATTCAACATTTCTCTAACAAGGACAGTTTACTTAGATTCTAGTTTGTAAACCGCAGCCTAGGATGCTTTAATTGAGTGCATGCAATTTCCCATGTACTGTGATGGAGTACACTATATGTATGTGTGTGTTTTGTATTTGTGTTGCAAATCTATTGAAATTGTACTATCCATAATTGGAATTACATACATTGAAATCTTAAGGAATTTATTGTAATATCCATATTATTGAAATTAATATATTTTTTCAATTTTGAATTCCAAATAAACACAGTAATTGTTAGTAAAAGCATGTGCCCTTGGGGCAAGGAGTGTCTCATCATGCCTGTTTTGGCCTTGTAATATTGTTGCCAAAGGCTCCTAGATCTCTTGCCATAGAGCTCTGCTAGGAATGTGCTAAAAGCAGATATATACAGAACCTGACCATTGAAAACCATGTAGCTCAATCTCGATCTATCTGGATTACGTCTGCATTAAATATGCTAGACTGTTTGAAGGCACACAGTAAGAGACAGGGGGTTTAGAATATGCTAATATTTAAAAGATAATTTATTGAAAAAAGTCCCTAGAAATAATAATTATTTTCAATAATTCTTCAATTTAAATCTATTTATATATGTGTTCACCCCTCCTGTAGGTGCGTTACCTAGAGCAACAGAACAAGATGTTGGAGACCAAGTGGAATCTTCTTCAGGAACAGACCACAGCACGTTCCAACATTGATGCCATGTTTGAGACCTACATTTCCAACCTGCGCAGACAGCTGGATGGCCTTGGAAATGAAAAGATTAAGCTGGAGGGAGACCTGAAGAGCATGCAGGGCATGGTAGAGGACTTCAGAACCAAGCAAGTTATTTAACCTGTAGTTTGCTGATGCTGGTGAAATTGTGTGTCATAGTTGCATAATTTTGTGGGCTAAATCTGTTCTTATATTTTGCAGGTATGAGGATGAAATCAATAAGCGTGCTACTGCAGAAAATGAATTTGTTGTCCTAAAGAAGGCAAGAGTCATTATTATCCTATTGTTCAAATGTATTAAGATGTCATGTTTTTTTTTATGGGTTTTAAAGCATACTTGTACTCCAACAGGATGTCGATGCAGCCTATATGGAAAAGATTGAGCTTGAAGCTAAAGTTGATGCACTTCAGGATGAGATCAACTTCCTCAGAGCTGTGTACGATGCGGTAAGAGAATGATCCAATTATATTTTCACTGTGATTTGATTTAAAGTCTGTGCAGTACTCAGGTGTTGCAAAATATTTCACATTGGTGCCTTACACTTTCAGGAGCTGCAAGAGCTTCAGGGACAAATCAAGGACACATCAGTTGTTGTCGAGATGGACAACAGTCGCAACCTGGACTTAGATGCCATTTTGTCTGAGGTCCGTTCTCAGTATGAGGAGATTGCCACTCGCAGTCGTGCTGAGGCTGAGACATGGTACAAGCAGAAGGTAAGAAAAAGACTGTGGACATTGGGAAACATATTGTAACATAATTAAGAACCACTGAGTTTGTGCTTTTCTTCATCTCATTTACCAGTTTGAGGAAATGCAGACATCTGCTGGCAGCTATGGTGAACACCTTCGCAGTACTAAGGCTGAGCTTGCAGATATCACCCGCATGATCACACGAACTCAGAATGAAATTGAGACAGTCAAGGGACAAGTGAGCTATAGTCTTAAGTTTTCTGGTTCAGGTGTCTAATTTAGTTACACAAGTCATTGTTCAATCATCATATTAATCTATTCAATTATCATAGTTTTTGACAAACCTCACTAAATTCTACTCTGGTAGAATACATGCTTCTCAGGTATCAGTTTCATTTGTAGATGGTTTCTTCATTTTCTTTTTTTGTAGCGTACCAGCTTGGAGTCACAAATTGCAGAGGCTGAGGAACGAGGTGAGGCAGCAGTGAAGGATGCCAAACATCGTCTTAAGGAACTAGAAGATGCCCTGCAGAGAGCTAAACAGGACATGGCCAAACAAGTGCGTGAATATCAGGAGCTAATGAATGTCAAACTGGCCCTGGACATTGAAATTGCCACCTACAGAAAACTCCTAGAAGGAGAGGAGTCTAGGTCAGTCATCTTATAATACACGATATTATGTCTTAAAATTGCATTATTTGTTTGTCTCTAAAGTGCTTGGTATGCGTCTATCCACAGGATTGCCTCTGGTGGTGGAACTGCAACAGTCCACATTCAGGAAAGTGGCACTGCTGTTGGTAAGTGGAATATATATGTTATTTCAATGACACATTTAATTATATCAAAGACATCTGCATTTCATTGTAAATATCATTAAAGTCTAGATAAGGAAAACAATCTTAATGTTTGTTTTTTTTCAGGTTCTGGATATGGCGCTGGTTACGGCATTGGTTATGGTTTGGGCGGCGGTTTTGGCACCAGTATGGGGGGCATCGGTTTGGGTGGCAGTTTGAGTGGTGGATTGACTGCCGGATACACTGGCGGTTTGGGCTACGGCTTAGGTTATGGCATTGCACTGGGGTCTGGCGGTGGCGGCAGTGGCTTTGGTTCCAGCGCTGGTTTAGGAGGTGTCTCTGGAATAAGCAGAAGCAGTATTGGATATTCCATGTCTCGTTCCTCTATGACATCCAAATCCCTCCAACACTAAGCATCCTGTGCCCATGCAGTCCATCCATGACTACCTCCAGATACACCTTTTACTGAATTACCTTGGGGAAAAAAATTTTAATTGGAAAAAATAATTACACTAGTTACCCATAGCCATAACATCGCCATATGTCATTCAGTCATGTCATGTCATGTCACTCACACACACCCATTTATCCCTTATATGCCCAGCTCACACTATGGTTATTTAAAGAGCATACACTGACCTGCATGAAATATGTTCATTTGCCTCATACACAGCATCATCTGAGATACTCAACAAAAGAACAGTGACTATCTACAGAAAAGATGGGGTCAAATAAGTAAAGAATAAAAGAATTAAGAGAGACAATGGAAGGAGCTTGTGTCTTTTTTTGTAACCTGTCATTCTGTTTCAAAAAGAAAATACAAAAGCCGAAGGTTAATTAAAATAAGTTACCCAGCCAGCATGTTTCTGCATTTTTAAGATACTAATGATGCAAAATAGAGGTGTAATCTACTAAATTCTTTCTTTCTAGAAAGAAAATCATGTAACCTGTGGTCTTGATTCACTTGAAAATTTAAAATTGTGGCCTTCATTCATACATTCTTCTGCCAGCTGTCCTAATATCATAAAAAAAAACCTGATGCTTGATTTAGTTGCTTAGCATTCATACTGCAAGAAAACTGGGCAGAAAAAAAAGACTCTAAACACTTAGCCAGGTACTAAATTGGCTTGATATTACAAACAAACACCGCAATAACTGCCCCAAAATAGTTTCAAAGGCCACTCACTAAGGATAACAGCTGTAAACATGACCACATGATGTTTTAATAAAATTTATTCTGTTCATTTTTATTTGTATAGTAATTTCAATTATGGCCATATGCAAAGCAGCTTTACAGAAATACATAAATTCAAAATGCAAATTAGAAATGTAAAATCTACAACAACAATAAAAAAAACAACAAAAACAATAATAATAATAATAACAATAATAAAATGATTACATCGCCACAAGACCATATGCCACCACTTTTTTCCATCTGCAAGGTGACAATGCTGTAGGACATCGTCCTTCAAATCTTGTAGCTATAAAGCATCTCACAGTCATCACATTTATACAGCTGTCCAATTGATGGTTAAGGGCCTTGCTCAGGGGCCCAGGAGTGGCAGCTTGGTGACCCTGCGATTCAGACTCAGAACATTCTTATCAGTAGGTCAATACTTTAACCACTGAGCTACTGCTACTCAACTTTACATTCACAAGACACAAATCAAATGGAACATGTTTAACCATGTTTAACTCTTGGTACTGTTAGCTTGTAGGCTATTTGTACAAACTAATTTATTGTGTTCACATATAAACAAGCCATGCTGAGATCTTAAACCTCTTCTGGTCAACCCCCAAGAAACGCTGATGGGCTATCAATGAGCAAAGAGACAATTCTAACTTTGAAGATAGAACTGCAGCCTACATTTTTAAGTATAAAGTGTTCTTGACTTATAATTGCAGAATTTATAGTGACTGTTTTTGTCTAGGGTCTCCAAAGACAAATATTACAGAGAATAAGATTTCCGCAAATAATTTTTTTTACCGTTGGTAATTTTTTTTTAATCCTTTATCAGCTATGTTTCAATGAAAGTTAACAATCAGCAATATATCTAAAAGGGGGGCATGTTTGCCATGTGGTTGGTTGTTTGCCTCACACTGCTGAGGTTGGTGGTTTGATACCTACCTTCTGCATCCTGTATACATGGAGTTTGCACGTTCTTCCCTGTGCTTTGGGGGTTACTCTCGTTTCCTCCCCAGTCCTCCCCAAAAAGATGTGTTGTGAGCTGATATGACATAAAGGACTCTGATAGATTCTCAGGTCTACTAAAACAACTGAAAAACTTTAAAAAAGCAAAAAGGCACTGAACATCACCTGGCTAATACCATCCCTATAGTGATGGTGTTACAACAGTTAACCTTTCAACATTACAGTAATTCTAAGCATAGATGACAGTACATAGACACTCACCATCCAATCAGATGGATCTGTCATGAAGATTGGGATAAACTGCCCAATAAACTGGCCACCATGCAGGTTAACTGGAACAGGTTAGATTATCTCATAAACCACTAATCTGGGAAGTTCAATGCACAACTGTCTATGGTTACTCAAATAAGCACCCTTTCAACCATGGTGAGCAGAAAAGCACCCCAGAACACATCAAAGCTTGTGGTTGATGGGCTACAAGAGCAGAAGACTACAGGAGGTTCCACTGGGGTCAGCCAAGACCCAGAACCTACTTACAGGGTACAGACTTAACCAAACTGAACAGCTAAAGACTGAAAAGAGACCATGTGAACCTCAACTGTCCAGTTTCAATGTGTCTGTGCCCATGATAGTGGAACCTCTGGAACCCCAGTCAGTAGCTTCAATAAGACAGATATGATGTTAGAATTAGAATAAATTTCCTGGTTACTTACTTGGAAAATTTTGACCATATAGTACACAGATATAGAATGGACGTTGTTTGTAAACACACCATCCGGTGTCATACAGATAACAATAAATTATGGATAAATTTAAATGAATATTTTTACTGATTAATTACTGATTACGGATAAATTTAAATTACCGATTTATGTTATTAAAGGATAACTGTTAGCTGTTGTAGCTCCGCCACCTCAAGGTCTGAGGTGTTGTGCATTATGAGTTACTGTATCCCTCCTAGCAGCTTGAACCAATCTGGCATTTTTTTCCTCTGATCTATTATAAACAAGGTGTCTCCACCCACAGAAATGTCACTCACTCAATATTTGTTTTGTTTTCTATCATTCTGTGTCGATTCTGTGTCAATTCCAGGAGTTTAAGCTTTGTGTTAGGGTTATTACTCGAAGCAGCCCTTCTGGCATCAACAACCCTGCTGTGACAAAGTGACAGAGATCACACTTTTCTTCATTCTGATGTTTGATGTAATCTTGAACTGAAGTTTTTGAATTGTAGCTGCATGACTTTATGCAATATGTTGCTGCCATGTGATTGGCTGATTAAATAACTACATAAATGAGCAGGTGTACAGGTGTTAATTTGGTAGACATCTGTTTTATGTAATTGGCAAGAAAAAAGCATTGCAATAAAGCTCTCATGTTTACATTTACTGCAACTTGCATTTTGTTGGTGGTCAGTGTTAAGGGCTTTGCTCAGGGATCCAGCAGTGGCAGTTTGGTGAAGCTGGAATTCAAACCCACAACCTTCTGATCAATAGTCCAACACATTAGACACTAAGCTGCCGCACCTCCATGCAGGTTATCTGTGCTGGCCAGGTACTTTTTCCCCTGTCAGTTTTAACTAAGTTCATGTTCATGTTCATGTTTGCTATTTGCTCATAAGTACAAAGTAGGCTGACATCTTGGGTGTAAATTCAGTGGATATACGCACTGGAAGTTTATTATTATATACGTTATGAAGATTAGTGATTCTGCCTTGATGCCAGAACTATGTTATAGTATGGGGTGTATTTTGAGATAATAAGTAAATAAAATAATGAGTATCTTAGTATAGTCCATTTTCAGCCTAACTGAGCTGTTGTGCAGAAAAGTTGTGAGATGTGTTATAAGGTCTGAAAAAAGAGCTCCATGAATAATTCTAACTGCAAATGCAAGATCAAAAAGTGTAATGCACTTAGCAAAACTGCATTAAAAAGTTGCTGTCATCTGTAAAATTAAATATCTACTTTGCCTAAAACAGTTGTTAAGTGCCGCTAAGTTCTGTTCAAAGGAGTTCCCAAGGGACCGTAAATCCTTAAAGAGTTGTTAGAGGCGACGGTTTAATGACTAAAGAAATGTTAATGGAGGTTTTGCCTAGAGAAAACAATCATCTTTTTGTCTCTTTTAGAAATAAAATGCTTCATGTTCAAACATTTTACAGGCTAGTATTGCTAGAGCATTAGTTTATTCTGTTATGGCATTTTAATATACTTATGAATCATGATTATAATTTAAAGGGTGTTTAATTTTAGCATTTTAACGATGAATCAAATGGGCAAGCAGATTTTGAGTTTCTCTGAGTTTTTTTAGAGAGAGACACAAAGAACCAAGCTGTTTATCTCCTGCTCTTCTAGCTCTCTGGAACAAAAATATTGAAAGTATTTATTTGCATGTAAGAGCACATGGACATACAGTAGGAACATATTTATTATCTTTGTGCAATACTAAATATGTCATCAATTATGCCATCTATGTGCCACTCCATAGATTTTATTATTTATATACTGTATTATTAATTCATTATGCATGAAGGACTCCTAGTTTAATTTGTTCGGTTCATTTGTTCGGTTCACCATATACACTCAGCAATGTTAAATCAGGTGTGTCTACTGAAATAGATGAAACTCTGTATATGATAGCAGACGGTCTAATTTATAATTGTACACCTACAATGTGCTCCTGTATGACTGAAGGTTCACAGCATCATCAGAGTCACAATCACATGGATATATAACCACTTCTTGTGCTGTATACAATTTTATTATGTCTATTTTTTTCATGTAACTACACATATTGGAAAACAACAGTGTTCAACTGGGAATTCATGTACCACACTGAAACAGGAAAGTGTAACCTTCAAGCTGGCTGTGTAAATACACTGTTTCCCTCACTGCTGCTGTGTTGGATAACACAGACATGTAGCTTAATCAGAGGTAACTTTTTACTGCAGTATATTCCCAGATCTGATGAGATGTTACATTGCAGTCTGTCTAGGATTGTCAGGGTCAAAGGTCATGATCTCCATGTGTATAAGACCTGAAAGAAAAAAAAGTCATTTTTATTATTATCGTAGGTATTACTTGATTATGTGATTGTTGCAGTCTGTGTGTGTCTCACTCTTCCACTCGCTAACAGCCAGCTCCAGGCTTTCAAATGAGTCGTCATAAGGGGGAGACTCGGGTTCGTTTTCTGGGTCATGGTACTCAGAGAGGTAGGAGTGAGACAGCCCGTCTTTAGCTGTCAGTCTGGCCTCTGGGTCCAACATCAGAGTCTTCTCAAGCAGATTCAAAGCTTGACATATAAAACATGTTACATTAGGACTATGGACAGACCTATGACTTTAGCCATAATTAAACACTTATTTTACACACACACCTTCAGTTTAAGCAGTATTTTGGTAACACTTTCCATTAAGAGTCTCAGAACTGACACAGCACATCAATTAACATGAATAAACTGTAGCTTTCAGCATTAATCAGTCCCAACTCTGAGATATTTTTATAGGAGCTTGAGATATTCCAGATTCACATTCAGACAAAGCTCTCTTCGATCTTCGATTCATGTGAGTCAGACATGATTACAGCTATCACAGAAAGTGATCAGATATTGGTCTTTATTGGTAGAAGTAATACTTTTCTTGCGAATTCACCGAACTGAGTTTTCCGCAAAAAATTCGCAGCAAACTGCATTGTAAGTTTTGAAAGAAGCTGCCAAAAAAATCATGAAAGTTGTTTTGTCATGATGACTTAATTTATCTAGTTCTAATTTTCTCATGATCTCTACATAAGAACTTGTTCTAGAGGCAGCAAAAGTGCAATATCCCAACATCACGGATGATTACATGCACTTTTACTTTGATCAGGAACTCATGTGATTGACAACTTCCACATAAGTGTCTGACACTTTAGAAGGAGGCTGTGATATATATATAAGCAGGAGGCTTTGCATATTTATTGTTGAAGGCAATATAGTGGCCCTACTGTGGTTAATCTAGTCTCTCTGTCTGAAAGCACAGTTAAACTAACTGCACGTATATTTCAGGGGTTTTTAGATATGTAGTGGTAATAGCGCTGAAAGAGAAAAGCGAGCGTCTACAAGCTAACAAAATGTATAAATGAATACAAAATGATAATGTTTTAATAAATGTGTGACAACACGTTGTGAATTAATAATTAATAATGCATGGACTCTTAGAACTTCCATACATTAATACATGCAGCATGAAATAAATAATTAATTTATGCGTTAATTAATTTAAATTCAATAATATAGAAAGTACTCAACTTCAGTAATCAATGTTAAATGTAAAATTCCTCTGACAATGGCATCATCACCTTTTTAACAGACATCAGTTATATACTTCTGGTAAATTCCTGAAGAAAATAATATTTGTGAAATGGCCCTTACTTTCCTTATATAATCCTATCACCAGAGGTTTCCTTATTATTCAGTAATAAACTAAATCCACAATTCCCAAACTCCCAGTACACCAAGTCATCAGTCTGAGATTTCTACTTCATTTATTTGTGCTCCATCTAGTGTATAAAGTATGATAAGTCAATAAAAGTGATAATGTGAATGACATCAAATAACTAACTTTCCCTCACAGTACTCGTTTTGTAAATTTGTCCTTCATCCACACATTGATATAGTTCTAGGTAACGTAGCTAATTAGTGCACAGGCAGAGACAGACCGTTGGGATCCATGGATGGGAAGACGTCTCTGAATACTTTCTTTTTCTGGACTGGGAGAGACTGTACATAAGACCTTGCCTGCAAGCAGATAAAGCAGTAAATTCATTTTTAGTTTAAAAAAGAGCAGAGCAGACCACTACAGTATAGCTTTAACATCAAAAAATCAAACTGTGAAATAAAATTAGCCTTAAAAAAACATTATTGGTGATTGAATTAAGCTTAATGGATTCCTACATCTTTGCTCTGCATTTTCTGCACCAGTGATAAGTGTGGTGTTCCCGTTAGATGGAGGATCATGTTCAGCTGGTCCATACCTAGATAACAGGATTAAGGAGCCTGCAGACAGGGTTTAGAATGGGGAAATGTATGGCCCTCTGTGGAAGACTGGCATGGCTGGAATTTGAACTCATGACCTTTCCGATAAGGAATCTAACAGCTGACCTACTGAAATACCACGTCTCACACTAGCGTTGTGGGGAAAGTCATTCTGTCAGTTCTATATGGTTTGGTAAAATTCTTATTCGTCTCTTTTTATTTGAACATCTTTATTTTTAACTTTATTAACATCACAAACACTTTGGCAGCTGGTCCCTGATTACAAACAAATTGATTACTCTTAAAAACATATATCAGTTTCATTTCACCAATTTCATTTTAATTTCATGTAATTAACCATCTGGCTTAACATGAGAAAAGAAAACAAAGAACTCACCAGGCATCCTTATCCAGAAGGACTTTTGAGGGCCTTGCTCAGGGGCCCAGGAGTGGCAGTTTGGTAGACCTGAGATTTGAACTTGCAAGCACTTGCAACCTTAACCTCTAGGCTACCGCATCCCACACATCACATCTAAACAATCAAAGTCTTCGACAATATTCAAGTAACCTACATAAAATTCTTTCCATACTCTTTTGCTAAAACTATTTGTTTCCAAACGTTTGTACACATGGTGTCGAAAAAGTCAAGAATCACTGAGAAAAAAACTACATATTCTTCATTTTGTACTTATTATTTACAACATATGCTTTGCTTGCCCAGTAACCAATACTGAACCTGAGCTAACATATTCAAAGACAGATTTATAATATAAGGGCGTCTGCCAAACGATCTAAATGTAAATGTACATTTACATTTAAGGTCGTTTGGCAGACGCCCTTATCCAGAGTGACGTACAAAAGTGCTTTTAAATCTGTCTTTGAATACATTAGCTCAGGTTCA
>JAOTRN010000019.1:11838381-11849329 GCA_028566695.1 Bagroides melapterus
TTTCCTTGCCACCGTCGCCCTCGGCTTGCTCATCAGGGACAAACTGATTCACTACTCTCACTTTCCATTATTGTCTTGATTGTGTACAGCTGCTTTGTCACAATGACCATTGTAAAAAGCTCTATACAAATAAATTTTATTAAATTGAATTGAATACAAAGAACACAGGGTTCAAAAACCTTAGCTACAGAGAGTCTACAGAATGTCATGATTTTGCTACTGCAAAAATAAACTCCAAATCAGAAAACTCCAAGTTCAAGTCTAAATCTTCTCCTGGTAGAGGGTCTGAACAGCCTGCCAGAAGAAGCTCCTCCTCATTCTCTGTGTGCAGAAGGGCTTTTCTCTCAGAGAAGACTCCATTGTTTTGATGGCTGAAGTCTTTCAAACAGCATAATGTTTTCTGACATCCCAGTCGCAGAGGGAGTTTAAATGGCGGGCACATTTTTATTACTAAACTCATCCTCAGTGGGTCAGTAGATTAGACACTTAAGTCACTGGGCCATTACATCCACCCTGTGAGGAAATATAGCAGTGGCTGCTCCACAACATCCTAGTGTGTCAGAGGCCAACAATTTTGTAGCACTAAGTAGAAGGAAAGTTGAGGTGTATCAGTGGGATGAGAACTACTCTTCAACTGCCAAAGTCAGCATCAATCTGTGTTACATTTCAATTAGCCCAACTTTCCAGCCGAAGCTGTGTTTTCCCTCTGAAAGTCTACAAGAGAGAGTGGAAACGGGGTTAAAATATACACCTGAGTATAGAAGTTGTTTAAATTCATAGCAGTTACTATGGATATTTTAATATTCCGTTGACCAGATTGCAGATGTTTTACTGTGATACATCTGGATATATATATTTCTAGAAATATATAATATAAACATGAATGTAAGATGCTAAGCACACTCCAAAGTTTCTGCTTTGCTTTGTTTTTGTTTTTTTTGGTCTGCCAGTTTGTTATAGTGGTGTATGGCTGTGATTTATAGGCATACAGTTCAGGTAATTAGTCAGTGGAGGGAGGAGTAACTCTGTTAGCACAGTAGTAGAGGGGTGTAGTGGAGTGTTTGGCATATTGGCAGTGATCTAAATAGTCTTTTCTGAAAGGAGCATGCCTCCATAGAGTCCCTCTACTTTCTGCACCAAGGCATGTCGTCAAGACAACCAGAAGCCACAAAGAGCTTTCTCAGTCCCATTCAGAGGCACGAGAGAGAGGGGCCTTTGTGCAGGGCCGTGGCACAGTGGGTGGGTGTTAATGTATGCATTTTTATCTGCAAATGAGACGAATAAGCATGTGAGCTAATCTTTGTTTCCTAGCATATCTTATGTATCTAATTCTTGCAAAGATTTATCTTGTGCAGAGCTGTGCTACCTCCATGAAGAAAACAAGCTGATGATTAGATGTGTTTATTGACTAGTCCATAACTCTTTTTGGGGAAGGCGTCTTCAAAGCATTCCTTTGACACTTCCTTCCATAGACTGCAAATTATTGAGTCATGAGAACATTGTGTGCTCTTTCTGTGTATGATGAGGATTTCTGATCAGCCCTTTGGGTCACATAAGTAATACTGTCTGGTGCTTGCAAAATTGATGTTGGGTCTGAGGTCATGAAGCACACCCAGTGGCATGTTGTGAAAGAGAAAGCATGACTGTAGGGCATTAGAGCAGGTGTGAGCTGACTGTCCACTCATTATCAGAACACCTGGGACGGGTTTTAGTAACAAGTCTACACAGGACCAAAGTCATTATATGGGTTTGTAGCATGACTTGGAGGCGCCGCTCGATAGACAACAGCCAGAGGTCAAAAATAGTACAGTTTTATAATGAGACTGTACTCTGTGTTGATACTGTTGTTTACAGTAAGTATGAGAGTCACTGTTAGGCCATATGAACACCTTGAACTCTTTGTCATGTTCTGTAAACCATTCCTGAACAATTTTTGCAGGGATCATTTTCCTGCTGAAAGTGGCCACTGCCTTTAGAGAATACTGTTGCCATGAAGAAGTGTACTGTATTTGTTTTCTGTATTTAAAATCCTTAATCTGTGACCTAGTGAACCAGTGTTGATGTATTTAGTGATAGAGACTTCAGAGCACCTTTGTGCATAGTTCTGGATAAGGACTGACTGTTCACTTGTTGTGTAATCTATATCACAGGTGCCATTGTAACAAGATATTCAATGTTATTCTCTTGGGGTGATAGTGACTGTTAGTGGTTTTAATGTAATGGCTGATCAGTGTAAATACATTTGGCATTCAGTCTGGCTTCAACCACATTATAACATGCTTGAGCCGTGTCACCATCACAGACACAGCATGTCCTTGATAATGCATGTAATTCACTTAAATATCTCACTTTAGTGATGGCCAGAAAAAAGCACATCAGATCTGCATATTCCATTAGTTTATATGACAAGTTGCACAACTGAAATCTCACTGTGGGATCCTGTTTTGTATTAAGAATGGCTTTGACTAGGTTATGCACTCCCCGTGGTAAACCATCAGTCTTTACCCCGTGCACAGACAGAGCTGCCACATACACTATTGTATCTAAACGACTTCTAATCAACTCTGCAAAATATTCTAAAGACAATTTACAATGCAGGATAAAGGGTTTATGCAAAGCATTTCACAGCATAGTGCTGCACACAACCGGCTCATAGATGGAACATGTATTATCACTAGAACATTCCAGCATACTGAGATTGCTCCCAGGGTCATACCCATGGTTTCAATGTGTGTGGTCTCTTCTGCCACAGTGACTCATTCATCTGGGACTGGAGGTCTGTGGTCTGGTGGTAGTGGGCACAGATGGCTTCAAAAGGTGCAACAATGGTCAGTTTGGCCTGACCGAGGCTATCAGCAACACTAGTATAATGAATGTGCTGTGGTGTCCATAACAGTGACAGTGATACAGTGGAACACTGCTGTAGATTTGGTCAATTGAGCATCAGTGCATCCTGAACCAAAGTCTTTGCCCTGTACTGAAACAAGATCAAGATGGGAATGTGAAAGCAGATGAGTGTGGTATAGCAGGAACCTTTTTTTAGGATACCTTCATGGGGTCACGTTCACAAGGTGACAACTTTGTTATTAGTACTTTACAAGGAAACAACCAGATGCTAAAAGCTGAAAGTAAATTGGACAGAAGAGAATAGTACAAAAACAAAACAGTGAGGTTTTTCAGCATGGAACCTGAAAGGATAGAACAGTATTAGATGAGGGACAGAGAGGAATACAGCTGAACCTACTAGCTATTGTAGTTAGAATTAAAACACTGTTGCAAGCAGCCGCAGACATCCTACACATTGTAATGAAACTGTCATTTGTAAATAATTTCTAGTCCCGGACTGGAAACTGTAGTTGTACAGCTGTTACAACTGCAACATAAAAAGCAATCAAAATAAAATATTTAAAACTGAAAACACCATGCTTAACTGTGATGTGTTAAGCAGAAGCGAGAGTACATTCAGCCTCAACTGCCCACATCAACAAAAATAAGGTGGATTGTGGTTTATGTGTTGAATGTTTTAGAGTACTTTATTAATCCCCAAGAGGAATGTGGTTTATTACCCTCTTGTCTTAAAAGCTTAAAAGCTACACTGATCTGCAGAGGATGGCATTGCGTGTGTATCTGGTTTAATACAGAAGATTAAAATGAGCTGTACTGTCCTTTAATTTAATAACACAACAGCTTATTTAGGGGTAGGGTTGGCAAGATCTGATGCCTGGCAAGATCAGAATATCTTTGAAATTTTCTCTGTTTGTATCATATAAATGGTTTTATCATAAAAACGTTGTTAGGAACGGTATCTTTGAATTGTGATGAGTGATAAAAATTAGATAAGTAGTCATAAATAAAGCTTGTCTGCATTATACATTATTAAGTGTAAATGAAGTGTATCATCACTTTATTAATTGTAATTTACTGTTCACATCACAATACACACCAAAAAAAAAACAGAAAATATAGAAAACAAAAATAAAATGCAAGACAATCACTCTCCTGGATCAAGTGCTATTCTGTAATCTATTTTATCTAATAATAATTCCTTTATGTAATAATAAGGGTGGAAGCCATATTATTAAATAAAGCCAATCTCTGCAGTGATTAGTGTAATAATTGCTACTAGGTCAATCTACTGGCAATTTAATGTTTTTTTCCTATCTTCTCATACTATTATATCATTTTATTATTTTTATTGAGTTTTATTTTTTTATTATTGTTTCAAGCTCATAGCTTTTTCAATCTGCATACTCTATCCCTTATTTGATGGTTCTTAAGTAGATTTGATGTCACCTCTATCACCAACAACAGATAGAAAACTTCAGAAAAAAATCTCATAACTTTATTCATACTTCTTAACACTAAAAATGATTAACATTTAAATTTTTTTGATTGTTAAATCAGTAGTTAATTCAAGTAAGTTGGAGGAACTTAATAATCTTTATTAATCTTTATTAATCTTAACTAATATGTATTTGCTTGTCTTATAATATGCAAAAATCCATTACATTGGTGGAAAAAACAGTATTAGATTGATAGTCTAATTAACTTGTACTCACATCTGGGATTGTTGACGCATGACTTAACACTTCACTAAGTAACTGGCCAGAGACTGGTTGGAATCCAATATAAAGAAACATGGAACATGGTCAAAAATTGAAAGGCCCCAAAACCACTTGCCTTTGCCAAACCTCCCTGGATGTCTGGCCACTGCTTGTCTTTACAGCTTTGAGTGTGGGCCCAGTGGTGAAGGGCTAAAATAGCTGGCAGGCTTAAGAAGCAGGTGTGCGTCTTCTCTACATGCCATCTTATATTATTCAGCTGTCATTTGATGTTCAGTCAGAAGAAAGCTTTTCTTTAAAAGAACATGGGACCGCCTACTGATTTACTTTTTTAGCAATAAAGGGTATGATAGATCATAAAAGAAAGCAGATCCTTAGACATTTCTAAGCCTAGGGGTTTTTTCTTTTTTAATTGTAAGAAAGAGGATAAGAACAGAGCAAACTGAATTTGGATTTAATTAGCATTCATTTTGCCTTCCTCCTTTTTTCAAGACTCCATTAACATTACATTTCTTTTAAAGCACAATTCTACACAGCATTCACTGCATACATTTTTGGTGAGACAGGTCAAGAGTTTCAGTGTATAATCAGTTTGGGGAAAATGTGATCTCAGCGACTGACCATGGCAAGGTTATCGGTGTCAGACAGACAGGGTGAAGTATGTCATTGGATTTTAATTCAGAGTTTCTTGAGAATGGTGTGTGTGTGTGGGGGGGGGGGAATCATCCACTTTATGAGTTAGATCAGAGGAGAATTTCCATTCATGTTTGAATCGACAGGAGCTTTGGTAGATCTGATAATCTGATAATTGGTGAGCAGAGAAGTATCTCAAAATGTAGAGGAAAAACAGTGGGCTACACCAGGGGTGCCGCTAGCAATTTTGGACCCTATGAATGAGATTGGGGCCCCTACCACACTCAATCTACATCAATAAATCAGATTTCTGAGGGCCCCCAAAGTGCATGGGCCCTTAGAATCGTCCTAATTTTCCCCCACTTAGCGGCGCCCCTGGGCTACACCAGCAGGAGACAACATCAGGATCCACTAACCGAGCTGAGAACAGGAATCTGAGGCTCTCATGAGCACGGACTCAACAACAGTTGAACACCAGTTTAGGTCTTGATCTACTACATGTGAGGTATGTGAGGAAGAGTTGGGAAATGTCTAATTAAAATATAGCTCTTATATTTACTGCAAGTCTGATGATATACAGTAATAACATAAGCCTAGGCAAGGTTGAAACTAGAACGTCTCATTTAGCAGAGGTAAAGCACAAATGTCCAAGGATTACATACTCCCAGTGCAACATGTACCTTTTCTTTAGCAGTGATAAAAACTAGTAGCATATTCAGCAGAACTGAAATTTTGTGATTTATAAAGAAATCCTGATACCTTCATGGCAACATGGTGTGTGAATCTTAATTCCTCTTAATGGAGAAAAATAAAATAGATTCAAGTGGTTAGTTTCTGAAATGCAAAATGAACAGCAACCTGTCAGGTCTGTGATATTTCAGGAGTTGTTACATACGCTGATGTTCTGACTGCTGACGTGCAACCAGACAAATGATGAAATTTAATTAATAACATAGAGATTTGTAGTACAGATGTTATACTAGTACTTATCTGTACACAGGTCCAGTGTTCTGGCATGCTCATGAATTTTAAACCAAATGAAATGCTGTCAGAACAAAAGTAAAAATACACTATATAAATAAATGTCTGTGGACGTCTGACAGTCATAACCATATACTTCCCCATTCCAAAACTGGCCCTCCCTTTGCTGGTATAATAATCTTCCCGATTCTGGGAAGTGTGGCTGTGCGGATTTGTGCTCAAACAGCTTCAAGAGTATTAGTAAGATGAGGAGGCCAGGGGCACAGTCGGTGTTCCAGTTCATTACAAAGGTGTTCAGCAGCGTAGAGGTCAGGGTTGAGTGCAGGGTCCTGATTTACAATTGCAGTTATGGCAGTTGGCAGATGCTCTTCTACAGAGCGACAGTTATACAAGGGTCAAGAGCCTTGCAGAGCGGCGGCAGCATGGACCTAGCATATGAGCACACAACCTTCCTATCGGTAGGGTACACTGATACCCAAGTTCTTTAACTTTATCCTTTATCCACTATGTGTATAAGGTATTTGCCTTACACAGGCATTGTCATGCTGGAACAGGTTCGGGCCCCTTAATTACAGAAAAGGGAAATTATAACCTGAGAGCATACTTTATGTGGGATGTAAACCTAGTTGTTATGCAATACAGAGATGCAGTACTGGAGAAACATCAACTAATATGGCATGGAGAGTTTGTTACTGTCAGTGAGCCTTTCCACCACCACCTTCATGCGTCCATTTTTCAGCTTAGAACGGAGCCAGCTCTCCCAATTATCTTGTTTATCTTCTTTGCATCTCCAGCTCCAGTGCTGCTCTTCAAGCTGATCACACACAGACTGGTAGAAAGTCTCACGCAATTTGGTACATTCATTGAAGTATCTAGGTTTCCTCAGGAAGTCGATGGCCTTACTGTTGCTTTCCCAATCAAGTCTGTTACTGACTGTTACTGTTACATGGACAATGAGATTTTTTATAATTATTAAAGACCATAACATCCTCTCCCTTATTGGTGATGGGCTGGGCTATCGTCTTCTTCCCCCTGTAGTCTACCTTCAACTCCCTGGAATTGGATATGGTTGTGTTAGAGTCCAGAGGATACTACCCTTCTGAAATTTATACACTAGACTGAAAAGTGCATAGTGGGTAGTACACCATTTGGGACACAGTAAAATACTTCAGTAGATTTCATTAAATAATACATGTTCACCAACATGGTGGAGTTCAGAAGTAGGTGAAGTATTCCAGAAATTGGTACCGATACTTTCTTTTACATTATATAGCAAGTGTTAATATTTATGATTCCCAAACTTGTGGTTCATGTAGCTCATTCTTCTTTGGGGTGATATGCCACGGTTCATTTACTTTGTGAGTTCAATAATGAGTTAGTTCTTCAGTTTAGGAATTAACATGTTTTAATAAACATATTAAACATATAAATAAACATATTTTTTTCCCCCAAAACAAACATACAAGCAAGCAAACAAACAAAAAAACAACAAAAATAAAAGAGGGATAAAGAAAGGGGCTGTACACCAGCAGTACGTACGTCCAGCAGTGCATGTTCCCATTTAGTGTCTAACCTTTGGGGTGACGGGCAGACCTATTTATAGTGCTAAGGGTCTCGTTGTCATGGGAACTCTATTTATGAGGACTTGGATACTTCTCTGAGATGTCTGGAAGAGCCTGAGGACTTAGAGACAAGTCAAGCTTGATATCAATTAGGCACGCTAGACCCTCAACAGCTCAGTTTAATTCCTGCTTCTGTTATTTCTGTCATTACTGAAGGCTTATTGCTGCCATTATAATGACTTCTAGACCAATAAGAATATTAAATAGTCACTGATCATTAGCTGCACAACATTCTGAATGTAATGGAATTGAATGGAGGTTATTCAAAAAAATGGTTGACTACAGGTGTGAAAGATTCCAACTCTTATATTATGAAGTAAAGTGGGTTTTATTGGCATTCTTCTGTTTAGCCTGTATACATTAGAAAAATGTCACTGTGAAGGGAATTTATATACAATACTTTCTGTTGTGTAGATTTGTACTCAAACACTATATGGCCAAAACATCAAAAATCATAGAACACCTAATTGTGGTTCTTCTAGATTTCCAGTTTACTTTCACTTGAACTAAGGAGCCCAGACATGCCTGACAGCATGACAATACTTCCGTATACAAAGTGTGCTCCATAATGACCCCAGAGCCCAGAGCCCTGGGACAAGCATAAACAAACCACCAAGCCATCATGACAAAGGAAGTTTGGAAAGAAGTCAGAAGTCACAAAAAAAAGGTGTTACATTATGACATGAACAGTAATGTAGTGCACTGCAATTATCTCCATTCCTACAATGATCTCACAAAGAAGTCTTCTGCTAAACAGAAGCATGACTGAAACCCTGGTGGAACAATAAACTCTGTTTAGCTGAAAGAAAAATAGAGCTCTGACTGTAATTCAGCTTGTTGTGCTTGGACTGAGAAGGATTTGTGCAGATGAGTACATCGTACCCACAGTAGAGTGGAGGCAGGAGCATCATGATGTGGGACTACTTCTCTGGATATTTGTGGTGTCTAAATGCTTTTGTCCTTTCAAGTTTTTTGTTCCTAATTATAAGCAGTCCAAAAACATTATTTTATGTAGATTTGAAATTGATATATGCCCTGGAAGTAAATAAAAAGTGAGTGAAAATATCACATAGTTCTTTTCACTTTAGATTTATTATATATTAAATTCACTTTATTGACCCTGAAAGTGTAGGCAACCTCTCTCATACTTCTCATACTTTCTTTGTCTTGTTTTGTTTCTCTCTCTCTCTCTCTCTCTCTATCCTAATGATATCCTAAAAGACTTTTTCACAGCGTGAAACCCATCTCAGCACCCTTTCACATGGTGAATGGTCACATTGTCCGTTGGGAATAATAAATAGGCTTCTTAATCACCCCGAGTGGCAACTTCTCATGTTCATTGTCATGCCCAATGAGATGTGACACTCTACTGGGGCTGTAAAATGTGGAGTCAGTACCAAGCCTTCAACAGCTGACATTAATGTCTGTCGCTCCTCTCTGTGACTCTGGCCTCACATGCAATTGTGCCTTTGACTCCACACCGGAAAAAGTGCACGAAGCATTTGAACCCTCACAACCAGATGATGCAACAGTTTCTTCCCTCAAGTCATCAGGCTTATCGACACCTAGAACTGAACTGCACCAAACTTGCATTCACACACAACAAACACTTATTCAAGATAAATCTATGTTTACAACATCACTCATGCAAACACTGACACTATGCTGTTTATTCACAGACACTTTAATGCTGTTTTGCACAAAAAAGTCAATGCTGCTATTTAAAGTGTAGATATGTTTACATCTGTTTATTAATCTGTATTTTCACCATGCTAATACAATCTGTACTCTGGTCAGCACTATATTTTATGTATCTCTCCTGTAGGGTGTTGTATTGTTTGTGTTTGAACTGTTTGCACTAGGTTGTACACACTGCACTTTACTTTTTAATCCTTAGCTCTGTGTTGTTTTTGGTTTTATGTAGCTCTGTGTTGTCTTATGTAGAACTCTGTTGATTTGTGTAGCACCATGGTCCTTGAGAATTTTTCATTTCACTGTGTACTGCGTCAGAAATATACGGTTAAAATAACAATAAAAGCATCCTTGACTTGCACTGCTTTGATTATAGCTTATAGTCAGAAAGACAGTAGGGCATCCTTATAGAAGACTCCTAATATCTAATTTCCTAATTCTTTTTATTGTGTGAGTGATTGAAAATGGTATCTGTTTTGGTATGGTCATTGGACATTCTGTGGTTTTAAAATGATAGAGAAAAGATTTCATTAAATAATAAAGAAAACAAACAAGATCTCAGCATTAAGGGTTCACATGAAAAAACTGCTCATGTGAAAACTGTCCTGCAAACTGGGAAGCATACCATGGTACTGAACTGAGACTACCTGTAGGAGCTAGTGTGAGATTATTTCCACTGGAACTGTGATACTCACTCTCTTTTATTTACACAGTAACCTCATTCATTTCCACAACACAACTTTACTATGAGTGACAGCAGAGGGTTGTGGGTCGAGGTACCGTGCTGCACATAATCGTACCAAAATAAATGACAAAAAAGTAAGAAATACAGAAAGACGCATTGTGTACTCCATGATGATGTAAGATGAATGCAAATGCTTCAGAGTGCAAAAGAATCGAGTACTGGGGCAGTAGAAACAATTAAACTCACCCAGCAAAAACAGAAGCCGAGAATGTGAGTGAGAGAGAATGAGCAGGAAGCAGGTGTGTGTGTGTGTGTGTGTGTGTGTGTGTGTAAACAGATGATATATATTTCAGTGTAGGTAAACTGAACAAAGGTCATGCGTGGAGAGATGTTAGATTTAGAAATAAAAATGATGAACGTCAAAGACAGAACCTCATCAGTTGAATGAATGATGGAGTACTCTACTTTATTAAGCTACAATTCATTACATCTAATTGATGAAAAGCAATAAAGCACTGCATGACAGGAACACTGTAGTACTTTCATGGTGATTTATAGCCTTTCATTTCCATTATTGGCAGTAATGCTAATGCGCCTACTTTAACAACAACATTTTTAACAAACAATTTTTCTTATCATTTAGGACCCATGAACATGTTCTACGCTACAGGATAACCAAGAGGACACAAGCCACCCCAATTTATTGTTTCTGCCAATGGTATGAATGTTAATATATTACAACAAATACATGCAGTATTTTATGCATGTATCAG
>JAOTRN010000019.1:11854468-11867582 GCA_028566695.1 Bagroides melapterus
AGAAGCAGTGTTTGCTCTTTGCCATGGATCACATGCTTCTCTACTGTCTTCACTCCTAATGGTGGTCTTTGCACCAATTCACTCTGTATTTACAGAAAAATATTCTTCTCTCAACTTTGTCATGCTCATATCTAGTCACTAACAGTCACTTTCACACTGTGGTTGGTGAACATGATCCAGTGGCTTAGCCTGTTTGTGTGAACATAGCATAAGAAATAGTTATAGGAGACACTTTAGCCGTTACAGAGATTTTGTCTATATAGTTGTCTGTAAAATAAGAAGCAGGATGAACTGGTTGAACAGAGTGTACAGATGAGGCGGTGAGAGAGACAGGCAGAGTAAAGGACTAAAGTGCTGCTACAGAAGTGAAAATTTCCACTGGTGCCAGTGGTATCATTTTTACTGTAAGAGGCACACAGGCAGGCACTGATGACACAATCATACATTTGTACATGCTTCATACAAGAGGCTTCAAAGCTTACGCAAACACACCCACAGTCTTAGTCAGTCTTACAGAGATCTGTACCGTAAATCTGTATGATTTTTCCCACAGCCTAGCGTAACTGCCAGTTAGTCGATGCTAATCCGGTTAAAGCTGCCTAACCTGATGATGCAAGTGCCGGGTATAGCTCTTCAGAACGAGGTGCCTGACACTCTTAGCAATGTCACCTGTTTTACTGATGGGATTCTCAGGCCAGTAACCTGATTAGCTGAAATCCACTCCACTTCTTTATATGATTCAAGAGGCATTAAGGACCTTTCATGGATATATCCTGTTGCTGTTCTCCTTACAGTTTCTCCTGACTTCTTGGCAGAGGATAATGCTCGGAAAGTTGTTTATAGGTTACATGTAGTTATAGAAGATTCTAAATGTAACGTTTTAATTGTGTACTGTTTAGCAGTTAGGATATTGTGCAATGGGATTGACAGCATATTAATATCTGGTTAGTTGATTCAGGAAGTGCTCCTGCTTATAGAGTTTAGATGTACTGCTCTTATTTTGGGCATGAATTAGCTGTGATGTGTCATCACTAGGTTTTTCTGGGCAGCTCCGGAGAAGTACAGAGCTACTCCAGTCTTCCCATCCAGCCAGGTTCAGCTATTAACAGAGACCTGCAGCTTGACTCCTCCCAGAGACACCTCTACATTATGACCAGCAACACTGTAAGTCCTTTAGCCCAACTAGCACATTAGAAAAGGTATGAATAGTTGTTTTTAAAATGGTGGAAAAGCATGATGTGTTAGATCAGCTCTGTGTCGGTCTGTTTTAATGTGTGCAGGTGGAGAAAAGGCCTGTGGCAGAGTGTGAGAAACATGTAAACTGCCAGTCCTGTCTTGCAGCTCGAGATCCTTATTGTGGCTGGTGTGTCCTGGAGGGCAAGTGAGTATCAAGCTATTCTGTACAAAATCGAATGTTACTTTTGTACACTAGTTTGAAGAAACTGGAAATTCTTTCTTTGTTTTCTCTTAGGTGTGGCATGCGTTTCGAATGTAGTCGTGGCTCCCAGGAAGGCCATTGGCTTTGGAGTTTTGACATGGGGCAAAAGTGTGTGAAGGTGGAGTCTCTGACCCAGTCCAACATCAGCCATGGAGAAGAGAAAAATGTATGCATTTGTGCAAGCGAAAACATAATTTCTCTTATTCACTGTATGCTAACAACAATTGTTAAATATATCCTGGATTTTTATCATGTTAATAAAATGGCAAACAAAAATAATTGCACTCTTACTGTCTCTGTAGGTGCCACTTATTATACCAGGCTTGCCAAGTCTCTCTGAGGGGGAAGCATACTCATGTTTCTTTGATGAGACAGAAAGTGCTGTGATTGTTCAGGAAACTACAGTCACATGCTTCACTCCTCCTGCCCACAAGGTGCCTCCTATACCTCATGGACAGGGTAGGACACTGATTCTGCTATACTTTTTGCTACGTTAACAGTAGCAGTTAGGTGTGATGTAGTAAAATACACATTACAGATCTGTAGATCATACATATCTCAACAGTCCTATTTACATTCATTGTTTCATGTCAGAATATTGAAAATATTCAAATTGTATTCTTTCTTAGTCAATCCCTTATAGTGCATTTGCTACATGATGCACTGTATGACCAAAAGTTTGTGGACAACTAAACATAGGACTGGTTCTGTGCAGACTGTTCTTGTTCTGAATTCTTCGTCTCCAGCCTTGGCAAACCAGAGACATTATTTTGTGCATTGTCGTTCTGGAACAACTTTGGCCCTCTTATTTCCTGTTTTCTCCTAGTTTCCCAATGGAACGTTTAATGTTATAGCATATAAAGACATCCTTTACAATTGTGTGCTTTCAACTTTGTGATAGCAGTTTGGGGAACACCCACATATGGGTCTGATGATCAGCTGTCCATGGCCATGTAGTGCTTCAAGTGCTTCCTTGCACTTGCTGTGTGAAGCTGGGTGCTAAACAAATTCTGATCAAAGTGCTAACTGCCCTCTAAACACCAACAACTGGATAGTGTTTCTCTCATTGAAAAAGTAATGCCATCATTCCCACCCAGAGAGAAGGACCAGGTTAGCCGTCTTCCTGCCACAACTAGTAAAATCTTTTCTGTTGTGTCCCTCAGAAGCCCAAGGTTTATATCTAATTTAATGGAAAATGATAGCAGTCAATGTTTTTAATACAATTTGTCCATAAAATGTCCCCCAAAATATGACAGACCTGCTCAGAAGCTTTTAAAAAAATAGCATTAAAAATCTTCACGCAGTTACTTTCCAGAAGCTATACTGCACTAAGATTTGATTTCAGTAATATAGATCTTTTTTGTCTTTATTTAACTAAGTGTAGATTGATGTAGACTTGCTTGTTATGAAGATTTACTAGTTACTTGTCTTTCCTGACAGAGTCGGTGTCAGTCGCTCTCTCTCTGCGCTTCCGGAACGTGACCGTGGCGGTTCAGGACTTCACATTTTATGACTGTTCTCTTGTGCAGCAACTCTCAGGCACTATGCCGTAAGTTTATCAAGTCTTATCTTATTACAGATAAACAAAGATTCTAACATTTTGTGATTTGGAAGGATTTTATATGAGGATTACAAGAATAGCTACATTTACTAGACCTGCTTTTTCAGCTAGGAGTAAATTTGCTATAGTAAGGTTATACTCAGGGCAAAAACAATTGATTAATTAAACCAGGTTCTTAATATCTTTAGATCGGTCCTCTGTTCCGACCTACAATTGATTGGCCTCAGTTTACAGTAAATACTGCAGTAAACAATTCTTCTGGGCCGGTCAGTAGTTTCCTCTGGCCATCCATATCTCTCTCATCTCTCAACTCCAAGCCCAATTCTCTAACTCTATATCTCATTCGCCGCTGAATTAAGATGTTGATCTGCGAATCCCTGTTATCTAACTTCCTGGAATTGTGAGTATGCCCTTAGAGTGTGTTTGCCTGACCCTTATCCTTGCATCAAATTGCCTATCGAATTGAATAAAAATCTATTAACATACAGTAAGCCTTTGCGATATCATTTAGCTAGCAGTGTGGATACTGTCATGTGGCTATGCAGAGGAGGAGAGTTTCCTGTCTGTCTGTCCGATTGCTTTGGACGTACAACAGTGTATTATTATAATTACTTATATGTTCTAATGTCAATAATATATACTAATCAAATGTTGAGACACCTTGAACTAATTTGTGTAATGAGATAAAGAATACTTCATTACTATTCAAAACAAGATATTTGATTGCTCTTGAAGCATTAGAAAGGAGAAGAGATGGGACTGTTGGGAGCTTAAAGATGTCCTTGCATTGCTTATTAATGTGATTTATACCACTGGATCATTAAATGGGTGTCAGAAAATTGGACTTGGATCTGATTTACATCTCTATCAAATTATAGCACCAGAGCACAGCTCACATATAACAAACATGCTCTGATACCGCACACTCTAGCCCAGTTTAACCCCTTGTTATATTATTCATCAGAAGAAGCATTATTAATGTTTTATGAGAAACACTGACTCAGGAGTGCTTACTGTTCTCCTCCCACAGAGGTTAAAAAAGTACATTGCTGATGCACTGGCCTCCTTTATTATGCAGCATAGAAGAGTCTTACACAAACTGGAAAATAAATGTGACTAAATTTGACTTTGAGGAAGCAATACATAAAGTAATTGTTAAATCAAAACAGAAAACGCATAGTTACAGTATAGTATGACATACAGATGCAGTGATTTAGGTGCTTATTTCCTGTATATTTTGTAGTGCTCTGGAAGATCTCACTTTTTTTGATTACATATCGTAGAACTAGATACAACATACTATAGAGTAGTAGAATATCAGGGATTTGTGAATATCCAGGCAGTGAGAGTAAGAGAGAACCTGACCTGGTCTCATCTCAGTGACAGATGTCTCTCTGGTGATGAAGCAGCTGCCCTGTACATTCCTTCTTGAGGCAAGACACCATATTTCTTTTCTGCTTTCTCATCCTCAATCAGCAGTTCCCAGCACATATGCACTGATTCTTCACATACCACTCAGGTTGCCTTGATTTGAGCATTAAGGTCCGGGAAGTAATAGGCTTGAATTTCTGTAATTTAATGGTTGCCAAGTAGTATGTGCCTCTACAGGCTTTATGAAAATTGAGTTAGCTTCCTGCTTGGAGTATAGTATATCATTTCTCACCTCTTTTAACAGAAGTTGATTTTCTTTTTTCCCCTATCCTTATTCTCACTCTGCAGATGTATGGGGTGTGTGACCAGTCGCTGGAGATGTAACTGGTGTGTCCACCAGCACATTTGCTCTCACAAGATCAAATGTGACCAAGGAGTGATCATATATAATCAGCAGGTAAGTTAAGTCTTCAATAAACTGTAAAACGTCTAAACTTTTACTTTTTTTTCCATTACTGTTATATCCTTAACAAGGATTGTCTGTTTACAAATGTTTATCTGTTTTTGTTTACTTCTCATTAATCTTTCATCTTTCAATTGTGCTTTTTCCTTCTCATTTGTTCAACCACAAGTTCAACCAACCAACCTCTGTTCTCTCAACAACGAAAAACTTTGATCAGATTACTACAGATTCAACCAAAGCATCTGCTCCAGCTAAAGTTATTGCCATGTCTGCTGCTTTGGCGAAACCTCCCACTATTCCAGAGCCAACTGCAATAACTACAACAGCTGTGAAAACCCTCACCAACCTGCCGAACAATTTACAGCATGCCATGCCTTCCTCAACCCAAAAGGCATTAACAATGGTTGCAGAAGCCCAGGTTCAAAATAAAGACAGTGTAATGGGTGGAGAGGAGATACATGTGTCAGCTGAAGTAAAGGGGAGCCCGTCCCATGAAGGATTGGCTGCAGACTCTGTCACAGTTCCCACTTTAATGGTGGCTACTGTTGGGGCAGGACAGTCAGATAAAGCAACTCCTACCACCTCTACTGCTGGGTTGAATGTTTGGTTTAGGGAGACTGATGACGGAAAAGTATTTTTTGAGAACGTGTCATCGATGTCTCTGGCTTCTCCTCTATCTGTGGATGGAAAGACAGCACCTGTGTCCCCCAATTTTCTATCCTCTTTAGAAGTGGACTTTCAGTCTGATCTTTCTCCCCTGGTGAGTCGATATTCTCTGGCTGACGGTTAGCATGTGCCAAGACCAAGCAGGCTTGAGCAAATCCAAAATTATGATTTGGAAATCAGTCTGTTTTCTAGTGCTATATAAGCAGCAATTTATAGATAATATAGTATAAAGACAGTTAATGTTTTTTGTTTCATATAAATAGCTCTAGTGAATAGAAATGGTAGCTAGCATTTTTGCCTCACACCTCCAGGGTTGGGAGTTTGGTTCTTGCCTCTTCCATATGTGTGAAGTTTTCATGTTTCTCCTGGGGACACCAGTTTCCTCCAAAAGCATGCGCAGTAGGCTGACTGGCAGGCTGTACCCTGCCATGTGTCCTCAGTTTGCATGCGATAGGCTTCAGGTTCCCCACTACCCATCCGGATAAATGGTGTAGAGAATGGATGGATAGAATAGCTTGTTGTAAATACATATTCCCTCCTTATCTACTGCATCCTGAAAAACTTTTCAGCAAATAGATAGACTATTTCAGCAAGCCAGAGGCTTCATGTAGAAACCAGTGTATTCAGTTATTCTGTGATGCAATATGTTTTTTTGTTGTACAGAGTAACGAGGGCTCAGTGATGAGTGAAGCGTCCTATACCTGTCCATGTGTAGAAAGAGTTCTAGGTTCTCCTCTCCTCCCTGTAAACATTGCGAGGAAGATCACACTGGTGGGACGCAACCTGCACCTCTTCCAGGTAATACGGGATGTACATATGAATCTCGAGCATTGCTTTGAGCTCCGTAACAACGTGAGACTTACAATGTGTTTGGCTGTGTGCTCTCAGGATGATGATCTCAGGAATGGTTATGAGTGTGTGTTAGCCATAGAGGGCAGGACCATGGTAGTGACTGCCTTTGTCCAAAGGGATGAATCGAAACCTTTCCTGTTCTACATTACATGTCAACTCCACCAGGTTTCACCCATACAACCATACAGCTCATTACATTATTATGTAGAATTTACAGGTTAAACATTACAACAGAGTCTGAAAGTGTGTGTTTTCGTATCTTTCAGTACTCCTACTCGGGTGCTGTGGAAGAATACAATGCACCGATCACAGTGAGGAGACAAGGCTCTTTTCAGCTGGACAGTTCTCAGGGCTTGCGTAGTAAGAATGACACTCGTAATTTTAACACAATTTTAACCACAATGTATCAGGGCTTTTCACACTTGAAATAGTTAACCCTGGGACATGCTAAACCCTGGTTAAACAGAATTCTGCCTTGTCTTGTTTCCTGTTTCATGCTGCTCATACTTTACATGGGGTTAACTATCAATGCTGTGTATTAATGATCTGATGTTTCACACTGTACTTTCCTAAACCCTGGGGGAATGTTCTCAATTGCATATTTGCCGGGTCAAAAACCATGATTGTGATTTGAGGCATGCGCTGTTTAATTTCTGTATGGTTAACAGCATTTAGACATTGCTAGGCTTTGCCTTCTTACAGATCCATGTTTCACACTGTAAAAATTTGGCAGCGCAATGTGGGGTCACACCACAAAACCAGTGCTCACGCTGCTTAGGAGCAGGCTTTCATAACCCCAGGTAAAACTCGGTGCTAAGCCCGTTTCTAAATGACACGTGTGAAATGTGGGTTTGGACATGATAACCTGGAGTAGAGAACCTTCTAACAAGCCCTGATGATCACTCAGTTGTGTCTCCATGAGTATCATCTGAGTTTTTGTGTTGTGTACGTGTAGTAAGACTTGTGTTTGCTTGTCAGTGAGGCTGTACAACTGCTCAGTGGGCCGTTCAGACTGCAGTCGCTGTCACACGGCAGAGCCACGTTACGGATGCGTGTGGTGTGAAGGAACCCAATCTGGCTGCATCTTCCGCAACTCCTGCAGAGCGCACATCCAGCACACCTGCCCTGCACCCCACATACACCGGGTTTGTCTATGTGGTTTATAAAATAAAGCTTAATATTCATAGCTTTTTGCAAATTGTTTCTTTACGTATGCAGCTCTCTACAGCTTTTATCCATTTTTATTCAATATCCCCAAAGCCCCTCACATAATATTGTGCTTTCTGTGGTAGATAGAGCCTCAGTCTGGTCCAGTAGAGGGCGGTACTGTGATCACTGTCTCAGGATCAAACCTGGGCCAAAGAGCAGAGGACATTCAGCACTCTGTTTTTGTAGCTGGAGTGCCGTGTATTGTTATTCCCACAAGATATGAGATCTCCTCCAGGTAAACTATATATATATATATATATGTTAATTTATTTATTCCTATTTTAATGCTTATTTTAGATGAAAAGTCAGACCAGTATTAAATTCATCAAAGAGCACGAAGTCGGTGCTTAGAAAACTTTTCTTATATCTGGAGAACAATTATAACAGAGAATAATATCAACATTTGTGTTAATCTTTGTGTCTCTTTGGTTCTGGTACTGTTTGGCTCAAAGTGTCCCAGGATTATTTTATTAGGTTTTAAAAAGAACAAATAACAATTAACAATAAAAGATATAATAAAAATTGTGTAAAAAGCAAAACAAAACAGTAAAACAGTATACAATAGTAAAAACTGATTTGGATCAATGTTTCAATAAATGTTTATTATTTTGAAATGATTTGTCACACAGATGATACAGCGACAGTAGAAGCACAAGAAATAAAGTCATGCAGTCAAATGCGAAAGACTTTTATTTAAAAAATAATACGGTGAATTTCACCTGAACATCGCACAAATATTAAATAAAAAATGATTAATTTGTTTGTGTGTGTGTGTGTGTGTGTGTGTGTGTGTGTGTGGTCAGTATCGTGTGTAAGACCACAGCAAGTGGAAGTAAGAGAAAAGGCCATGTTTCAGTGGAGGTTAAAGGAGGAGGAGTTGGAAAATCTCTCCAGGAATTTCATTACCAGGTAAAGTTCACTTATATTGTCTTGTATATAGATACATTAAATTAAATTAATTAATTTTATTACAGTTAACTCTCATCTAAAATATACCTTAGAACTGATTTTAGGATTTAGAGCTGATGTTTCTCATCTGTATCTCTGAATTTCAGGATCCAGTGTTACTGGGAATGTTCCCACTGAAAGGTCCAAAGTCAGGAGGCACTTCAGTCATCATCATGGGGCGGGACCTACGAACAGGCCAGCATAATGACATCAGAATCCTGATTGGTGGAGTGCCCTGTATCTTAACTAGGTATACATTCTTTTAAACAGTTTGTCCATACAAACAAAAATGAACAAAAAAGAATTCACCATAACTGTTTGATTGTTGAAACTTCATCATAACTCTTTCAGCAATGTTTCAGTTTTTCAGCTTTACACAGTTAATAGTGTAATATTTATCCAACCTCCTGTTGATAGTGGTGTTAATCAAATTCTGAATTCGCAGCTCTCAAGAAGTGGATGATGATCAAATTGCATGCATGACCAGTAGCAGTAACAGAACAGGAAGTCACGCCATAACTGTTTGGTTTGGTAGAGCAGACCGCCATCTACAGGACACTTTCTATCACTATACTCCAGACCCAAACATCACCAGCTGTACTCCCTCTAAAAGCTTCCTCAGGTATATATAGATTTTTTTAATCTAAAAGAATCTATTTGTAAGTAAACATACAACACTGATCAAAACGGGAGATGTGTTTTTGTAAGCTCCTAGATAGACAATTCCATTAGACTGTATACAGATGTAGAATGGACATTATTTATAATCAGACTCTCTGGTGTCATGAGAATCACTTTTAAGTCAGGTTTCTCTCAGGTTTTCTTCCTCATTGTCATCTCAGGGAATTTGCTTGGGGGGTAAAAATATAAATTTAATTTTAAACTTTGTCATTTTTATTGTGAATTTTTATAAAGCAGCGTCCATTGTTAAAAGCAGTATACAAATAAAATTGAATTGAAGTGAATAGATTTTTTAAATTCCTTTTTAATAATATGGCTATATATTGTAGAATACAATCAGATCAAATCTCACGGTCACATTAATACATCATTTAGTATTTTATTCCTTCCATGCATCAAAGAATTGTAGGTGTTCTTGACATAACAGACAATTCAATTCAGTTCACTTCAAATTTATTTGTATAGCGCTTTTAACAATGGATGTTGTCTCAAAGCAGCTTTACAAAACATAAGAAACAGTAGAAAAAGTTAATATTATACAAAGATTAATATACAAAAGATAAAGATTGGTATAATATGATATAACTCAAGGTCAGCATGTTATTTATTTATTTTTCACTGCATGACTGGGTCATTTTCTAGTCCCCTGATATAATCACACAAAAAAGCACAGCTGTAGTATGGGCAGAATGGCTATCTTTAATAGAGAGATTCCAAACAAAATTCTATAAAAGTTGCACTCAAAATTGAGCAGGTTTCTGATTCTAAAATTCAAGGCCACTCCACAATTTAGTTGATCTTCATTAACCAGGTTGTTGGAATCACATACTGACACTGTCCCCAGTTTTCTCTATCTCTCTGATCAAACTTGTGTGTCTCTTTTCTCAGTGGAGGTCGTGTGATTCAAGTTTCTGGTCAAAACTTGGATGTTGTTCAGGACCCTCGCATCCGAGTGACCCTGAGCCCTCTGGGGCCACAGTTTCAGGGGAGGAAAAGGAGGAGGAGAAAGAGCGAGAGGCACATCGATAGGGATGACAAGATTTGGCCTCTCAAAAGGGAGAGACGTATAGTTCCAGAGTCACTGTGTCCTGTTGACAGTGTCTGTGATGTGAAGCAGGTACAGATTTAAACATGGGTTTGTGTGTGGATATGTAAATATGGATGTATATCTTTTCCATAAATTCATAGTCAAATAATCCTGAAATGTATTCATAGTACTGTAACTGTTTACAGTGCATTTAAATGGTACGGGGTTTTTTTTTCTTCAGACAGAGATGCACTGTGTGATCAACAGCTCCACTCTGCTCCTGTGTCCCACACCTGTGCTAGGCCCAGAGGCTCGCCATGCTACAGTTACCGTCCATTTCTTGCTGGATAACCTTAGCTTCAATTTTGAGGAGATCACCGGCAGCCCCTTCACTTATGAGCTAAACCCTATCCTTTACCCACTCACCCGGGGAGACCACAGCAAACCCTACCGCCACAAACCTGGAAGCATCATCTCTGTTGAGGTTACACATAATCCTTCACTTAACACACAGCACACTGAGCTGGAATACATCTTTTCACTAGAAAAAATACACTTTATACCTACACATAATCATGTGTTTAGTATTTACTATAGTTTAATGTCATTAGCAGATATAATTTATTTTCCGTTTTGAAACAAAGCTTTGTATAAATTAAATAAATAAATACATATCATTTGACGTTGGTGTAGGGAGAGAATCTGGACTTGGCCATTTTTAAGGAGGAGGTAGTGGCACTGATCGGAGACGGCGTATGTGCTGTAAAAACGCTCACCAGGAACCACCTATACTGTGAACCTCCTGCTCAGCAGCCCTCAGTGTCTGCCACAAAGAAACGAGAGGCCGCTGATCCTCTGCTGGAGTTCACAGTGAGTCATTAAAATCATCACCACTTTTTTTTCAGCTTGCTAGAAAAAGTTGATCAAGTACAGTATTATCTATACCTGTCTTGCCATGTATCGAGAGGCATATAGGGTGGTGAACTGTTTTCTTTTCAAATAAATCCTTTATTTGTTTATTAATTCTTCTTTAGCGACTTCTTTATCCTGGTCAGAGTTACTGTGGATAGAAAGCCTATCCAAAGCCTACACCTGAGGGCAATTTTAATATTGCCTAAAATTAAAAAAAAAAAATTATGAAAAAGAGCCCAGGCCTGAACTGAGATCATGGAGCTGTTATGCAGTAACTTTACAAACATTACCATATGTGATGAAGCCTCTCCTGACCCTCACTGACCCTGATAATGTCTTTCAGTGGTAGAGAACAGTTATAGCTGGATCTTGAACTTCATACTACTTCACACAGAACACATGAAGATCTTTTATATTATTAGATTGCTGATGTACAGTATGTAGACTGTCCACTTTAATTCAGACCACAGCTTTTCAGTAGGACTCAAGATGCCAGACATAGTGACAAGTATTGTTAAATGGAAATTTTGCTTTTCACAACCACGTCTGTGTTGATTTAGATGTATGTTTAAGGTTGTCGTTATGTTTGCTTCATTTATGGTTTATGGTTTTTGGCAAAAATCATGCCATCAGTCTTCATCTGAGCTCCTGTTTCTCCAGCTGTTTACATCACAGTGTGTTACACAATCATTTCTACCCATTGTTTTTGCTTCAATTGTCTGTATCTTTATTGGGGTATCTTTATTTTTACAAGACTGACTTTACTTTTATCTAAATAACTCAGGTTTATATATAAAGTCACTGATGACTTTTTAAAATGAGAAATGAAAAACAGCAGAGATCACAGATTAAGAATACGTTGTTCCCGTTACAGCACGTCCTGTCTTATGTATGTGTAGGTTCGAATGGGGAACCTGAACTTCTCCCTGGGAAGGGTGCAGTACGACTCTCTCGGCCAGACCTTGTTTCCTCTGGAAGCTCAGGTGGGCGTCGGAGTCGGTGCCTCTGTCGTAGCACTTATCGTCCTGGTCATCGTGCTTATATACAGGTACAACACTGTGCACTACAAGAGTAACTGTAATCATCAGTGATAGTTTGGTGTGTGTCTGTTCATACTTATGCACATGTTTGGCTTTCTCAGGAGGAAGAGTAAACAGGCTTTGAGGGATTACAAGAAAGTTCAGATTCAGCTGGAGAACCTAGAGACCAGCGTGAGAGATCGCTGCAAAAAGGAGTTCACTGGTATCATACTCTTCTGGACATGATATCATACTCTTCTGGACAATGTATAGTTGTAAACTGGAAAATGTTGGCAAACCCCATGTTATAAATATAAATACTTTTTTTTAAACGTCTTTAGATTTGATGACAGAGATGATGGACATGTCTAGTGACTTGGTGGGCTCAGGGATTCCTTTCCTGGACTATCGCAACTACTCTGAGAGGATATTCTTCCCTGGCCACCGGGAGACACCACTGAAGCGAGATCTGGATGTACCACCGTGTCGGAGGACTACAGTAGAGCAGGGTCTCGTCCAGCTCTCCAATTTACTGAACAGCAAGCTGTTCCTCATCAAGGTAGCTTCCTCTACATATTAAAATATTTTTAATGCAGTCATGATCTGAAAAAAGAGTGCTTGTTATATAGTGATGCTGAATATATGTGTGTGTGCAGTTCATCCACACTTTGGAGAGCCAGAGGACGTTCTCTCCTCGGGACCGTGCATATGTGGCCTCCCTTCTTACAGTGGCGCTGCATGAAAAGCTGGAGTATTTCACTGACATTTTGAAAACGCTGTTGAGTCACCTGGTGGAGCAGTACACCACCAGAAACCCCAAACTCATGCTGCGCAGGTCAGTGCTCAGCTTCTTGATCCAGAACTAAGGAAACAATGTCTTTCTCAAGAATAATCAGAATCAGAATCAGAAAAAGGTTTATTGCCAGGTACAGCAAAGGGATCAACAAAGAGCACTTTACAGTACTAG
>JAOTRN010000019.1:11898540-11914129 GCA_028566695.1 Bagroides melapterus
CAAAGACACTACTACTTTTAAATGGTTGAGAACACTACGGTTGAAGACAAACTTGTACCTTTCTATGGGATTCGTGTTCAAACAGCAAAATATTCAACCAGATAGACAATAGATAGAGGGTCACTGCAAAATAGCAGTTTGTTTTCAAGAACTTTCTGAATGATTAATTACACTATAATTACTTGAAATTTATCCATGAAAATGTTTAATACCGCTTGAAACATGAATAAGAACAGGTCATAAAATGGTGACTGTGCCAAGTGTTCATGACAATGGATAGCCAAAGCATGTGTTTGATGAACAGCATTAACGAATTGTTGACGTTTTTGCTATGCATTTTGTTATGTTAAAGCCTAGACATTAGAGGGGACACAGGAAGAACACTTACACAAAAGGTTAATGCAAAAGAGAATCAGGAACAGAAGCACAAAAAGCAAGGACAACAGATAAGAGCAACAAAACAAACACACAATGTCAATATGGATGACAGCTAGAGGAGAAGTGTGCCAAGCAAACACATGGAGCAAGATTTAAAACTCCTGGTGTTAGTACTCAACCTAACTAACTTGAGGACTAACCCCAAGTGTTGTGGGCATGCTGACTAGGGAGGGTCCATGACAAATTTAAATATAATACTAATATTATGCAGCATATAACTTATTTGGCTTTATACCAAAATAGATATTTAATCTAAATATATGGATGGATTCATTCTCAGTTTCAAATCAAAGTGCATAGCATTATGTTTCTCTGATAGCTAAGTCCATCAATTGTTCTTCCTGACTGAGTTTGATGTTTTGCTCGATATCATTTGCCTCTTCCATAGCAGCTAGTTCATTGGCTGAACCAATCCGCAGATCATCCTGCTTCTGCCTGTTCTGTTCTTGCTCCAACCATCTGTAGTTAAAAAAATTCATAACAAAGAGAAAAAGTCCAGGGACCAGCATCATCATGCCACATGCAAAGTACATGTATTTATAGTCCATGAAGATGTCCACCAAAGCACCTAAAGAAGTCAAAAGCATATAATCATTAAAGTCACAAGTTGCATTCATAACAAGATATTAATTACCTTTATTCTTTAAACAACCTTTTGGTTTTGTTGTCCAGAAATCAATTTAACTGATGGAACCAAATGTGACTCACCAGAAATTGGGGGCCCAAGAAGAACAGGGCCACATTCTATAATAGTGGCAAGTCCAACTGCACTGGAGAATCGTTGCGCTCCCACCAAATCCATTAGTACCTCAAAAAGCAGTGCACACAGCATTCCAAAGGCCAGGCCAAAGAAGATGGCATATACTACCAGACCTGTATACCCGGGCAACAGGGGGCATGCCAGATGACACAACCCATTATATGCCACAGAAATGCTAAAGAAGTATTGAATCCTGGGCCGGATCCATTTTGTGTTGGCTACCAGACCAGTTGCTGGTCGAGCCACCATGTCTACCAGGGCAAAAATAGAGAGCAGGAAGGCTGCAGAATATTCATCAATCCCCTGGTGCTTGGCATAGGGTGCCAAGAACACAACTGGAGCAAAGAACCCAAAGAACATTACAACATTCCCTACCAGATATATAAGGTAACCACGGTGCTTGAAGAGTGACAGGTCAATGAATTTGTTCACATGTGAGAAACAGCCTGTCTGCTTTGTCTGTTGCTTTTCACTTACGAAGTTAACCTTCTGTGAATCACTGTTCTCTGTTCCTGCTTCATTTCCAGCACTATTTTCATTTTGCAAAGGCTTTTTTCTAATCTTAACAGGCCTCATCAGTGATCCTGCCACACAGCAGTTGAGCAGTAATGCTCCCAAGATGAAGAAACTTCCTCGCCAGCCAAAGTTATCAAACAGAAACTGGTTGAGTGGAGCCAGAGTGGACAAAAATACTGGACTTCCTGCCATGGCCAAACCATTTGCTATGGGTCGCTTCACAAGAAAGTATTTCCCGATAATGGTCAGCGCAGGTTGCAGGTTAAAGGCAAGGCCAAGACCTGAGAGAGATAGTCAGACTATTAATCCATGTTTCCATTTGTGTTTCCTTTTTGATTAATAAGAGAATCAAGAATAATTTGATGTTATTCTTGCCACACCTGTTTACATAATTTGAATAAAAAGGCTACAGAACTGTGCAAAGTCTCGTGGGAAAATAAAATGCAGGTTATGAGGTTATGGCTCTGTGGATGCCATAAAATTTGTTATTTTGTGATAAAGCTTGTTTTGGAATACTCTTAGAGACACTTTAATACAGATGTTTTAGAATTAAGATCCCAGAAGAAATTGTTGTTTAAAAATTGTATGCCTAGGACCTTTGCATGGTAAAAAATAACAAGTTACTTAATGATTCCTGCTTAGATGCTGGGGTTGGAGAAGTACTGGACTTATAAATTTGATTGAAAATCAGACATTTTGCTTGGACAGCAGATTAAGGACTACCATTCTGTTTTTCAAAACTGTTTCCACGCTACATTCATATATTCATTTTCTAAAGGAAAATGTTCATATTTTCTAAAGGAAAATGAATTATTGCTTTACTAAGCATTCTCTGCTTGGCAAAGGAAATACAATTTCAAGCTGAACTTGGGAAGAGTGTCCTGTTCTCCCTTTGAACTTTTGTTATCATTACCCATCTATCCATAAACACACAAAGGGGAGGCTCCCATGTTTTGGAAAATGACAAATCAGAGCAAAATATTCTGACTGAGATTTTTCACTAGCAGTATACACCCTAGTGACAAATGATGGTTGAAGGTACCTCCAATGGCTCCTACACATATGTACAGATGCATGATGGTTGTGCCAAAAGAAGCAGCAATCATGGAGACCCCAGCCATTAGGCCACCAATAATGACCACTGGCCTGCTCCCATAACGATTGACGAGTATGCTGCTCACCGGTCCTGCACAGACAGTAATGGGTTAAGGGACGTGAGAAAGTCATCTATTGCTTCTATTTAAATCTAATTCTGAGAATTTAACAGGTGTGCGTAACCTATATTGCAAGTTCATGCAAGCAACATCATAGGCAAGTTATGCAACTGTGAAGCATTCTTGTATTCTTTGTTTAACCGTCATATTCTGTTTAGCAATGGATCAAATTCAACACTTTTAACTGCACAGCATTCACATGCTCATGGGTTCTTTTGATGGCAGGTGTGTGCAAGTATGAGATCATTGTTAGAGCATGAGATCTTTTGTTTTGTAACTGTTAAGATAAATCTAATTTTTAATTGTAGCTTCACAACCTCAAGTAAAAAATCTCAACATAAATAAAGCTTTCTACTTTTTCTTACAGCAAAATTTCATACTAGGACATTTGTTCCAGCAGTGACTGTAAGAAAGTTTCTCAGATTTAAAATAAAATATATAACAGATGCATGGCATGCTTCTAAATGAATAAAGTTTATTTATAAAGCAAAAGACAACAACCATCAGTGCTTTACAGTAGAAACACATAAGTAAGAAAACACAAAAAGAAACAATAAAGTAGAAACAACAATAAGATCAGTTAAAACCTCACAACTCTGTGTTAAACGCCAGAGAGAAAAGATGGACCTTCAATTTAACTTTAAAAGTGGAAAGATCTGAAACAGATCGGAGCTCATAAGGTAAATTATTCCACAATTATTCCACGATCCCCCCAGCGATTCTGTTTTGTCTGGGGGAACTCTAGAAGCAGCTGATTCGAAGACCCAAGTAGGCAACTGTGGCACATGGTACATGGACTGTGGTATATGGACCAGTTCAGTTACATTTTCTGGAGCTAAGCCATTGAGAGACTTAAAAACATATAATAATATTTTAAAATGAACTCTAAAACTCACAGGAAGCCAATGAAGGGCATGAAGGACAGGAGTAATATGTGAGCGTTTTGAAGTATTTGTTAGAAATCGAGCAGCTGCAAACTTGAATTTGAACTTAAAGATTACCTCCAGCATACATGGTAGCAAGCATGATGGAGGAGACCCATGCAATCTCACTGTAGGAGATGGAGAAATACTCCTGGATTTCCTTGAAGTAAATGGTGAGAGATTTGGGAAAGGCGTATGAGAAGCCGATGGACAGGAAAGATCCAAAAACTACAGCCCAGCCCCAACCTCCATCAGGAGGAGTGTAGCCTAGATCAGCAGCTGTTGCAGGGGGCATTGTGAGGGCTTTCTGAACAGACAAAGAAGTAACAATCACTAAGTGATAACTTAGCTGACAAAGTATTACCTAGTTTTCATTTTTATTCTTGTAATCAAATAAGAGATTTTAATAATCTCTAATATTAAGTATATATTGACACAATATCAATATTAAAGATTCTATTTTGAATATAATGTCATATTATAAAAAATAAACTCTAGAATCAAATAAAAAGTTTCTATAAATAAATGACTCATTTAGTCACAGACTTTTAACTGCACAGGCCAATAGTTTGCAAGCCCAAAATAACATAACGTTTTATGTCAATTTCCGAATTATCAGTGTTTTGCAGCAATGTACTTTAATAGATATGAGAAAAGCCAAGAGCATCTTTTACAGTCAGCATCCTACAGTGATTATATATATATTATTATATATATTATTATATATTAATATATTATATATATTAATACAAGCCTTACCTCTATGTGTGGTGTTCAGAGACAGTTGTAGATAACCGCATATTCAACTTTCCTTCCTATCACACAGAGCACTCTTCCCACCAACAGACCTTATCAGATCCTGAACCTCCACCTCTCTCTTTCTCTTGCTGGCTGATTTTTAACTAACTCAGCAAACATAGAATTATAAAGGTTGAATAATTTTAATTTTGCATTACTTCAGGCTACAGCCTCAATGAAAATCATCAGCAATATGCTAATGTAATATATACAAATATTTACATATTTTGAATACATGAATATATTCCCATGGTAAAATATATGTCAAATAAAGGAGTTATTAATTGTAAACTGCAGTATGAGATTCCAGTGCATCCAGCGTATGGAAAACAAGCACAAGTTGTTAAAATTAATATTCTTATATCTAACAAAATGTTAATTCTGTATTTGTCCACTAGAGATCAGCATTGGGTGAGTTATGTGTACTTTGTGTGCACTTTCTGTGCCTCCATTTTGAGGCCTACTAGCACTTCGTGAGTGTACTCTATAAATACCTGATGGAGACTCCGTCAGGAAGCAGAGCTAATTATGCAACACTGATTCACGTTTCTGAAGCTTGATAGTACGACATAAGAGTGAAATATTTCAGGATGTATACAGTGGCTCTGGTTACTGAACCTCTCAGAGCTCCTGATTTTAGTGAACATGAGTGAACAATGTTTTCTTGTAGGCAATGAAATAGAAAGCATAAAATTCTATAAAATCCATCATTTCAACAAATAAACAACTGTATCAAGCTAAAGCAAGGCATTAAACTGAATTTCATAGCTAATATTGAATGTCTAAGTTTACGTATAAAGGTATATATGAGTATTTCAGTATAAGGACATTGAAATTGATTGTAGTCTTCACATTTGGTGAACTACAGACATGTCTACCTGGTGGATGTTCTCGATTTCACTACCACTTTGTCTCGAATTTCTTAAAAGGCACTGGGTGTGCTGTTTATGGGGGATTTCCCAAGCACATGTAGTTCAACATAACACCCACTAAAATTAAAAGCCATTTCTCCAACACTTGTGGTACAGTACATTGTATTTCATGTCTCTTAATCAGTTTTGTTTCATAAATGGTCATTTCAATGTGCATTTTTAAACACATGAGGCCTAGTTGTCTCTTTCCTTGTGGTCTTACTCCTGTAGAGTGCTCCTGGCAGTGCTGAACAAAGATAATTACTCAGGAAGCCATTTGACCAATCAGCTGTGGCTTTAGATGCTGTCAGTGGGAGGGTAGCCAGTCACGACGCGCCTCTGATCACACACAGGCCTCCAGCGCTGTGTTCAGAGGCGAGCCCTCCCTTGTCTAAAGGCTGAGACTGTCCTCCATGTTTCATAAGTATTGACATTACACTTTTCAGCCATGCAGCCACAGAGGTAAGCTTTCTGTTTTATTCTCCTCTATACTGTCCTTTCACTACTTCCATTGACTGTTAACACTGTTCATTTTCACTTATTTTCAGTCTGCATTAAAGGCCTTGGGAAGGCCTCTCATACTGAAAACAGGGCAAAAGGGGGAGGGAATGAAAGGGGGAGGAGGAGGAGGAGGAGGCGGTGGCCTAAGGAGGAAAAACAGGCTTTACTCTCTTTGGTGTCCTGAGCTTTGGCCTGGGTATGTCACATGACTGCAGAGCAAACTCAGGCAGCCATTACTCATTGCTGAAACGGCAAACAAATGGCAGTCAAATGTTGTGATGCCATGAAACTTGGACTGGAGTGGGAGCAAGGCCCTCTTTTCCCCTGTTTGCCACCATTACCCCCCCTCTCCTGTTTGTAATAGGGAGAAAATAGGATTGTAGCATGGGGGAGGGGTGAGTGAATGGTGTAAATCTTTTGTAAGCTGACTGCCTGGGCCATTGTCTGTATGTCTGCTGCTGAGCCTGGCACAGAAACTAGTGGCACAGTAAACAGAAGCTGTTGTCAGTGCCCGTCTTCTGCATATCTAACATGTCAATTCACATCTACAATATATTATTGTCTAATCAACCCTTCTACAAAATTCCTGTGTTGTTATTGTGGACTCTGGACTCAACCCAGTCATGTGCATGCATTTCTTACATGTTCTACTACATCATATCGGTTTATTTGATAACAATCTGCAATTTTTGTGGATTGCATTACAAAAGAATGCAGGAAAACTTTAAATATTATATCTTTCTCCCTGATCATGTAATGAACACCGTTTTCAGCATCTGTCACAACCAGCCGTATAGGTTGGTCAGAAATAATGACACATTCTCGCTTTAACAACTCACAGAACCATTAAATACTCACTCGTCTATATGAAAAGAGCAGAGTCACCATTATGTAAATAATGTATGGTTCATTATATGGACATACTCAACAGTACCTTTCCCAACAGCAAACAGTTGTGGGACTTGACTGGGTAATCCATCCTTTTTTTTGTCCATATGCATGTAATGTCTGACTGCATCATGTATCTTAAAATGTTTTCTTAATTCCTTTGTCTTGAGGGTGGAAAGTCGTAAGACACCACTCTGAGTACCCGTTGGTTCATTTCTAGAAGGAATGTAGACCTCAGATATATGATTAAAATGAGCTTTGGATTATGTGCCAAAAAAACTGTCTGGTTATAATGATTATACCATCATATAATGAGGTTATCTTCCCCATGGAATCAGTGCATTTCTGCTGGTTCTTATATGACAGAATGAACGATAAATAGGCAATAGAATGGCACCTACCCCACCGACCAATCAGCCAGTCTTATGCAAGTGTCTTGCCGTGCTGAGAGGGAGACACAACCTGAACAGCAGATAGAAAGGCATGTTGTGGAAAATTTCACAACCATCCTTTGATTCCAATGCAAAGGTCATCAAATGAAGAATGTGTCAGGTTTGTTCATTAACAAAAGGTATGATTGTGCTTTTTTTTGATCATTTGTCTGCTGTTTGTTTCAAGACATTTGTTCTTCATATACACTGAACAGAAATGTTGTGTTGAAATGTGAAGAGTAGTTTGAGTTTCGTCTACCATGCTCTGTGGCACAGCAGATGTCTTGCTTCTCACAAGGAAACAGATTTTTAGTGGTTTTGTTCTACAAAGGAAACACACCACATTTGGGGTTGAAATGTTCTTCAATGTGAAAAGGAAATGGTTACAAAATATAAAAATAATGTTGGAGATGTATTAGCTTTTTTAAATACTAATTTATTTGTCCGGCATTACATTGTGTTCATTACTCATTGCACAAAATCTGTTTTGTGAGAGCTTTTAGGTTATTGTTTATCTAACCACCTTTGGATTCGCTCGGAGATTTGCTTTTCAGCTGCTTTATATTGTTTGCTTGGCATAGCTCTTGATTGTTGCCTATACTGACTTTTTTCATGTTGCCTGTTTACTGTAAAGCTCTTGTGGCATGGACGTGCAGGATCAGGCCTTGAGGGAAGGGGGAGGGGATGTTCAGCACAGCACTGGGGGAGGGGAAGCAGCAGCCTTTCTCATTTCCTGTGTGCAGACAGAGCAAGAAACGGAGAAAGAGAGAGGGAAAAAAAGACCTTGGCTTACTCATTCTCTGACCAGTTATCTCCACATTCACAGCTGACTTTCTCCCCATTTCTTCTCTGTGACGGGCTCGCAGATCGGATGGCCTTTACTGACATGAGAGTAGGCGTTTGGCTCCATAGAACATTCTAGAAGATCTTGCCCTTTTTGTGTGTTTCATTTGTGGAGGTCACTGAATGAAGGCCATGTGGTGTTTTGGTTTTCGACTATGTACATGTCCTTAACAAGCCTGAGGATCAGTTCTAGGACTGGGTTTCCTATTTGACAAAATCTTCGTCTAGGTCCTTCCTTTAGCCATCCTGGTGGCACACCTGGTGGACTTTCTGACCACATCACACTTTTCTCAAGAAGGGAGTGAAAATCTTGATGGATAAAGGTTGAGGATGCAAAAACTGTGCCATTGCCAAATGTGAAATATTGGTGGCACTCCTACCAGGCTCATATAGGCTAGCCTTCAGGATTTGTAAGACATGATTTTTTTACACTTAGACATTTCAGCATCACATTTTGTGATAAACACAAACTACACCAACAAAATTCCGCGTTGTTGGTAGTACTGTTGTCTGACAGAACATTGCACAACAGCTGGACAGTTGAGGCCTGCTAGTGATCAGGTGAGTTTTACTCCTTGGCATGGGTAATGCTTTCTGCCTGATTTGCCTTGTCAACTCAGTTGACCTTTTCCATTAGTCTGTTGTCTACTGGAATGTAATAGCTGCATGGATGATGACTGAGATGCCTAAATATACTTCAGATTCTCTTTGGCCATTACTGCTATACACAGTTTTAAAACAAAGGATCCATGTTGAAACAGACTCACATTCCCTTAAGACTTCCTGACACTTTCTCACACTTATCAGAATAGTTTTTAATGCTGAGTTAACCTGCTAAGACTGAATAGACAGTCATATTCATTAAAGTTTATAACTTAATCAGGTCATGAAGTGGGTGGGGAAAACCACTGAATTCATTTTAGTTGATGTAGTAATGGTGACAGAACATTTCCAGCCGTATTACAGGCCTTAAGTCTTAAGCTGCCATGTGATCCACCTCCACCTCCTCTTTCATTTTTTAAACATACCATCCCAAGAAAGAGTCTCTGCAATCTCCTCCCTCTGTGGTTAAGCTTGTATTTGTTGATCTGACCTCAGTGGATTTTCCTGTGGTGGCAGAACAAGGCTAAAAAATGACAGAGCTTCTGCCACAATGCTACATCATCACACCTCTTTTCCCTTCTTTTTCAATAGAACAACTAAAAGTGTTTTTTGAGATATAACCAAATCCCATTCTAAAACTGACTCAACAGGTTTGTGCAAGTGAATCAAACAATACTTGCAGGTAATGTGATTATGTGGGACTAATAAAAGTGGCTGTCAGGAGCTGATATTATTCAGCACTGTCTTGTTTAAATTTAAGAGACTGTTTTTAATACCAGTCACAACCTCTTGGTGGTTGTTTATCTAGAGGGAATGAGGTGTTTATAAGAAAGCTTTAACACCACATGTTGGCTAGGAGACGTTTTAACCCTTGTGCTCAAAGGTGGAATCCCCAAAAAACTCCCAGAGGAGACAAGTACTGGTCACCAGAGACGAGCATCATCTGTACTTAAACCAGTAAAGCAGACAAATTTAAGAAAAAGCTCACATCTAGGCTGATGTTTATGCCCAGTCATATTCAAAGATGACATTTTAAGGACCAGTGCTATGCTGCAGTGAACAACAACAGCAAAACTCTTGGGTTTTGATTGCATCACCTTCTATCTTAGAAGCAAACCTTGTGAGACTTCCACATTTACAGTGCTTTCTTCTCCCTTGTGTATTGATAATTTCTTACATCAGCTTGGCTGAGGAGGAAATCAAGACAGTGTCTGCTGTGGTCGAGGGGATGGAAGTATCAGTACCACCAAAAGGTAATGTAGATATTTGATATCAGTGGTTTAGCATAATGGTGTGTCAGTTTGTAGTTTATTGTAGTCAATTTTACTATTGCCTTTGGTTGAAATTGGGTGGAAGAGGTGTATCATAGCTTTGAATGTTTGCATGTTTTACTTCAACAGAAACTAATCTAGTTTCAGTCAAATAAGGTCACACTAATAGGACTGAAATGGTGAACTGGGAGAATCTCTATCTCACTCCCTCTCTTTCTTTTTATCTGCTTTGTCAGTTGTCATCATAAAAGATGTCTGTATCAATATATTGTACAGTTCTTGATGTAGGACCAGCAGAAGCAACACTGGCTAGTCAAAAACGGAAAGCACCCAGTCCCCCTCACTCCTCGAATGGCCATTCCCCTTCTGACACATCTCCCAGTGGTGTCAAGAAGAAAAAGAAGCCTGGCTTGGTGACCAGCAACAATAAAGATCAGGTAGGGCCCCATCCTAAGTATAAATTTTTTTCATTCAAATATGATAAATCTGTAAAGCTTGATGAAATTTAATGCTGATTGACAGCAAGATAGTGTGTTTGAATTTGTTTATGCATCTTGAGAAGCAACTCTTGCACCCAGAGTGTGTAAGCAAATCTCTTTTTATGTACTTTTGTTTTTTATGTACAATTTTAGCAACCCGTGTGAAATAGTTGTGCTACCATCATTTTATTACAGCTTGGGAAAGCTTTCCTCTGAATGCCATGACCAATTCCTAAAGGAATTGTAGTAGAATTTAGCCCTGTATCTTTTGATTTGCATTCTTTAGATCAAGGGTCATCAGTGCGATTATGGCAGTGCTTGGGGCAACATAGTTTAGTGATTTCTAAAAGGCCTGGCTTAAATCCCAGTTAATTAGAAAGCATAGGAGGTGTCTTAGAGCTGTGAAATCACTAAACAGTGCTGGACTCTGGCCCTCCATGACTGGATATGATGACCTGTGCTCTCTATAGACTAGGCCTAAGACACTCAGTTTGCCTTTGCAGTAGATTTTAACTATTAGTAGCATTCCTGGTGCTTCAATAAATCTTGTGTGCTGCATTGCTTGTATTGTTGCCTTGGTATTCTGTATAGAGCTTTTATAATCTCCATGCACGGTACCAGATGCAAAACTGCAGAAGGCAGGAAAAAACATTTACAAATGAATACTGATGAATTGAATATTGAATATTGAAATGGATATTTGAATAGTTATGGATTCATAACGTCTTAAACAGGTTATACTTGAAACACTCTCTGAGAGAAAAAATAATTCTTGGCAAATTCTTCATGGAGCTTTTAAAGATTCTCCCAGGAAGAGAAACTGAAGGAATAATCTCTAACATCTTTTTAAAGAATTTCCACATAGGACTCTGTGAGGGGTTCCAAACCACCATGAGAAGTCTATATCAAACAAATTTCATTGCTTTAATAACTAGTTACTATTAGATTTCTTTAAAAAAAAAAAAAAAAAAAAGAATTCAAGAAGCATTTCTAATATACAATATAATAAACATATTAAACTTATTCTGATAATTATAAAGAAAATGAATCTTATTCTTAAATCATGGTTATTTTTTTGAGTTTGCATCCTCTTTTGCAGATTGATTGCAGTTGTCTGGCCCTATTAGTGCTTGGCAATCATTACCTGTGCTTGGTATCTGTGGCTTTGTTAATCAGTAATCAACCCTCTTCCTGGAGAGGCAGAATTTTTGTTCTGAGACTGTGCTATACTCAATAATTTCACATTAGTCTTCAAAGGCTTGAGAAAAATACTTCTTACATCTCTCCAGCATGAGGGTTACTTCCCCTTGCTTATTATCCCCTTCCCACTACCTTTAGTGAGGTCCTGTGGTTGTGCTCTGTTGACTTTTGCAAAGCCTTGCTGCTCCTCTTGCCTGCAGTGCCGTGGTGTGTATTTTTGACCGCTGCTTCTGTCTCTCTTGCCTGCATTTCAGTGTGAGCTAAGACATGGTCCCTTTTACTATGTCAAGCAGCCTGCACTCACCGCAGACCCTGTTGATGTTGTGCCACAGGATGGGAGGAATGACTTCTACTGCTGGATGTGCCACCGTGAGGGCCAGGTGCTCTGCTGTGAGCTCTGCCCACGTGTGTACCATGCCAAGTGCCTCAAACTGGCTGCTGAGCCTGAAGGCGACTGGTTCTGTCCAGAGTGTGAGGTAACTGTTAGATGAATGTGAGGTGTAGGATATGGAGGAAGGCTTGTAATGTAGGACTCAACAGTGGTATTTCCAAAGACGTCAGTAAAGAGCCAACAAAGTGATCAAATGCACCTTTTCTGGTCTTAAGCATTCAGAGCAAGTCCCCAAACAAAGGCAGATTTTATAAGGTAGATGTTTAGCGCTTTTAGTTCTTCCTTAGGCTTTTGATCTAGGGAGAAATTTGCTAAAGAAACTCTAAAAACCACAAACCTTTTTCATCAGTAAAATAGATTTTCTCAGCAGGTTCAAACTTAAAATAAAATGTCATCCCTACAACATGCTATGAAATGCATTGTATAACTTCCATTGCATTTGTTTCAGAAAATAACAGTAGCAGAATGCATTGAGACTCAAAGCAAAGCCATGACCATGCTGAATCTGGAACAGCTATCCTACCTGTTGAAGTTTGCACTGCAGAAAATGAAGCAGCCTGGGGTAATGGATCTTTTTCTCACTTAATATTCTCTAAATATAAATAAAATTCTCTAAATATAACCTACTGCAAATTATTAGTGTCCATTGCTACATTATTTTAACCCCTATATAGAATTATTTTTGGTCTCATCAGATATAGAACTCCCAAGTGTAGGTTATAATCATTCCCAAATTTCACATTGTGTAGACAGAGCCATTTCATAAACCAGTGTCTCTGGAGCAGCATCCTGACTACGCAGAGTACATTTTCAACCCAATGGACCTATGCACATTAGAGAAGGTAAATCAACTGTCACTTCTTTTGATTGTAGTCATGCGATGAAAAAAACTCTAGGCTCTGAATGACTTACTCTAAGAAGACTGAGCATTGCATTGTCCTTGTCACAGAATATCAAAAAGAAGATGTATGGCTGCACTGAGGCATTTTTGGCAGACGTAAAATGGATCTTACACAACTGTATTATTTATAATGGAGGTTAGTTGTCATTTTAAAATATTCCGTTTAAAACACTGTGGTTTGTTTTTGACTGTTTGTGGGTCTTGTGCAGGGAATCATAAACTCACTGCAACAGCAAAGGTTATTGTCAAGATCTGTGAACATGAGGTGAGTTTTATACTTAGAGTGTGGTGTACTAAACATTATTTGACCTGTAGTGTTTTTAGGGAAGTAAACTGCACTTACAATGACATTTCTTGTCTGGTTTCCATCTTGAGATGAATGAAATTGAAGTTTGTCCAGAGTGTTACCTGTCAGCTTGCCAAAAGAGAGACAATTGGTTCTGTGAACCATGTGTGAGTAGATCAGATTCATAACCCATAAAATGACTGACATTATTGCTCTTGGGATAATTGGTAGTTTAATACGGAATGCATACTAAGATATGATTATTTGTTTTGTTGTAAGCAGTCTCAGCCTCATCCATTGGTGTGGGCTAAGCTGAAAGGTTTCCCGTTCTGGCCTGCTAAAGCTCTGAGGGACAAAGATGGCCAGGTAGATGCTCGCTTCTTTGGCCAACATGACAGGTGGGCTTGCATGACGTGTCAATTCACACCAAATTTCAAGTTATTTGTCAAGAAAGGGCATTCATTTGCACATCTACTTTAGACAGTGACAGTGTTTGTTGAGCGGAAAGGATTGAGCCTAGGATTGAGTTTATATACAGTCACCACGTTGAGTTTTCTTTTTTTTTCAGAGCCTGGGTGCCCATTAACAACTGCTACCTCATGTCAAAAGAGATTCCATTCTCTGTAAAGAAGACTAAGAGCATCTTCAACAGTGCAATGCAAGAGATGGAAGTTTATGTTGAAAATGTACGCAAGAAACATGGCGTGTTTAATTATGCCCCATTCAGAACACCGTATACGCCAAACAACCTGTTCCAGATGCTGCTGGACCCAAGTAACCCCAGGAAAGGTACAGTTGTGCCTGAGAAACAGGACAAGATCAAGTTTAACTTTGACATGACTGCATCTCCAAGGACACCGGTGGGAAAGAGTGTGGGACAGAGGATGAGTGACATGCCCAGGTCACCCATGAGCACCAATTCCTCAGTACACACAGGATCAGACCTTGAGCAGGATGCATCAGAGAAAGGAACAAGAATCCCATCTAGCCACTACAGTACAGGAGAAGAGTCCATGGATTGCACAGGTACACAACCTTACAGTTTTCCTATAGTTTGTCTAATGCTGTTATTTAATAGATTGATATCACAGACCCTCACATTTCATACTTTTAATATGGAATATATACAGATGTTTAACTGTGCTTTACAGCATCGCCAGCATGTCTGAAGATCACAGGTAGCCCAAAACCTATCCTATCAACACCTCTTAAACAGGAGAGAACGCAGAATACAGCTAGCATCCTCAACCTAAATCTTGGTGAGCTTTGCAAAAATGGCTTTGTATGTCCAGTCATTTTAAAGCTTGCTTGTGTACTGTAAAATGTCCTGTAGGAATGTCCTCAATTTTTAGTGCCAATTTTATTTTAAGCAATTTTATTTGAGGTCTGCAATGTGGGGATGATTATTGGCTGTACTCTTAGACCGCATTAAGGCAGAAATGGACCTAAAGGAGCTGAGTGAGACTGTACAGCAGCAGCAAGGCCCATCTGTACTCCTTACCTCCCCAAAGAAACCCACTAGAAGTTTGGATAAGACCATAGAGAGCTGCAAGGCCCAACTAGGTATGACATGTACCATATTATCATATATCTTACTATATAGCAGACTCATTCATTCTTAGAGGTACATATATTGTGTAACTACTAATATTGTGTTTAGGCATTGATGAAATCTCTGAGGATGTGATCCAAGGGGTGGATCACAGTGATTCTGATGATTCTGACAAGTCTGACTCTAGCGACAGCGAGTATGCAAGTGAAGAGGAGCAGGAGCTGAAAAATGCCACAAAGAATGAAGACCATGAGGAAGCTATATTAAAAAACAAAAAAAGACTCAAACCTTCATCTTCACAACCGCAAAATAATAAAAACCAGTCAGAAAACGTGACTGAGAAAGTGGCCCCGGAGCCTCCCCTAAAAAAGAAAGCCAGTGGTGTTTCAGAGAAGGAAGCCCAGGAAAAGCCCAGGACAAACCAACAGACACAGTCCCAGAGGGAGAGACCTTTGGTTGGCCATGAGGGCAAGGCTGGAGCTGTAGATGCAGATTCAGACTCAGAAAGAGAACTAGTGATTGACCTTGGTGAAGAGCAGGGAGGAAGAGACAGGAAGAAACCAAAGAGAGAGGCTCCATCAATCTCCACCTCTATAACCAAAGACAACACAGTCATCAAATCTGAAGGTGCTGTCCCATTTCAAAATGTGTCTGTGTCTGTGTGTGTGTGTGTGTGTGTGTGT
>JAOTRN010000019.1:11914229-11930876 GCA_028566695.1 Bagroides melapterus
ACACAGTCATCAAATCTGAAGGTGCTGTCCCATTTCAAAATGTGTCTGTGTCTGTGTGTGTGTGTGTGTGTGTGTGTTTTGTGGGCAATTGATTTGTGTACTTGTATTGAAACAGCAGATAAAAATCTCATTAAATATTGCTGTTAACAAAGCTGTAGGTAATAAAAAATTAAGGAAAATCGTTTTTGTAATTAATGTTGTGCTAAGTGTGTATTCCTTCCAATTAGGATGATTCACATTTTGAATATGTACTTCAATTTTTTTTCTATTCTAATTGTAATAATAATCAAAGGAATCATACTTATTTTTATTTCTATATCTCTACTCAGGAAAGGCTCTAGCTGCTTCCAGCCCATCAGTATCTCCATCTACAGTACCCTCTGCTTCATCCTCCAAATCCAACACAAGAGATTCAACCCAGCCAGTCTCCAAGCCACCAAACACCACTTCCTCCCCACCCTTCACCTCTACCAGTACCACATCTGCACCAGCAACTGCTTCTGCGACAAATTCCTCTACGTCTGCTGTGGTAAAGAAACAGCGCCCTCTGCTGCCTAAGGAGACAGCACAGTCCAGTCAGACATCTGTAGTTTGGAACCAGACTGGGAATAAGATCCAGACATCATCTCCAAAATGGCAGCTGCAGAAGGTTCAGAAACAGCAACATGGCTCACAGTCTCAAAGCCCGGCAGCTTCCAACAATTCCAGCACCCGCTACCAGACTAGGCAGTCTGTTAAAGGTGACCGAAACATCCACTTCCCCCTGAGTGTGGCACAAACCCTACAGTTAAAACTTCATGTTTCTATCTATAAGAAGAGCTATAAATATATACTAGGCATCAGGGTTGATATTTAAGTTGTTAAAAAAAAAATCTTTGCTCCTTACTCCTAATCCTCTCAAAGAGTGGTTAGAGTGAATTCTGTTACGTTATAAATTGATCTCTTATTCCTGGATTTTTTTGTTTGTATTATTTTTCTATCTTAAATAGCTAGACTCCAATTTCTTTTTAGAAGATTTACACATACAAGGCCAGGGTCTATACTGATAAAGATTGTCAATCCCAACATTAAAGCTATGTTCACACATACCACAAATTCATTTTTGTTGAACTATGATGTCGCCAGTTGGTGTTTCTACTACTGTTTGCCATAGTAATAACATTTGTTAGTGAGTGGCATGATTAGCATTCCAAATCAGATTAATTGCTGCTAAATGAAAAATAAAGGAGGTAGAGTGTTTGTATAGAAGATTCACCTGTCTGTATTCATCATATAATACAAGATGAAAGAGAAGCAGTGTGTGATCTTTGCCATGGATCACTTGCATTCTACTCTCGCTGGTAGCAGCTGCAACATGTCACTCCATATTTGTATAAAGTAAAACTTTGTTCAATGGTTTTCTTGATGCTAGACATACCCACGTCTAGTTGCAAATGGTTGCTAACACATGTTGTTGGAACTCGCCAGATCTGACTGATAATGAATGGCGTCCATGCGCTTTGTCGTTACGTGTCGATGCTTGTGTAAACATGGAATTCTGTCTTAGAATTCTATCTAAGAATAATTTAGAAAGTTCTGCATTTTAGTGCTAAAAGCAGGTCCTAATTCTCAGAAATCTGAGGGTTAATCTAGAAAACTGAGAATAACAGTGAAAATAACTTCAATCTGGTCTAATTTCTCTGGTCTAATTTTTCTTATTATAAGATTACAAGAAGCCAAAATCATTTATTAATGTTTGTTTATTAATTTTGTTAAACACATTTTTTTATTTAATTAATAATAAATAATTTTATTTTATTCTGCAAAATAAGAATAAAAATAAGATTTAACAAATAAGTTTAATAGGTTTAATAATCTTTGTTTTGGTGTCTAATAATCATATTAGAAAATACTAGATCATTTTGATTATATTCAAGATATTGTAACTTTTGTATTTTTTCTGTGTTTTCTGTTACTGGAGATAAATCAATACCTGACAATTTGCCAGAAATATACTTCACATATGTACATGATTGCCTTCATGTATGAAATCAACAGCAGTTTTAACATTCATTTCTTTTTTCTAATGGGCATGTGCATTGGGATTTCATTTGAGTTTACTTCACAGATTACTTCCACAACAGTCATAAACTAATGATATATTTCATGAAATATCTTGCGATGCCTAGCAATGAGATTGACCCAGGCCTTCCTCTTTTCTAGAAATTTTGGATTAAACTTTCCTCTCAGAGGAGTTGTGAATAGGTTTTATAGAGGAAACTCTTAATTAGAAATGTTAAGTGCCACTTGGGAGAACTCTTTGTACTGCAGAGATTCTTTGTGAATGCAGCTGCCGAATTGGAAACTCTACTTTCCTTGAGAATTGACTAGAGGCTGTTTAGTGAACAGTACATTTAGCATGCTATGTAAATATCTAGGGTACATCTTTCTAACGTGTGTGTGTGTGTGTGTGTGTGTGTGTGTGTGTGTGTGTGTGTGTGTGTGTGTGTGTGTTTAAATCAGCAGTCCACCAAAAGGACACCTTGTCTGCATCCTCTAGTTCAGTCCTGGGTGTAGATTTCCTCACCCCACCTGCCTCTGCTGATGTAGCAGCTGACATTGCCAAGTACACCTCTAAAGTAAGTAACCATAAACTCAACAGAACACATACATGGCCAGCATGAAATGCCTGTTATTTTTCAGCAGTTCCACTTACTGACAAGCTAAACCCATGATTTTTCTTTGTAGATAATGGATGCTATTAAAGGAACAATGACTGAGATATACAATGATCTTTCCAAAAGCACAACAGGAAACACTATTGCTGAGGTTTGTGTTAGTGATGCACATAATCTACATTTATTGAATTACATGAATTTCTTTTTGTATTGCTTTTTTCATACAATCAAATAATATCGTTATCATATCAACATCACTCTTCACTAATGGTCCGTGTTCCACTAATCCTGTGATGCAGATACGGAGGTTGAGGATCGAGATTGAGAAGCTCCAATGGCTGCATCAACAAGAGCTTTCTGAGATGAAACATAATCTGGGTATTTTGTCTTTGCAAACATCTTTAGCTGCACACATTCTTCTGGAAGATGAGTGTCCTTGACAGTCACTGTACATGATTGTGCTGTATGTCTGCATCCAGAACTGACCATGGCTGAGATGAGACAGAGTTTGGAGCAAGAGAGGGAGAGGCTTGTGTCAGAGGTAAAGAAGCAGATGGAGGTGGAGAAACAACAGGCCATAGATGAAACGAAGAAGAAGCAGTGGTGCGCCAATTGTAAGAAGGAGGCCATTTTCTACTGCTGTTGGAATACCAGTTACTGTGATTATCCTTGTCAACAAGCGCACTGGCCTGAACATATGAAATCCTGCACGCAGTCAGGTAGGAAATATACCAGACATGTTGTTCTTGTGCTGAAATAGATCATATTTGTAGTCTATTCTTTTCCAACAGTAAAGGACTTTCAATATAACAATATAAGATTTTAAGAAAATTTAACATCTTTCAAGATAAACTTTGTTTTAAATAATAACCTTAACAAATTTATTTTTTCTAAGAAGACTTACTTAAATTTTCCTGCAATAATCTGCAAAAATAATAAAATAAAAATAATGCTATATGAGCAACAATTTGTGTACACGACCATCACACTTGTATGTAAGCCTTCCAAAAAAATGAATGAAGTTGGAAGCATACAGTTGTGTCGGATGACATTGTGGGCTGTAGCATTAAGACTTACAGTGAGAGGCCCGAACCTTTGCACAAAGCAAGCACCAAAAGACATAAAATTGTTGCGGATGCACTTGACTGTCCTGAACAGAGACCAGACCTCAGACCTTGCTCTCACCTGTGATATGAACTGGAGACTAACTGCATGTCGGTTCTCTCCACTCAGAATCAGTGACTGTTTCACTGATGCTCTCATGGCTGAATGAGCACAAATCCCTACAGCCATGCTCCAAAATATAACAGTAAGGCAGGGATTTTTAGCAATATATTGTTTGACAAAGTAGGGGCGAATCTCATAAAATTAAGGGTCCCTAGTTTAATATTGACTTTGGTTTGCTGTCTGTGTGGAATGTTCTCCATGTGATTTTCTTCAGGTTCCCTGGTTACTTTCAACTTGCGGCTACACAAATTTATTTGTTGTAAATTGCTATAGGTATGAATGTGTGTGAATTCAGGGGCACGGTGACCTGCAATTCACACACTGGCTCTGACTATATTCTGAGCTCTATCCATGTATATGTTTCACTCTTGTAGTATTTCAAACATTCTAATGAAGCTTCTTTTTTTTTAGCCTCAGCATCACAGCAAGAGCCAGAGGAGGAGTCCTCTGTGGGTCCAGTACCCAAAACCTCAGGACAATCACCTAAAGCCCAGCATTCACCTCCAGCCAACAAAAGTTCACCAACACCCAAAGCCCCCTCACCCACAGCAGACAACACTAAAGCAAGCGCCACTGTCTCTGTGTCCTAACCAGAACTTGTCATTCCTTTATGGTTACCACCATGGATGCTTTTGTACTGGGGTCTGCAATTTATGCTTTTCTTCTTCCTCCTCCTTGTCTTCTTATTCTTCTTCTCAAAGCAAAGACATATTAAACTTACACTCCTCAGCTGCCCAGTTCACTACACCTGAGGATGTAAAAAAAAAAAAAGTGGTTAATTTTTATATACATTTCCGAGTCATTCATTGTTTTTTTTTGTTTTGTTTTGTTTTTTTTTAGTCTACGTAAAATTAATTTGTACAAAAACTGAGACTTTCATATAAAATATGTTAATGTAATACTGTTGGTTTTTTTTTTTTTTACACAGAATTGAGTTTTATACAGTGCAGATTAAATGAATTTGTCTGCTCAGTCAGTTTTTTATGTACTCGCTGCACTTACCGGTGTCTTTAGAGAATTCTTTTTTTAAGATGGATCTTTTTAAACATGGTGGGATTTATTCATTCACGTTATGCTTTGATTCTCACTACATCACCCATCAAAGACATTCTTTTTAACCAGCTTACTGAGGTCATTCATCCTGCAGATGCTGCTTGATTTAAAGCTGAAAAAAGCAGCGTGGTGAAGGATGTACATTTTCACTTGTTTACATATTGTAAATAATTAAAGAATTAAAAGGAGACAACTATCTGTAAGAAAAATAAAATCAACTCCCTTCTGAAATTAAACTCATGGGTTGTCTTGCATTTCTGTAGTACTTTCATGGAGACAAAAACCAATGATAGAATAAAAAAAAAATGAAAATAAAGCAAATAAAACTCTTTAATGAAACCTCCTGGTTGAGTGCTCATTTTACATGCAGTCACAGTGCACGCAGTCAAAAGCAGAAGTTTGTTTCCCTTTTAATAGTGTGACAGCAGCATCTAGTGGTAAAACTCTTTGGAACATAGGCTTGTATCAACACATTGTCCTCTTTCCTATACAGCAATCAGATTAAGCAAATAAATAAAACTTTTGTTGTCCTCACAAGCAAACAAATCTAATCAGTAGTTCGACCTATACAGTAGAAAACAATGAATAGAAGTTGTTGTGATCACTTTATTAGGTACACCCATACAGTACCATATAGTTTTTTTGTCATTCAGTGCTATCAGAGGAGCACTTTTCTAAGTCTACAGCTCCTGTGTGACACTGTGTGTTGCTATAGGCATTATCGTTTACTTATTCCAGTTCATCACAAGGAGGAAACCACCGCTAACCAGTTGTTGTTTTGGTGCTGATGTATCCTCAGAACAGTAATAATACTGACAGCTGATATTACAGAGATGTGAGTGTGTCAGAGATAGCAGTGATGCATAGTGTGTTTTATTTATCCTCTAGAACTTTATCACCTGAAGTTGGTTGGAATTAGTGCTCATCCAGCCATAACCATTTTAGTGAGGATGGAGAGGAGGCTTGGGGTGAAGATAGCATTCCAGTTCATCCCAAAACTAATCAGCATTGTTGAGGTCAGGGATCTGTGCATGCCGATTTAGTTCTTCCACACAAAGTTTGGCAGTCTTTTTGGACCTTGCTTTGTGAACACCTTGCTTTGGTAACTGTGGAACTGTCAGGTCACTGGAACAGGTTTGTACTCTTTGGACTTCTTGTGAAGGTTGTGACAGTAATCACACTCAAAGGGGAACAGTTCATAGTGACAGCAGATTAATAAATTATTAATCTTATACAATTGCATATCTATAATGTCAGAAAGTACTGACTGTGTTGAAAGGATGTTTAGTATGCCAAGGTCATCATACGGATTATCTGAAATCTATGAAAATGAAATGATGAAATTGAGGCATAGAAGCCTTTATTATCGCCACATATACATTACAGCACAGTGGAATACTTTTCTTTGCATATCCCAACCGAGAAGGTTGGGGTCAGACCACAGGGGCTATGATAAAGCACCCCTGGAGCAGGGGGAGTTAAGTGCCTTGTTGAATTGCCCAACAGTTGCAGCTTGGCAGTGGGGGCTTGAAACCCAACCAAGAGCCTTAACCACTGGAGCCACCACTGCCCATACCTAGATACAGTAGGTGAATCTTGAGCAAGAACTGTTTTTAGAACGTGCAGGTCTTTAGAAGCTCCAGAAAACCCATGTGACGCCTCTGAGCTCGTAACCTAAGTCTTTTAATTTGGCGCGCGAGCTTTTCTCCACACGACCTTCTTTAAACTTTATTTCCGGTTCACACTGTTACGCCATGACGTCAACATCTGTCTGAACAAACCGACGCAAATTCACAGAAAAGGGAGCGCCGGCAAAGAGGAGGTAATATATACAACACCGAGCTTAAAAAACCGGCTTATTAGTTAGACATGCGTTTTAATTGAATAAAGAAGCTATTTAAAATGTTTTAAAGAACACGTGTCTTATCGACCGCGGGAGAATGGATGTGTAAGTGAATATGTAGATGGCTCCGTGTAGGAAGTTGGGGCTGAATGTAGGGATTGTTAGCTGGCCAGTGGAATGAGACAAAGCGTTTATATGAAGTCCGAATAATACGGGCACGTGAATCATATTAGCTAATTAAACACGTCCCTTTTATAAATAATCCTCTTAAAAGTTACCCATTATCGTTTCATTACATTAGTGAATTTGTCTTACTGAACGATACGTTAGCGAAGCAACATATATGACGCTTGCTAGGCGAATGAGCTAAACCGGTAGCTCCGTTATTCACACACGATTAGCCAGCTAGCTGGTCTGCTCAATTAGCCAGCTATATACTAGCCGGCTTTGCTATGCTCATTGCTAACGTTACTTCCCTTTTTGGAGTGGGTAGATGTGTCAGGTCTTTAGTCTTCAAAGCGCTATTCAATTAGGCGCTATTTATTAGGTAATTTAGCGAGGTATTTCTCCTCAAGGGATCAGTTTGCCGCTAATCGTGGTTATATTCTCAGTCCTGTCTAAATTTACAGCTTTTCGCCTTGCTGCATCACGTAGTTTTGTTGTGCTGCTGAAAACAGGAAACGTACGCAGCGTTCACATTTGCACCCGTAATATGAGGAGGAAATCATTGTGTCATGAAATGCATGTTAGTGGCGTTGTTGGTGTACGTTGTACATATCGTTAATTTGATCAGGAAACAGTGATATATGAGGAAGAGCCGAGCTCTGTGGCCCAACGCGGCCTGGTTTCTCTTACATACTGTAACCAACCTCCTCATCGGATCGAGGTCTTGTAATAGCACACTGTCATTCTTAAAGATGTTTTGATCCAATGATACTCATGATTGAGCTGAGCACATGAAGGATAAGGTCAAAGTCCGCATGAAATTTGCGTTTTAGGGCTTTTTGTACGAGTCTCTGGACACTAGAAAAGAGACATAAGACATTATGTATGCGCTTGTATTATATCTTGTATCTCTATATATTATTTTTGTAAACTATTATTTACTTTTCAGAAATCTTGATTTTTTGTTATGCACTATTCGGTTTGCATCCAATGTCTGTATAAATAACTCATGTCTTTACTCTTCTCAACTCTTGGTCTCAGCTCGAACTCGTACGACCGTTTGCTGGCTGCACAAACTAATGGTCTGTGTGCTGTGATATAGCTAATGGGTGTGTACGAACTGGCAAACAAGCATTAGACAAGACACAGCACATTTCTCTGTATATGTGTGTGTGAGTGTGAGTTGTCCAAAAAGCTTGTTTGTTGATGCAGTTTATTTTTACTGCCTCTTTTACCGTTCTGCCCTTGGGGTGCCTAGTGCAATCACTGCTGTGGGCAACAAACAAGCCACCGCCTGGGACCAAAAAGAGGTGGCTAAAAAGTCTATGCTTTAGAATATCGAACATGCAAAAAGCTAGCTTGTGGCAGTTTTAATTTATCCAGTTTTACTAAGCCACTGTTTAGATTCAGCAGGAGGTGTGGTGTATCTCAAATGCTTGCCCTTTGATTTCCTGTCTTAAAAAGGAAATGCATCAAGATACAGAATCAAATCACACCTCTCGTACTATTTCACAGCAGTGGCAGCTTGGCAGGACTGAAACTCGCAGACTTCTGACCAATAGCCCAGAGTCACTGAGCTGCTACTTTGCATCCAGAATGTTTTATACACACAACAGTGCAGTGGTGGCTCAAGCAGTTTAAGGCTCTGGGTTGTTGATTAGAGGATTGGGGTTCAAGCCCCAGCCCTGCCAAGCTGCTACTGTTGAGCTTGAACAAGGCCCTTAACCCTCACTGTTCCAGGGGCTGGCATTGGACTGGCATACCCTGAACTTTGACCCCTCAAATTCAACAGTCATGAATCTTTAATATGTCTATCAAATCAACTGAATGAGTCACTGAATTTAAATATTCCAATATGAATCACAGGCAGTACTGCCTTTAAACTTTGAGTCACACCTCCGGAGTGTCAAGAAGTGATTCAGCTGCACCTGTTTTTTTTCCAGTAGCGTAGTGTAATGCTTGCAGCTCACCATGAGGTACTGGTGACGCAGACACAAATTGGATATTATATTGTACTGCGTGTATATAATCTCTCTCTGCCCCTGTCTTATTACAGAACATGGCTGTAAATGTATACTCCACTTCAGTGACAAGCGACAACCTGAGTCGCCATGACATGCTTGCATGGATCAACGAGTCTTTACAGATGAACCTCACAAAGATCGAGCTGCTATGTTCAGGTGAGGAGGACAAATGTTGAACAATATGGTGAAAATTTCATCAATACTTGAGACCGATTTCATATTATTTTAATTTCATAATACACTTATAATACACTACTTTTATCTAATCAGCCAATCATGTAGCAGTGGCACACTGCATAATATTATGCAGCTATTGGTCAAGAGCTTCAGCTAAATTTCATATCCAACACCAGAATGAGGGAACGTGTTTTAAAAAAAAAAATTAAAAAAAAACCCCCTTCTTTCTTTCTGGTTAGTGGCAGTTCTGTGGGACGAGACACCTAAGAGAGATCAGAGGAAACTGGCCAAATCTGGCCAGAAACTGGTTTAAACTTCTTGGAAGTGGTAACCCATATAATCACTCTTTACAACCGTGGTGAGCAGAAAAGCATCTCAACACATAAAAGGTTGAGGTGGATGGACTATAAATAGCGGAATGCCACAGTTGTAAAGAGTATTTATGAGTTACTATATGCTTCTGATCTCTCTTATCAAAAAGTTTATCACCTACAAAACTGTCATGCAATGATTTTTGTTTTCCACACCAAACTCTAGAAATTCTAGAGTGTGTTGTAGGTGAGAAACCCTGAAATTCATCAGTTTCTCATCAGGTACCTTGTCACGTTACAGGTTACAGAGATCACAAATTTTACTCAGTCTGATGTTTGATGAGAGCATTAACTGAAGCTCTTGTCCTGTATCTGCAGGGTTTTATGCATTGTGCTGATGCCACATGATTAATTAGACATATTTATGTATAAATGTACAGGTGTTTCCGTTAAAGTGGATGTGAGCATATCTAGATGAATCAATTGCTTGATCATTATGTAAAAACAACATGGAAAACATTCAGTATAACCTTATTCATATCATTTGAATTCATCATTGAATATTTGATCAGCTTCTTGTTGTAGTAGCTTGTGAAGTATCTTGCATTGCTTTTCAGATTAAGCCTAAAAATGTCTTGAATGGCTTCACTATTTTTGCCGCACAGGTGCTGCATATTGCCAGTTTATGGACATGCTCTTTCCTGGCTGTGTGCCTTTGAAGAAAGTCAAATTTTCAGCAAAGTTAGAGCATGAATACATTCACAATTTTAAGATCTTGCAAGCTGGATTCAAGAAAATGGGCGTCGACAAAGTAAGTGTACTCAACACCAACTCTGTATTTGAAACAACTCTATTTTTTTTTTTTTTATAACATTTCACAAAAAGTATCGCTAAAATTTGTTTGCGTTTCCTCAGCATTCGTTTTTTTTGTGCCTGGTGTGGGTTTTTTTTTTTTTTTTTCTTTCCTTCTCTCCCACCATCAGGTCACACTGTAGTATGCAGAGTCTTACCAAAAGTCTCTATACCCAAGGGAAAAAGTGGACCTTATTTTCCGACCTTTATTTATGAACTCTTGCATCTTGAGGATTTTATGCCTTTCTTTTCCAGAAAACTACTTGCTACGATGAAATTGCAAGCACCAGCCTTTTCTTTTATACTTCTAATAGTGAAGACACACATGCTCTTAGTTTCTAGAGTAGCTGTACTCATGTTTGATGCATGAAAATCAAAGATGCATTCATTTGGCTGACTGAAAATGAAATAATTACATCTGAATGAAAATCTGCAGAAATTTTGAAAATTGTAAGCTCCCCAAATATCATGGTGGTTTCTTGATTGTTCCTTTCAGTCCTGTAATAACAAAATAACAGGACTGCAGCTTACATCTAAATTAAGAATGAGAATTTTTGTAAACTATTTTGCTAACAAGTGTTTATTTCCCCTGTGTATGGAGCCTTTTGGGACACCTTGTGTATATACCCACTATAGCTGTGTAATGCCAAATGATCAGCACATGTGCTGGATTACTGATCAAACAGTCTCCTGTTTGTTCACAGCTTTGGCAGTTAGAGAAGGAGGGCAGTCATGTTTCAGAGCAGAATTCAGCTTTAGTCTCTAAGTACGTCTTTGTAGAGGAAAGTTGTATGTGTAAGATGACTGCAAGATCAGATAAGTATAGGCGATCTTATCTATACCTGCACTAAAAGTGAGGCACTACGCAGTCTGCAAGTCACCTCTCTTGATTCTTTTTTTTCACCTTGCTAGTTTGTGCTATAAGTTTATTGCTTGTCTAATTGTCACTTTCCTGTTTAATAATCTCCCTGCTTTAGATTATCCCTGTTGACAAGTTGATAAAGGGCAAGTTCCAGGACAACTTTGAGTTTGTGCAGTGGTTTAAGAAGTTTTTTGATGCCAACTATGATGGAAAAGAGTATGACCCAGTGGAGGCACGCCAAGGCCAGGACACAATGCCTGTGCCCAACCCAGCTATGCCTGCTCTCAACAAGCCCAAAAAGATCATGAATGCAGGTTGGTTCATTTGGATGAGTTTTAACATGCTATGACTTGCAAAGCAGAAGTTTTTTTCCCCCCTTATACACTCTTAATCAACATGTAAGGGATTAGTTTTCAAGGAGCTTTGGTTGCGCACAGCATTGCTACAAAATGATATTTTCTGCTATCAGTTTTGAATGCATGCTGTAGATGTAGTTATGTGTGTTCATGTTTTTTTTTCTTCTTCTTCTTCTTGCCAGTGTCACTATTTCTTTGGTTAGGTCAGAATTGAGGAGAGGGCAGGCAGACCTCCGACAACACACAGATTCATGCTGATTGTTAGTTTTATAGTTTTAGATATGTTTATGTAGCATGTTGTGTAGCTTATTGTGAAAACGTAACATACTGAATCATGCTGAAGTCCTTCAAAGTCCAAGCAGCAGGTTTTCATGCCAATTTGTATGCCGTATTGTAATGTTGTACCTGTCTAGTAAACACTGAAGGTGGTTATTATGGAAAGATTGAGTAATGAACACTGTCAGTATTATGTGCTGAATAAATGTAATATTTATTGAATTCATAAATTTCCTATATTTCTAATATTTTGTCTAACGTAGATTTTCTGATATTTCCATCCTGACAGGCATATAGGTGGAATTTTTGTTTTTGGATTCCTTTTTTTTTTTTTTTTTTTAAATCATTTAAATAACTGTTGGTTTGTTTTTCAGCACCACAAAGGGCAGCTGTTGCCAAGGTAGCACCCAAGATGACTCCCAGTTCAGCACGGAGGCCAGGCACCGGTGGCGACGATGAAAGGGCGGAGCTTGTACAAGAGGTATTTTTGAGTGCTGATGCTGAAAGATCTGTGAATTGATTAGAACAAATAACAGTACCTGCAAAAAGTTCATTTTCATCTCTTTTGACCAGTAGGTGGCGCTCTTCAGAAACTGGTCATGTACCCTCATGTTACGGTTGTTATAAGCTGTTAAAAAGTTATTGGAACCTTTTCATGATGGGAATGAAGGCATTGATATACATTTTTTTTTGTCTTAAGCCAAGGATTACACTGATTGAAGAAACCTGATCCATTTACAGACAGACAAATGTCATGTTGCTGTAGACATACATACTACAGACTACTGTCATTTCTGAAAGCCTCCTGACCAATTAGCCTCCCAATTAGTTTTAAGGCAGGCAGAAACATGAGGGACATTTTTATTCACACAAATTGATACTCGCCATATGAACCTATTCCTTTCTACAGAAGGAAAGACTATTTAAGTTTATTTTAAGTGCACTGTCCTTTTCTCCCTTTCTCAGCTGAATATCCTGAAGTCCACGATCCAGGACATGGAGAAGGAGCGAGACTTTTACTTTGGCAAATTGAGGAACATTGAGCTGATCTGCCAGGAGAAGGAGAGTGAGGGAGACCCTACCCTGCAGAGGATTGTGGATATTCTCTATGCCACAGATGTGAGTACAGAGCAGGTTGGATGACACTAATACATTCACAGCTGTGGCTCAGTGTCTATTTATAGTAGCTACTTCATAAATAAGTAAGGGATATGAGCTGTGATCAATGAATTAAAAGGAATGGGACATTTTGTGATAAGTACAGAACAAAATGTTCAAAACAGGACCTAAGTCTAGAATTTCGAGTGACTAGTAAGGTCTGTTAACCGTTACTCTTGTTCCGGTTATTTCTGTATTTATTCTTTGCCCTTGTCCTTCAACTTTATTCCTGAGACTTCCATTAAGGTTTAAACTTTAAACACTTGTCACAGTGTGGTACTGATTTTCAGTCAGAAGTAACCAGTAAGCCAAACTAATGTTGTTTACTCTGCTATCAGAAGTTTGAGCTCAGACAATGCTGTATTTAATCCATGGCTCCAGAATGCAAAACTGCCCAAAAATGTGTATGTATGAGTGTGAATTCTAAACAGAGCCTAATTTAAGGAATCATGAAGCTTCTCAAATCCATGACCCCTTTTCTCTCTGTCTCTTCTGCCACTATTCTAGGAGGGCTTTGTCATACCAGATGCCGAAGCAGAGGACCAGGAGGAGTTCTAATGCTTATAACTAGATCCAGTTTTGTCCTTGTCTCCTCCCTCATCTCTACACATTCACTCCCTCCTGCTGTCTCGGAACATGTTATGCATTTCGGACTCAATGAACGCTGTATGGAAAGTAATTTGGGTTGCATCCAGAGTTAAAGTAGCTACATTAGAAGAACAACTTCTGATGCCTTCTGAGAGAAGAGCACAACGTGGATGCTCAACTGATCTCGCTGGGCTCAGTAGAGTTGGAGCATGAAGTCTTTAACATTCAGTATCACAAAGTTCCTGCAGCTACAGGGGAACCTGCAAATTTATTCCTTATTAGATATACATCTTTGACTGTTTTTTTGCCACAGTGTGAATAGAGGGGATGGTTTAATTTTTCTCCTCACAAGATGGATGGCATGTATTTCATTATAATAACAATGCTATACTAATCATGTTTTCCTATTTAACAATGTACTTCCTTCACAAAATCCTTCTTGCATTTGGCTCAGATGTGAATTAGCAACAGTCCTTAAAAAAAAAATTCACACGTTCATCAGTTTACATTGCATTTTATTTCTATGCGATTATTATTTGTGAAAGGCTTGTAGCAGTCACCTTTTCTCCAGCTTTGATCATGTGACTGTGCCTTATAGACTGAGTGGAGGGAGACCAGTCTGATGTTTGTTTGTCTTTGTTTGTGTGTCAGAAAATTTTCTCATGGTCTAGGAAGTCAGTTTTGCAGCAAAGAAGGTTGATTTTGTTTATGAACGTTCCAAAATTGGCCAAAAACTGCCATGATTGTGATTAGTAACTGTTTCTTGGTGATCATCTGGGCTGTTTTTGTAACTGTGACATTACTGGCGTAGTTGCAAAATCACCCTGTGACATAATTTTTCCAAATTGAGTTGTTTGTGTCCAAAAAAAAAAAAAAAATCTTAATTCATTGTCCACTACAGCTGTGGATTCAGAGGCCAAACAAAGAATTGGCAAGATAAATATTCTCCATTTATGCACTTTGAGTGCATAGATTTTTTTTTTACTACTTAATATTTAATGTATCATTTTACCATTTCACACCTTTTAATCTCTGCCTTGGTAGAATTCACTTTCTGTATTGGCAAGTGTTTGAATCAAATTAAAAAAAAAATGTTTGAACTTTTCTGTTTATTTTTTTCATTGACGTATTTGACTCCAAAGTTTATGAAACAGGTGCGACTATCAGTTTTCCTTTTTTCCTAACAAGCGTACTAACATTGTTCTTATAAGCTAGCTTCTAGGATTCAGCTTGAGCCCAATATAAAGGCTCTACATGGCCAAAAGTCTGTCCATCACAGCAATATGTGCTTGTTGAACATCCCATTCCAAATTGATCCCCCTTTTCTGTTATAAGAGCCACACTTCCTGAAAGGCTTTCCACTAGATATTGGGAAGCTGGGTTGTGGGGATTTGCTTATTCAGCCACAAGAGTAATGAGGTCTGGCAACTGATGTTAGGAAGCCTGGCATACAGTTAACATTCTGTGCTTCCAAATTTCTGGCAAACAGTTTGGAGAAGTATCATGTTGGTGTGATGGTCAGGTGTTCACCTACTTTTGTCTGTATAGAGTATATTCAAATTCATTAATGTTTTTGTGAAAATATTGTGATAGATTTTAAACTGTCTTTTTTTTTTTTTAACCCACAGTGTACATTCCAATCTATTTGGGGGAAAAAAGAGGCCCTCACTGCTGGTGTAGGAAAACAAATACCAGATCTTTAAACCTCCTGTATTCTGTATTTCTTAGCATTATAAGTTGCATCTAAAAATCCTATCACAATAATTTATTTATTTAGTCAGTTTTATGGAATAGGGCATAGATAATGTAGACTTTCCTTATATTTTGATCACTGTGCTAATCTCATGTAGCAGTAATATAGCAGCTCTTCTCTGTTTATTTGCTGACTATTCAAATATATTTGGGTTTTTGGCTTTTTACTCTAAAATCATGACAATGTCCTGAACACTGAATGCCCAACACTGCCAATGTTTGTGCTCATGCAACACTGCCCGACTTACTGGGAAAATGCCATGAGTGATGCTTCAACAACAGTTTTTTTTTTTTTTTTGGTCAATAGTTATTTAACTTCGATATCACAAGATTATGCTAATATAGTTTTGAGAACCTTGGGCTATGTTTTCTCAGTGATGATGATGATACTCCAATCAGCAGAGTGTGATGATTAAAGTAGCAGTAAGATGTGCAAACAAAACAGTATAGAATATTACATAATCAATCAGATGATCACTTTTTCTTCTTTCGTTTGTGCTGTATGATGGTAAAGTGCTGTGTAATGTATCCAGGGTTAAAAAACGGAAGTAACCAAATCGTAATGGTGCTCTTCTCCCAATCTTGATCTTTTCATTCTATGGACTTCAAGATCATCTACAGAGATGACTTCTTACACTGTGACCTTAGTGTGGTTTGTGTATCTTTTTTGTTTACTGTCTTCCTGTGCTCCAATCTTCTGTTTTTGTACTATGGTGTGTGGAATTTCTTCTTTTAAACTGTATCTGCCATCATCAGTTTCTTACAAATAAAACAGTATTACATTCGTGTAATGATGAGCTGTTCTTTCCGTTGCCTCACACTTTGTGTATGTTTGTATACTGTTTAAAAATCACACATTGGATCTCAATGAATGAAATATAAAAACTTGACTTATTTACATTGTTTACAACAAAATGTGAGTTGTTGAATAGAAAGTCATCACTCCAATGAGAGCTGGAGTCAAAATCACACCAAGACTCAAAATAAAACATTAAAATTACATGCTGGCCTAAACACTTTCAGAAGCACTGACCTATAGTTACAACCTAAATTCTAATATTTATTAATTAAAGTTATATTAATTTTTATATTATATTAATAATCCCAAACAGTCTATTCTCTTCATTTCTTGGCATTTCTCATGGCTACACTGCTTCCAGTACATGTATGTGGATGTTAGATTTTTTTGTCCAATCAGATTTCAGCCTCTGTGCTGCCATGTCAATCTAATCTGTCCAGGGTCTTCAGAATCAGTAGTGCTGGACGATGGAACTTAAACTATATTAACAATGGGACTTTCTTTAACCAATCAGATTTCAGGTTCTCCTCACAGGGTCAGCTAACTG
>JAOTRN010000019.1:11959900-11973088 GCA_028566695.1 Bagroides melapterus
CATATCACACACTTTACATTTCCGTTTTAAAGATATGGCTTAACGAGAATAACCAGACATTACTATTGCTGTAACACTAATGTTTAGTCACATACAGCCTATTTAGCGTTAGCTTTTACTATTTATGCTATAATGTTGGACATTTTAAAGGTTTCTCATTGAAACTGGCAGCATATGTTGATCAATAACTAGATCAGGCCAGAGCAGGTTCTGGGAAAATCTTTATTGTTTATGAGCCATAAATCCTCTGCAAAAACCATCAGCTTTTGGAAATGTGTTGCTTACAGACCCACTGGTGCAAGGAATGTGTTCATCCTTAAACATACAATAGGTCAGTGAGGTGTGCCAAACTGGCTCCTGTTCAACTTCCATCTTGAGGTCATGAAGAAAAACACTAGTTACTGGTCTGAGATCAGCAGTGGTTAAGGACGTGCAGCATTAGAGAAGGCCAGTTCTCACAGTGTGGTGTAGTAATACAGAAGAAATACCCTGTTCCTAGAAACCAGATCTGATCAAATTAAAAAAACAAGTGACCTTAACAAACCTCTATTTTTTTCATAGTCATATGAATGTATTCTGTTTGTGCTTTGTCATGGAGTAATTGTGTTAAAATCTCATATAAGTGTGATAGCTGGCAAGCGGTGCCCAGAAGTCAGGGACAAGCTGTAACACAACACACGCAGCTGTGCTTTATTTTCTGAATAAAAAAACAAAGCTTTAGTTTATGCTGTGTTGTTAAAATTAGTATTCAGAATACAGATTTCATAGGAGACTTCACAAACTCTTTAATATTAACTCCACTAATACCCTGTATTAATTAATTTGAAAATAATCCTGTTCACGTTTTCACATCAAGAATAAATTCAGAAGACGTGTATTGCACACATTTATTTAAAAGAACTGCTATAACAAAAGTACAGTCACATTTGGTTTTTATAAACACTTAAAACAAATAAGGTGGGTTTTTTACAGCAGTATTCCCTTTACATAGCAGTTAAAATATTTCTTATAAATCTCAACATAACATTAATGAAGTACTCCAGTGAGAAGAAAATTCAATTCGGTATCTTCGTCCTCTTTGTATGAGCACTACAGCAGTCTTAGCCCCACCCCAAATGCTCTCATTGGTTGAGAATCGTGATGTCTCCTATCCCAAGCCAGTACTGATCAACATCCCACCCCTCCTGTGACTCATGGTTTGTCTGTATGTGTATTCAGAGCCAGTAAGCAACAGATTTTCAAAATAATAATAATAATAATAAAAAAAAACTGTTAATTCACGCTAAACTAATTGTCAGTGTTAAGTAATTAATGTGAAAATGTGATAACACATTAGTATGCCCAACCCTAAATAATACATTTAATGTCCCTTTGTGCTGTGCTGCTTTTGTTTTTGTTAACGCTTCTGCGCTTCAGAATTCTGCTTTTTTATGAAGGTCAGCAGTGAATGGATTTCACATTTCAACCTAAAAAAAACATATTCTTGAGTAGGTTTTAAGTCTTTATAGCTCCTTGCATTGAACATTAGACCTTTTTATCTGATTTAGGGAAGCTAATATTTTTACTAGTTGTAAGACTGTATGCAATATAATAAGCATGCACTGTAAATATACTGTATAGTGAAGTACTCGTTATTTAAACCTCTTCAGTCATTTCTCACATTTTCAGTTCATATATTTGTGCCACCATATAATTTATACCCTAGTTGACATATACAGTACTTAAATATGGCCATTAATAATAACATTTGTCCTATTGTATGAGTGATACAATTTTTTTTGAAAGGTGCCAATAATTCTGGAGGGGACTGTAGTTAACTGTGCGTGCTTATTGTTCTATTGAACCGCAGCACACTGCATTCCTTCAGCCTACATCTCTGAAAATGATTGACCTTTCTTTTCTTTGGTCACGCGTTCATGGTGCACTCAGAGTGTTCCTGTGTGTACTTCTTCTCTGTATTTGGTAAATACACAACGCCACCAGCTCCTGTTCATCAGTAGCACTACTGCTCCTCTTCTCATTTTCTCTTACTTTAGCGTTCACCTTCCCTCTTTAACAGATTGTTCTTATGTCATTTATGGCGGGGAAACGTTTATAAGCAGGTCAGGGGCTGAGTTTCCTCCACTCCCTTTAGCGAAGATCAGAGCAGAAATGTCAAGAACTTTTCTCCCACTGAACAAAAAAAAAGAAGAACGTTGCTAAGAAGCAGCTGCAGCAAGTGAAGTTCAAAGGGAGAAAAGACAGCTGATTCCAGAGGTCATACAAACGGAGCCTGGCAAGAGACAGCAGTTAGGAGGAAACATTCAAAGGTTTTAACAGAACAGTAAACATATGTGTGTGTTAAAAGAACAAGATCTATCTATCCTGATGCCCTATTTCTGGTTAGAGTCTCATCACTTAGAAGCCAATCGCTGCTGCTCAGGATGATTCACATGGACAGCTTAAATATACTGTACATGGGAATCGATTTTGATAGCACTTAGAATCCATGGAGATGGATTTGGACTGCAATTATTATGATCAGTTTTACAGTCAGATCTTCATCAGAGAACAGTTCATAACTTCAAGAAGATAAACATCATGTTAAGACTAGAAGCTATAGAAGTGAAAGGATTTATGATCGTATTATCTTGTGTCAGCTGGATGAGGATGGTACATTAGCTGTATTTTGTCAATTTCAGTATTTGGGTAATTTGAAGACATTTAGCATGAACAAATGGAAAAAAAATCAAGTGTGCATAACTACTACGACTGTTATATCTGCACAGGAATGGCGGGCAAATTGCAGCCAATTTTCTACATGACAGAACAGCTCGGTATAGAAATGTGTGTGTGTGTGTGTGTGTGTGTGTGTGATCATGCACGCTGGGGAAGGGGTTCAGAAGAGGTGCAAAACTCCTGATGCCTGTCGAGACCTGCTTCTTAGTGTCTATAAAGTCCTCAAGCACATAAAAGGTGAAACAAAGTCACTCCTAAACCCATCTAAGCCCTCACCCTTCCCATCTCACTGTGTGTGTGTGTGTGTGTGTGTGTGTGTGTGTGTGTGTGTGTGTGTGCAGCCTGGTGGCTTTTTAATATCAGTGTACACAGCTCTTGCAATGTGACCTGTCTTATCTCCATGTATGTGATAGCATTCTTTACAAGGTGACAGGCTTACACATTATATCCAGACACATAGCTGTCTTAAAGCCTTTAGATTTCATATCAGCAGCAAACTAACAGGAGACTAAGTTGTCCAGAGTGACCTAAAAACATGTGCTATATGTTTAATTGCTATCTAAATTGAAACATCTTTATCAGCTACATTTGGTCATATATTTGATTTATATTATGACCTCTGTATTACTGTTTCTAATCTGGGACTGTATGTACGTTAGCTACTGAATATTTCACACTTTCTTTTTGAGATGGGGACGAGACAGAGGACCAGTACACTCGTTTTAGATTTGCTGTATATTTGGAACTGCGTTCCCTTAATTCACAATATAATTTCAGCTTGCCCTTGTCTTCATAATTTCATTTGAATTTCTCTCTCAGTAAAAGGGAAAAAAATCAGTTAGGAAAAAATATTCACTGACACAGTATACTGCAAGTGTGTGCATGGTTACTGCAAGACTTTTGAAGATGTTTTTACTAATTTGTTTGCGGTCTCAAATCTTAATAATAATTTTGGATGCATTTAAATCAGACGGTTGAGGGCTAGTTACTGAGAAGACTTGCAATGATGTCATCTTTAGTATTACATTCACACATACATAGACTCACAGCCACAAATCGACGAGAGACAATTCACTTAAAACATGAGTGACATCAGCCGTTGGTGACTAGATGCGGCTGTGTCTAGTGATGCAACAAAGTGGAGGAAAGATGAACTTGCAAATATGGAGCTACCGTGGTACAGAGACTAAAACTGTGAAAATGTTAAAATCCCAGGAGATCAGCTATGTCTAAAACACTTAAACCAGCCCATCTGGCACTAGCAAATCTGCCATGGTTAATGTTCAGAGATCACACTTTTCCCTATTGTGATGTTTGATGTGAACATTAACTGAAGCTCATCACCTGTAGCTGCATGATTTTCTGCATTGTGCTGATTGGCTGATGAGATAAGTGCAGAAATGAGCAGGAGTACAGGTGTTCTTATCAGAGAGGACAGTGAGTGTATATACATTGCCTATTATTATCTTTGCTCAGTTCTGTTTTTCTGCCTAAGAGGCAAAGCCAATCCAAATATGTTGTCTGTGTCAGCGTTGGCAGAATCAGATCCAAGTGAAATCAGGGGCAGAAAGCTTAGTCAAAACTCTTCAAAGATACTGTACCCACAAACAGCAATGCAGGGCAGGCAGTAATCTGGGTCAAATACAGTCCTTTAGTCCAAAACCGATGGGCAAACACACAATTCTGGACAGGCCATAATCCAGGTCTACAAAATACTCCAATGGAATGAACAGGGAATAGGAAGCAAGGTGGGAGAGTTCTCAGATGCTCTAGGTGAACTGGAGGGACCATCTGACAAAAAAATGTGTACTGGTGGCGTGCTTAAATAGGGGCGGAGTACATAAAATAATGGTTGATCCATGTGTTTGGATCAAGACTGTAACATAGTCGAGATTCTCTGCGTTTCTTTCTTTCACAGATGTAGATTGACCTCCATCTATATCCAGACTCAAGAAAATGAGCTATCTTGGTTAAGTGTGGGTTTTAGGAATCTCTTAAAGATGGGCTACAATTTGGCTCAAATCCAAGTACATTTCCATAAAGTTCGGGTAACATGAGGATTAATCATTAAGATGCACCAGTGTACCACAGTAACAGTACTCTGTGGAGACATGCGGAGACAACAGCTTCTTTTTAGCTCTGGGCAAACTGACAACTGGGATTTGGGAAATCGGTGTGTCATCCTCATTCCCCACACACGCCACTATGAATAGAGCCTCAGAACAAATAGGGACTTTCAATACAGCTGACAAAAAGTATTAATGATGAATAATGTGCAGACTGCACCAAAGTGAGCTGAGACATCTCAAAGAACGGAGAGACTGTGACAGAAAGTTCAGAAAAGAATATTGCTGATATTATTATGCTATTTTCTCCATTTGTTCTGTTTTTTTTCTCTCGGTTGTTCTTTCTGCCCTGGCATCTGTCCCTCACAAGTTGTCCCTGCATAACTCTAACTGTAACAATAGCCTCCTCAGTTATTTAAAGCTTGCGAAAGAGGTGAAAAAGAGCTAGAAAGAATGCGTGCCACTTTAATGAGAGAGTAAATGTTTGTTTTTGCCTGGTCAACATGAATTCTAGGCTGAGCCTTTCTTCTGGCTCTTTATACTCTCAATGGCCCATTGGGAATGACATGAGAGGGGAGGGGAAGGTGAAAGGCAGGGTAAATACCTTTACATCCTCCCTTTACCCTGAAGCAGCCTGTTTTTAGTGATTTATTTACCCGCACCTTGAACAGGACCTCTTTTTCAGATTTGGGCTTGTGAGAGAAGAGTCTAAGAGCCATATGGCCACCAACAGCTTGGAAACAAACGCCTGGTTTGATGTCAGTTAACCGTAAAACTCCATGCTACATGTAGCGTATTTTACAGCTCCTCATTTTACACCACTGACAGAAGACATTCAACTGTCTCGTAATAAAGTGTGATCAAGCTATAACAACATTATTAAAGAGTCTATTACAAGGAGTAAACTGTAAAAGGACATATTGTCAGCGGAATTCATCTGTAGTGTGGAGATGCACATGGAAGAAATTTCTTCACAGAAAACTTATCCCTGCTAGATTTATGAGATAAGCATTAGTCACTGTACATGTACATGAGCAGATGAATATATAGAGAGTAAGATTTCAAAAAAACTCCAGTCATTTTTACTGTACAGTATTGACTGTGTAATGCACTTGGTATAGTGCACTAGTCAGTTCAAGTCAATTTATTTGTATAGCGCTTTTAACAATTCACATGGTCTTAAAGGAGCTTTACATAAGTAAAGAAACAAAATAAAAATCTTAAGTTTAAAGCCGGAGGCGATGGTGGCAAGGAAGAACTCCCTGAGATGATATGAGGAAGAAACCTTAAGAAGAGCCAGACTCAGAAATGAACCTCATCCTTGTTTGAGTGATACTCAACAGTCCCTTCAGCATTAAGTCAAGTCAAGAAGCTTTATTGTCATTACAACCATATATAGCTTACTCAGTACATCATGTTGTGTAAAGATGATCACCGTCGGAGACAACTGAAGAGGGATCGTGTTACATCAACATGCAGAACAGTCAGAGCTCCTGAATATTCTTATGTCTGTGCATGTGGATTTCCACATCCGAGTCAATTCAGAAACACAGGTTTCAGTAGAGTTCAAATCTAGAGACTCAGCCTGTTTTGCCAAAACTTGAGCATTGTGTTTCTTTAAGCGCTTAGAGTACATTAAGCTGCAAAGGAAGCCTCACTTACAGCAGTGATGGATTTCATTTTACACTGGTTTAAAAGTACAAAACTGTCACTGTGTCACATAAAGTTCAAGTAAGCCAATGTGATTTTCACTCATACAGAGTTTAGATTTCACCCAAAGTCATATATGTAAACATTCGGGGCATTATTTCATTGTATTACATCTGACAAACACATACTGCAGTGAAAGTGTTTCACTGCAATATTGCCTTTTTTCTAGTCATTACCCAGCATCTGTCTTTTAACTCCAAAAATAAAATAAGTCCAAAAATAAAATATTCAAATGATTACCTCACTTTTACCTAACTATTACATAACTTTCAGCTCTCACTATGTTTGTATGGCACCTATAGATTTTAGGTTAAATGCATTAGGACACTGAAGATGATGTGTGTTTTATGGAGGTGCTCCAGCTCCTTGTTTATTGCAGAGAAAAGTGAAAGTCTGCGTTAGCAGTTGTGTTACAATGACATGGACCTGACTCGTGTGTGTGTGTGTGTGTGTGGGTAATCTCTCCTTTCTTTCTATAATTCTCCCTGGTGTTTTTGTCTCCCTGTTTCTCCCTGATCCCTGGACTGTCTGCTTTACTTCCCCTCTGCGTCTATAACTTTATCTCAGAGTCTCTCATCCACTCCTCCTTCTCCTTTATCTATTTAGCTTCAGCTGTCAATTGGGTTGTAATGAACTTCCCAACTCTCACAGTGATAAATGTTTGCTTGGAGTTTTTTATTTCACACAGAAGAGGCTAGAGGATACAAAATTAAAACCTTCACACAAGCACACTTGAAGTGTTTGTGTCGGTTAAAAGGTAGACGGGAAAGACACCGAGTGCAGAGATATCTAACTAGCAGAGTCTGGAAAGTATCTGGTGCTTAGAAACCAGCTGTTGCTCTTTCCCATGAGACATACAGCAGAAGGGAGTGGAGACAGGAGAGGACTACTGGCCACAGATACTGAGAGTGATAGATGAGGAAAGAAAAAGGTTATGTCAGAATCACACTGAAGGATAAGAATTATACCAATTCAGGTGATGGGGACATTTTTAACACAACACTCTCCAAATCTCCACACACTCATTCTGCTTCCTGACTTGTATTCACACTGCATTTCCAATAAACTTCACTGACCTTGGAGCAGTTTCCAAATAAATAGAAACAGGATTTGACACTTGTACAGAACAAGTTCAAACTCTAGAATATGTTTTCCTCTTTTCACTTAATAATGTAGAACTTGAGAAGAGGGTTTGCCTCTCAGAGAGGATTGTGAGTAGAACCTCTTTAGGAAACAAAGACCCAAAGAAAATCTTGAGTGTTGAGAAATCTTGAACGGACTGCTAAAGCTGAACGGACTTGCTAGTTAAGTAGAACTTTGGCTCCTCTAATCTCCAGTTGACCGGGATTCCTGGAGCCCTTTGATAATGTGGTTTTAAAGAAGGGGAGGAGTGGCGACATTACAAGCAATGCAGGTGTGAACAGATGACCCTCCCGTACCCCTTAGGCCAACACACACATACCTGAGCTGCCAGCCCCTTAAAAGAACAGCTTTCAGCTCTTTCAGGAAACGGGGCATGACTTTACATGTCACCACTGACAGTCCCCATACCTGAGAACTGACAGCTTGTGGGTTTTTTTTCCGTACATTGTAGAAGAGCAAAACATGATGTAACCATTCAGTCTTTTTTTCTCACATGGGGTCAGTAATCACTGAGAAAACCCCAGCTCCACTCCTTGACAGATCCAACATGCAGACGGCTTTGTTTCTGTATGTTTGTTTCGTTACCTGCTGAACATCTTTATTTGCCTCTAAGTGCTAGTTCACATTTCCCCTAAATGCAGCAGCGGGCCAGGAGATTGAGCTATTGACTCTTATATCCTGTAGGCATCTTTAAACAACACTAAAGCTTGTGTAATTTCATAATTTCATTCACTGCGTAATTGCAAAGTACATACTGCCTTAGATCATAGTGCAAGTGAGTGACCTGTTTCCGTGAGTGATACTTCTCAGTGCGCTCTCTCTCTGTCTCTCTCTCTCTCTCTGCTCCTGGATTGTTATGTTTCCTGCTCAGCTTGTGTTTGTATTAAAGTGATGGGTAATTGCATCAATCAGTTAACAACAGATAACAATAACAACAGCAATAAATAAATTAAGGTCTAGATCCTCTATTGATAGTCAACCGATACAATAAAAAAAAAAAAAAAACATAAGAAAGAAACCTTGAGAAAAACCAGGCTCAAAATGGAACCCATTGATTTCTCGTTTGTATCTGTGCCATTTCACTGCTTTTATACTCTACTGTAGATGTTTGGGCACAGATTCAAGACACAGCATGTTTGAGGTTCTCCCACTTCTGTGTACGTTGTAGGTCTTGCCTTTCCAGGGAAATCTGTATGCCAAGTTATAATTAGACTCAGTGGTGTAAATAACACATCTGTGGCTTTATTCCATTATTTATGCATTGACAAAAGTGAAAAATTAGTAGTGGAATGTGTAAATCTTTTTCGAGCTGTACGTGTGTGGCATCACACACACAAGTAGTAGACTGATAGACTGCTTAATTTACTGTATAACTTCTGCTCATGCAGGATGTAAAGGAGCGATATGGACAGATAAGAAGCAAAGGGGGAAGAGTATGTAGGTAAAAGTGTGTGAGCTTTATCCTGCTAAGTGTGTGAAACAGCAGAAGCTGTACAACATGGATTAAAAGGCATGTCAGGATATAAGTTGTTGTCAAAGTCTAAAGACCGGTGAATGTGATGTGCTCAGGAATTTATGGAACATTTAGGAATAGCTGCTTCAAGACTAGATCCATTCCCACAGGTGACGTTGTATCACGACGTGTCACGTCCGTGCTCCATAAACAATGCAGCGATGCTTCAGTCTCCACACATATACATGGAAAAATATATTTATGATGTGAAGAGATGTAGACAGCTGCAGCATCTTCTCCCGTTTCTGCGGAAATCCCTCCTTGTCCTCACATTCCATGGAAGCATTAGTGTGTCGGATGAAGATTGACTCCTAACATTCCTTGCACTTGCCACCCTGTTATACACTGTGTTTATGAGTGTGTGTGTGTGTGTGTGTGTATGAGTGTGTGTGTGTGTGTGTGTGTCTGTGTCCATTGCACAGCAGAAGGACAGACAGAGACAGGAAAGGATTCACAGAGGGGAAGATAAGTAATGATGGGGGTGTTTTACCCTCCTGAAACATCTGCAGGTCTGAGCTGTGTTCAGACTTGCTTGTGTGTGTATGCTGTGTAATCTTAGCTCCTTGTAGTGTCATCAGTACAGAAAAAAGAAGAGAGAAGCCAGTTAGCCAAATCAGGTCTAGGAAAGCTAGTATTTGAAGTAGTCTAATGAAGTTATCAGCCCTCATTCACCTTATCACGTCTGCATGTCATTCTATGAAGATAAGGACTGTTCTGTGTCTCTCTCGCCTGTGCCACTTCCCCCATTGCTGTAGTTACTCAGGAGCTGGCTGCCTGTCCCACTGGCTGCATTCCCTATTCAGTGCCCCGAGTGCTGTACTTTCTTTCTGATATGTATTACCATGGTAACCTCAGGAATGCAGTAAGCCAACAGAGGAATGTGTAATCATTAAGCTCAGGGGTGGAGAGACGTTTGTTGAATGCCGACAAATTGGCTTCAGGTCACTCTGAACTCAAAGAAGAGCTCCAGAGATGAATATTCGATTAAATTCTCAAGACGCTCTGATTTACATTGATTTGTTTGCAAATATAATGTTTTAGTGTAAAAAGTATAAGGGTTAACACGTTTTTTCCTGGGTTGGTGGTTTGCCTCCACCATGTGTGCTTTCGGGGTCTCCTGTAGGTACTCTGGTTTCCACCTATTGTCATTGTGCAAGGTACATGTACAGAGCCAATGAAATGCAGTTTAGCATCTAACCAGAAGTGCATAGGTGGCTTATTTAGGTTGTCTGGCATCCTGTCCTTGATGTACCCTAACCTGTTCCCCCGAGTCTCCTGGGATAGGCTCCATGTTCTCTGCAACCCTAACCCCAGGATAAACTGTGTAGAGAATGACTGGAAATGAAATATCTGAGTGCTCTGTTTGCAAACGTACACTTACATGCTTCATTTGATGATGTGCTCTGTAGTGTGCAGTCCACTTGCTTAATACTGGATTTAAACTATTTTGGCTTTGAATGAATGACGGATCCCATTTCCATGTTATACCGCTAACCTAGGTATTTAATGGACAGTCTCATTCACCAGAATTCTTTAAACACTAGTGGATTTAACAAACTGCTGTAGAAAAGACGTTATTTACATTAACATTATTTATTGTCCAGTGTCATGCAAATGAAGATGGTTCCCTTCTGAGTCTGGTTCCTCTCATGGTTTCTTCCTCATAACATCTCAGGGAGTTTTTCCTCACCACCATCATGTCAGATTTGCTCATTAGGGATACATATATAAATATATATGTTAATATTTTGTTACTGGAGGTTTACATACAGTTTTTTTATGTGACTAACTAAATTAATCCTGTTATTTGGAGGCATGTAAATGTAAGTAATGAGCAGACATTAATAATTATTTAGGTTACAGTCAGTGAGAAACGTTGGCAAATTCTACACATCTTACAAGATTTAAAATCTGCACAGAAATCATTTTCAATGTTCTTGTTAAATTGGGGTTTAAATCATTTATCAACATTGACTTTAGGCCGTTTGCATTTTCAGGTCCTCAGTGGACTTGACACTTTTTCAAGGCACACCGGTGAAGTTATGAGCAAAGAAAAAGCAGAAATATTTGGGAGAGTAAACAAAGGCTTAAGGTCACAAGCATTTCATCACCACTAACAAAACGGAAAGAACTGGCTGTAGCCTGAAGCTGTCTGGAGGAAGATGAATTTAAAGGAAGATTATATTAAGAATGCTTTTGTAGATTGGATTAATTCCAGTGCTTTTGTATATGATACATGATCAGTCCAATGTATGAGATCAGTCCAGGTGTAATTTATCTCTTGAAAGCTTATAATATGGATTTTGGTTATAAAAACCAGCAGACCTTTAGAATTTTAAAAGCATATGCTTTAAGTTATACAGGATGAATTGTGTCTCATGTAAAGTTCCTCATGAAGACATGTGCTGGCATGTCCTGATCGTGAGCTTTGATGCTTCTCATGAGAAGAGAATCTGGTTTTATGGGAGTGTAAGGGAGATTGGAGCAGGAATGCATCCTGGGATGTGTATATCAGGTGCTTCTTCTGATCTATTTCTGCTGATGGGAAAGTGTAGTAATACACAGAAGAGTGGAGAGTTTCTGGCTCACAGCACACATTCATATTTCACCTCAAGCGTGTACAATATTAGAATGTGCTCTCGTGAAAATAATGCAGCTAGAAATCATCATGGGACGAGCATCATGAATATATATTGTCAGAAAACTCCATTTCAATTCAATTCTATTTTATTTGTATAAAATAAACGCTGTAGATTTACAGTACATAAGACATATAGTGCAAAAAGTTCATTAATCAAAGATTAATATTATACAAAATTTCAAGATTAATATTAGACATATTTAAATGTGTTTGTATTTAAGCCCCAATGAACAAGCCTGAGGTGACTGTGGTGAGGAAAAACTCCCTTAGATCTAAGTGAAGAAACCTTAAGAGGAACCAGACTCAAAAGAGAACCTCATCTTCATTTGGGTGACACTGAAGGGTGTGATTATAAATTATTATAAACATAGAGTTTGTGTTATGAATAATATCATTTCTGTAGTCATATACAGTCTGACAATTTTCTATCGATTAGGAGGATTAGGAATCCTCACAGGGTTGACCTCTTCCCACTTATATCCTTGTGTTATTATGTTATTATCTTACATTTCTTCCTGGGCTTGTGGTTAGTAATTTTGTCTGATTTAGACATGCCACACTATGTTTTTTTTCCTATTCTTTGATTCTGCCGTCCTGGAAGCTCACTGTCTGTTCTGTCTGAAATTATGAAAGGGATTACACTAATAGTCTCAGTGGGATCATAGCATGATGTCGTGTTTTGTACAAACATGTTGACTGAAACTCGATCATTAGAGCTCAACCTACCAAATGTAACCGTATATGTCATATTCTATTAAAAATGGGTATATATACAACCGATGCCAGATTTTCCACCAAATACTTTGGATTAACACACTTCACATAAGTTAGCATCACCAGGACTGCACACGCTACATGATATCCTTATGCGTTAGATTATACGTGTCTTTATTCTTGTCTCCAACAGCTCTTCCATGTGGCTTATGTGCTCATCAAGTTTGCTAACTCTCCAAGGCCTGATCTGTGGGTCCTGGAGCGCTCAGTCGACTTTGGGAAGACGTACCAACCATGGCAGTTCTTTGCCTGTGAGTACATTATTCACATACATCTCATGTGTAATGCATCTCTGTTTCTTTCTACTCTATTATTCTCATCTATATCACCTGCCTGTAGTACAGAGACAGGGTTGGATATCTTTAATCTTCATTTTAACGGTGAAATGAGGCTGTCTGATATTAGCAGCAAATTTGGCACTGAGGTATGTAGAAATAAAGCAATTGAGATTAGTTAAGATCGCAAGGCCCAGACTTAGGGATTGATTGCTTGGACAACAAGAATAGGTAAACGATTTCAGGATCCAGATATGCAAAGCTGACAGAGATACAGTACTGTGCAAAAGTCTTAGGCACCATATTATCTGTAGTACAAATTTTGTTATATAAGTTTATGATGTCTGC
>JAOTRN010000019.1:12005495-12016169 GCA_028566695.1 Bagroides melapterus
CTGTGATGGATGTGGCTGTGAGTCTCTTTCTCTCTCTCACTTTCTCACACTCACACACACACACACACACACACACAGAATCCCTATCAGAATATAGTTGATGTCAAGACTAGTAAAAACAAAGTTAGTCAAATGTCTGCTCTAATTACAAATGTCTTTTGTCAGTGTTAAAACTATAACAAAATTTCCATTTCCCAGAATTCCATTGAAAACCACAACAGTACCCTGGATGAGAGCAGGGCCAAGGCAGATGATCTCGAGCGAGAGCTACAGACCACTGACTCTGACATCTCTGAGCTGCAGGAGAAGGTATGAACAGGATGTGTTGTCAGTTCTCCGACAGCAAGGAATATCAAACATGTGTAATGATTATTAAAACCAGTCCTGTGCACTGTTCAGAGTGCTGTATGAAAGACAGGTGCACATGTGTGTTGAAGCAGTAACTGTAAGACTAATCCTTCAAGTTACTAGGAGCAGTGGTTAATGCTCTGAGTTATTGATCAGACGATCAGGGTTCAAGCATCAGCACTACTAAGCTGCCACCATTGGGCCCCTGGGCAGGGCGCTTAACTCACTCCACAGTTGGGATATGCAAAGAAAGAAATGAATTGTGTTGTAATGTATATGTGACAATAATAAATGCTTCCTCTACTGTAACTTGTATGATGTGTATGATGTTTTCAACTAGCAATGCCCAGGTCCTACTCTGTTAAAAGTGAGATAGTGTAGTGCCCAGTTTACTGATCATATCTATGATAATCTTGTAGGTCTCAGTATCAGTCAGTAAAGCAGAGGAGCTGAAGAACAACACCAAAGCCACATACGAGCGAGCTCAGAGCCTGCTGGACTTCATCAGAGGCAGCATGAAAGACATAGAAGGTCAGCAAAACAACCATATCATTAAGCATTTACCGATATATTCTATCTAAATAACTCAGTGCATGATAGAAACTGGTGAGTGAAGCTTGAGGATGTGACGTCTCTCTGTGTGTGCAGCTATTTTGGAGCTGGTGAACAGAGAATCTCAGAACAACTCTCAAGATGTAGACGAGAACGATTTGTCGCAGAAGCTGGCTGAAGTGGCGGCCATGCTGAGGGACATGCGCTTCCAAAGCACCCAGCACCAAAGGAATTTAGCACAGAACGAGCTGAATGAAGCCAAAAAACGTGAGTGAGAACATACTGTAGCTTACGTTTTTACAATAGCTGTGAGACACTTTTCAAAACTATTCAAGATCTGTATTTTTTCAGGTTTCAGGAATTTGCTGAATTATTTCTTTTTTTAATGATTACATTTTCTCTGTAGTGCTGGAACGTGTGAAGGGAGAGATGGCTGACCGCAATGTTGCAAACCAGGACACACTGACCTCTATCAAGGAAAAGCTGGATCAGTTTAACAATGAGCTCATGAAACTGAGAGACTCCCTTAATGATGCAGTGACGAACATAACAATTGCCTCTAACAACAACAGCATCAACCAGAAAAAGCTGGAAGATTACAAGGTACTCCACTCTGCACATACAAACACGCATGCTGACACAGTACCTCACAAAGGGCACGGTTTCTACTGCACAGTTAAATACAAGAAAAGTCCCAAAAAACAAAAAGAGTTTTATCTTACTGCATAGTTTTGGAAAACAACTCTAGGACTTTTCACGCCTAAAATAGTTATCCCTGGGTCATAGTAAACTTAATCCTGGGTTATGTGTTTCATAGTGCACATATTTAAACCAGGGTTAATCCTATGTATTAATAATCTTACGCTTCACACTGTAGTCTCCTATCTGTCCAATTGACATGTTTTTTGTCATCATTATTTTTTCACTTTTCCCTGTTGGTGTACAAAAGCATATGATATGAGGCCCTTGCTGTTTAGTTTTTAATTTGGTGTCTGTTTATTTTTTTATTATAACAGTATCAAGATTATGCAAATTATTTTGCTAACTTTGATTTAGAAGAAAATATTTTTTTAAAAGAGGGACGCTATCAACAAAACAGCAACATCCACAGGATTAACAAACACAATGCATTAGTATTAACGTCTAATAGAGTTGTGTCCCTTTGGTTTCTGTTGGTACCAGCAATACAGGAACCACTGGTAGAGGACTGGTGGCCAATACAGAGTTAATTGAAACTGATACTAAACTATATATTTAGAGGAGCTTGAAATTTTCTAAAAAATACTTCACATTTGGGACAAGACATGAAGCCATGTAACATCATAACAACACACATTCAGCCAAAGCTCACTTAGGTTCATATGCATCTAACATGAGCATAAATAACAAAATCAAAAGGTTTATAAACAGCAAAATCAAGCATTTTTGGCTGCAGCAATCACAAAAACAATTCAGTGAAATCCTGGAAGGACTGAATACTTTAATGAAGTACTGTGTAAGTTCCTGTAGTGTACGTGAAAGAAGATTTCATCATATCGATGCTGATTTGTTTTGATGTATCTAGCAAAAAGTGAAGGCTCTGAAATCAAAGTGGAAGGAGGTGGAGGACATGGTCCAAATGGCAGAAGATGATGTGGCTCAGGTCAATGACATGTTATCTATGCTGCAGGATGCCAAAGAGGTCAGATTCTATACACACACACATATATACACAAACACTCCATTCCCAAATAGGATTTATGCTGAGGCAACTGATGAGACTATAACTGACCTTCCAGTCTGCTTCCAGAGTTCTTATGTGCACTTTGTTCTTCACTGTAGGATTATGAGCGTCTGTCAGCTCAGCTGGACGGAGCAAAGCAGCCACTCACTAACAAGGTGCAGAATTTCACTTTCTCCAGCTTGAAAAGTCCTCTTGTAGAGGCGGCTGAAAAACATGCTGAGCTTCTCAACGAGCTTGCCAAGAACCTCTCAAGGTGTCAGATTTATGTTGTTCATTTTTATTTTAATTTTAAGATTATAAATTATAATAAGATTTTATTTGCCTTACAAATACATGTACTGTTCTTTGAGTCTATATTCAGTGCCTGATTTTCTGTGTTTAAACAGCGTAATTTCCAACACTAATCAGGACAGCTTCATCCAGAAAGCTCTGAACGCATCACGCACTTACACCAACATTATTGAGAGCGTGCGGGAAGCTGACACTTTAGCCGGAGAAGCTAATACAGAGGCCATGAAGGTAACGTAATACGACAGAGGGACAAGGGCCATAGTGTATTGTGTATATTGTGTATGTCACTACACCCATATTTAAGTACAGAACTTTAATCAATTATTGCTTGATGGTGAATTGTTCAAACAGATAAACACATTAACCTCGATCCATCACCTTTATTAGGAACACCTTTACACCTACACATTCACGCAATTATCTAATCTCATTTCAGACAAGTTCAGACAGAACATTGAGAATAACAAAAAACAACAAGAGAGTCACAGTTCTGTTGGTGTTTCGAGAACAGATGGTTCCAATCCATCAGGAAGGCTACAGAAACTCAAATAAGCATATCTGAACAGATAGAAGATCAAACCTTGAGGTGGACGAGCTACAACACTAGAACATCATGTTCCACTTCTCATAGGCAGGAACAAGGATCTGAAGCTACAATGGGCACAGGATCACTAGATCTTACATCTTAAATCTTCTCATTTTACATTTACATTTATGGCATTTGGTTGAAGCATTTTTTCCAGAGCAGTATACAAAAGTGCTCTGAAGTATCTATAAATAAATAAATACTTCAACATTCGTTCACTGGGTCACAGTCTTAAGAAGAGCTAGAACATTACCTGTCATTTGAAGAGAGTCAGTGACTCAGCTGTTCGGATATCTTACGAGGATGTTGTGCAAACGCTTTGAGCTTTCCTTGCAGAAGGCTGTCTTGGGCTTCAGAGGATGGGCAGAGTGAAGGTTTTGACTCATAAGAGAACCACAGTCAGCTCAGGCTTGCTCAATGGGGATAAATACACACACATTTAAATGTATGTCTGTTAATCTGGAATTTTTTAAACTTTTTGTATTATATTTATGGTCTGTAAAGATGCTCTGAGACAATGTCCATTGTTAAAAGAGCTATACAAATTGAATTGAATTGAATTAGGGTAGGGAGAGTTATAGTGAAGGATGCCAGGTGATGGTCAGAGATGTGAAGTGAGATAGAAGTTGTGTCTGAAGCTGAGGTAGGATGCATGAAAACTAGATCTAGGACATTTTCTCCCTTGTTTTGGGAGGGCAGATGTTGAATATTTTACAGACTTCCAGGACATTCAACAAAAAATACTCAAACAAGCTTGTCTCAAACAATCATGCCTGAATCACCTACGTAGCTCACATTTTTCCCTATTCTCAAAGTACAGTCAAAGTGGAGAGTGTCATTCTTCCTGCTCACATGCTTTTTGTAAGACATGAGAAAAAGCACAGAATAGCTATCGATAGGTTAGTCCAGCTGTAAGCTATCATAACACCACCACACTGCCCAGCCTCAGGTAAACAGATCTGCCCCCACACTGATTCTAGAATTGCATAAATGACTAGGTGTACTAGTGTTCTTAATAAAGTGCTTGGTAAGTGTATATTATACTATAACACACAAAGTTCCAGTACAAATGATTTTTATCCAGACACAAAATATATTTGTTATATACGTGACAAAAATACTTTAACGTGCTTGTGGGTTTTTAGGAATCTGTACTTAACATCATATTTTTTCTGTATAATGAATGCACATTTTATTCAAATAATGTCTATTTAAGAAAACTTGGGGAACAAAGTTGAATTGAATTATGATTGGTTATAAGGGCAAAAAAGGTTAATATGCGCTGATGTTGCATGTATGTATGTGTAGTTAGTCAGATCTATTTTTTTTGGCACAGGATATCAAAGGCCTGGATCTTTCCCAGCAGGCCAGTGAGCTTAAAAATAAGAGTGTGGCACTACAAGAGGAGACATCAACCCTCCTCCAGGAGCTGACTAAAGGTAAAAATTGATAAAAAATATTGAGAGGCCTTTCATCCTCTGTGGATGGACACAGACATTTATCATCCTGGACATTAACAGATTTGTTTGTCTCTGTATAAATAAAATTGTCAACATTATAGCATGAGCCTCAGCAAATTGCAGACATGGACATGTCCAGATTTTCACACAGTAATCAGCACTGAGACAGAGATTAATGTTTAAGTGTCACAGTTCTCATTATATAAATAGAATGTTGAATCTTGCAGTAATGACACCAGATCTAAGATGGCAGTTATTTTGACTCATTACGATTGTAGATGTCATAGCCATGCTGACTTTGTATGAGCACTTAGTGAAGTTTACTTATGACTTAAATTGGGCAGAGGTGAAACCTAAGGTTGAGGACATCAAGAAGCGGCTGCAGGAGGCAGAAGTGAAAAAGGATGAGCTGCTGAAGGATCTGGCAGTTGTGCAGAATTCCCTCAACTTTACCCAAGGTCAGCAAATTAACTCTTCTGACTCAGTATTATGTTTGTTGTCAGTGTCTACACAAACCTGGACACCAAATCTAGCACTTGTATAGAGCAATTATATTATGTGTGTCTCTTTGTGTCTGTAGGGAACACAACAAAGGAGATTCTGGCAGCTAAAAAGGCAGCAGAAATGGCAAACCGCACTGTGGTGAATGTTCTGGAGAAGCTGGCTCCCATAAAACAACAGCTGGAGGAGTGGCACCGAACATACGGATCAGCCAATATTACTAATGATGACTTCAGTAATGCACTCAGCCAGGCTAATAGCTCAGGTGTGTGTGTGTGCATGTATGTGTGTGTCTGTGTGTGTTTTTTTGTGCAGCTTTTATTTACACCTTAAAGTACCAACATGTTTCCCTTTGGTTCTTGATATAAAGGAGAGTTTCAGTGTAAGCTTTAATTAGCTGAATTAATTATTATGTCAGTTATATCAGAGCATCTACACACTCTGTTAACTGTCTGTTCAGTCAAGCTGTCATATCAGTCAAGCACTTCCTTATCCTAATGACTGAATCTGAGCTACTCAGGAGGAATATCTTCCCTCAGGCCATCAGACTCTATGACATAGACATGTCCATACAGATCCCTATGGTCTGTAAAAAGATTCACACACACTGAACTGTACTGTTACTGTTACTACATTTAACACAGCTACACAGTTTATATCACGTTTGTGCACGTTCCAAATAAATATTTAACAAAAATCTTTCTTTCATTTTATTTTAGTTATTTCTCTTCACAGTCTAAGGAGGAGTAGGTCATGTTTCATTTCACCTCAGGATGTATAATGTATATAACTGTGTACAGTATGTGACAAATAAAACCTTGAATGGAGGTTTTGCCCGAGGGTTAAGTATGACAAACACGTGTTATGTGCAGTGGGAGAACTCAGTGATACCATTCCACTGTTGATGAAGAAGCTGGATCGATTGCAGAATCACTCCATCCAGATGTCCAATATTTCTGAGAACATCCTGAGAATCCGAGAGCTCATTGCAGAGGCTCGTAAGGCTGCTAGCAAGGTACTCCAAACTTCATTTTAAACTTCATTCTTATTAAACATTGATGCGATACATGAACAATAATTTCTTAAGACCCTGCCCTGTTTTCCCTGCGATTATCAGGTCGGAGTGTCGATGAAGTTTAACGGGAAATCAGCAGTGCAGGTGAGAACTCCCAGTAATCTGGCTGACCTCGCTGCCTACACTTCCCTCAAGTTCCACATCACACTTCCACAAGTTGTACGCAAACGGCGGCAAGATACCAACAACCAGTTTGTCTTCTACCTGGGCAATAAGAATGTAAGTCAATTCCCCTACTCTCATCATGTGTAGATACAACTACAAAAGAATGGCATGAGTAAAATTTCGGAAAATACGTCCTAGAAAATTCTTACTAGAGCTGGTCAATTCTATTCATCACAGTGACTCGTTTGATTCTTTTCACCAAGATCACTAACCCTTTCCGTAAGTTACATCATTGTGCCTGTAAATGGCGCCAGTGAGTGTCTTTTTAGATATAGTGTGCACCTCACTGTTTCGTTCATTTAAAAATGAAAAGTTTTCACAAGACATATCATGATCTAAGATAATTGGTGTCTAATCCATGAAAGATCTGTTGAATTTATTTCGTTATTTATTTTATAGTTTCTTATGGAGAATAGAATGAACAATGTCAGTGAGTCAGCCAGTCCTTGTTCATTCATCTTGTTTGTTCAATGCCTTCATCATTCATTACCAGTAGGTCCACCACTGACATTCAGACTTGGAGTAAGGGGCGGATTTGTTCAATTCATCCAACCAATGATACACTCCTTCACAGCACTCTGCTTTTAAATTGGGATTATGCTTTGTGCACAGATATAAAACTCCGCCCCACTCCTCTTCTTGTTGAACCCGTAAGAATTGCATCCAACCTGAACGAATGACAAGTCTCGATTGCTCATGATCAGCAAGTCCCAGTTTGATCGTGTCATTCACAAACTAGTTCCTTCAGTTCGTATTGAACCAGACATCCAAATTTTTATTCAGTAATGCTCTAAATCAGAGCCACATTAGGGAAAGAAATTAGCAAGTGAGTGAAAACAAGCTTAAATTATTCATTCAATGATTTGTTCATGAAAAAAGCGCTGCTAATATTCTACCTGAATTTGGGAAACAGAGGTTGTATCCTGCACAATTTCCTGCCCAATTAACTAATCATGTTAATTAACTGGACTACCACTGCTCTGGCTGACACTAGTGTACCAACATCAGCTGTATACATCTGTATACACGTGTATATATTAGATAGAGCACAGGGTTGGTAATCAACCTAAAAAATACAGTTTGTACATATTATCGTAAAATTTTGAACATTATTTTAGCAGGTTCAGTTAATGAGGCAGTTTAACAATTTTAGTAATTAAATGTTATGTCATTTAACATCATCATCTGTGAGGTTTTTGTTGTGTAGTTGCTGTTGCTGTGTCTGTCATCCATATGTATATTCCATGACACTGTTTCATAAATTGATCAACCCCTGAGTATAAAATCAGTGTGTAGATGTAAAGAAATGTTCTTCCTCTATATGTTGTAGTCCAGTAAGGAGTTCATGGGGATGATTCTGTCTGGCACTCGCCTACGCTGGCTTTTTAATCTTGGGGATAAGACTGCACAGGGGGTGATGCAAGACGATGTTCGCTCAGATGGACAATTCAACAGCCTGTTTCTGGAGAGGTGAGCAAAATGTCATTTACTCATTTCCTTCTTCATGATCATCATTGTCCCCTCTGTCATCATTGCAGCAGCAGAGAGAGCATGTGTGAAAATTATGTTGCATCCATGCTTTGTCTGTGTCTGTGTCTGTGTCTGTGTCTGTGTGTGTGTGTGTGTGTGTGTGTGTGTGTGTGTGTGTGTCTGTGTGTGTGTGTGTGTGTGTGTGTGTGTTGGTTAGGATATTACAGTATGGTCAGGTGGCGATGACTGTAGGAGAGGGACGATCAGTTAAGCAGACTGTGGAGGCAGAAGGAGATCTTGGCCTTTTAAACCTCCCTTCTGAGGAAACAGTTTTCTACGTTGGGGGCTATCCCAGTGACTTTGTGGTACTGTTTGAGATAAAAATTGATTTTCATATTCATATAACTATTTTTAAGTCCCTCCAGGATTTTCTCAGTTTGTGATGCAGATTTTTGTGCTTTCTTTTGTGGAAGACTCATGTAATTATGATGGTTGTTCTCATGTTAAACTCACACGGATCAAAGAAGGCTTTGGCAGAATGCACATTGTGATGCTTTCACATGACAAATATGGAGCAAATCTGCAACAATATCTGTGATTATTTTTTTTTTAATTCTGGAGGGACTGATGTTTTTACGCTAATTCAGAATTCTTTCTCAAGCCATATGATGGCTAACATGTCGTGTCTTTACAGCCTCCTTCTCAGATGCAGCTGCCTCATTTCAAGGGCTGCATGGAGCTTGAGAGTCTGAATGAGGAGGTGATCAGCCTCTATAACTTTGAACAAATCTTTCAGCTAAACACTACTGAAGACAGTCCCTGCCCACGGTGAGTACAGTCCACATGGAGTTTGCACACACTGACAAAAATTGAAGGCACTTAGATGAAGAGATAGTAAAAGAAACTTTTATGAAGAATAGGTATTGTTTTGGATTTTGATTTTGGTTGTTGTTTTTGCAAAAATATGATACAGTGGTAAGGACAGTATTTCTATACTCTTAGGGTACCCACCTCTTTAATAGAAACATCTGTATACATGATTATTCATGAAGATATCCATCCAGTGGTCCATGGCATTGGTTTTGGTGCTAGGCAGTATGACTTTATAAAATTTCACTGGCAAGCAATACTGTACAGCTGAAGACCAGAAAAACCCAGATGTTGTAGTATCGGTGATCCTGTGTATACTGTAGATATGTAGATTCCTGTTCTTGGCTGAAAAAATTGGAACCTGATGTGGTCTTCTGCTGCCTCAAGGTTTGACATATGTGTTCCAAGCTACCTTTATGCTTGCCACAAATATAAAGAATGGTCTGTTGAGTAAATGTAAACTTCCTGTTAGCTGGAGCCAGCCTGACTCCACTCTTTTTAGCGCTCATTCAAGTCGATTCCACCCACAGGACTGGTGCACACTGGATGTTCATTTGTGTGTGAAAATCAGAGATCAATACTTTTAAAAATATTCAGACCAGCCAGTTTGGCATCAACAAATATGCCATGGTTAAAGTCACTGAGAGCTCATTCTTTATGTACAGTTATTCATCAATTCCAGAGTATTCAGCTATCCAAAAATGAAGCATTTCTCCACATGATGGTACAATGTAGCAGTCAAGTAGAGATTAGACAGTAGTATAAGGTTGAATTCTCAGATTATCATGGGAAAAAGAAATCAAATGTGCTTTCGATTCTATGATTTTATTTATCAGGGCTTAAAGAACAATTGTGTAGCAATCCTCAGCAAGTTCTAGAAACAAATAACTTTCCCCATAACTGTGTATGAAAAGGACACATGATGACATGGTCCAGTGGAAGAATAAAAGCATTGTGGCTGTTCTGATAAATCCCAATCAACATTATTCAACATTATTCAACATTATTCAGGTTTGTCTCTAGTACTAGTTAGACAAGATAAGCAAAACACTAACCAGCTAGTGCTAAATACTCAACAAAAATGATCAGAATCAGGTTTTATTCCTCAAGCACGTTCACACACACAAGGAATTTGTTTCCAGCTGTTTGTGGCTCTCAAGTACAGACCAACATAAAAACACTTAACAATTGAGATAAAACACTATACACATTAAATACAAACATATTAAATAAGACTGGGTGATCCTTGGTAAGTATCGATTTAACATGATTTGTGCATAAATTGGGTAATTTATTCGAACTTGTTAATGATATATTGTTAGTGAAGTAGTTAACAAAACATCTCTCTGTGATTGTTTACTGGACTCTTTTAGGTAATGTTCTTTAAGAGCTTGCTTAAAAACCATTGTCTTTTATCAGTGTTTTTTTAATTATCTACAAATACTTTATAAATTCAGGTAAAGATGTTTATTTAACAGTTCATTCATTTAAAGTTTAATTGCTAATAGGATGATTTGCAATAGAATTTCTCTAGCATAAAATAATTTCTTTGCTAGATATATATATATATATATATATATATATATATATAGATAGATAGATAGATAGATAGATAGATAGATAGATAGATAGA
>JAOTRN010000019.1:12050481-12061438 GCA_028566695.1 Bagroides melapterus
GAGAGAGAGAGAGAGAGAGAGAGAGAGAGAGAGAGAGAGAGAGAGAGAGAGAGAGAGAGAGAGAGAGAGAGAGACCAACTAATTACCCAGCAACTCCAGAACACTTTTGGTCTAAAATAATAATAACAAGGAAACACCCTAATCAAGAAAGCAAATATACACTCACTGACCAACACACACCTTGGTCAGACAGTAAATCAGTTAAGTCCACTATCTACACACATAAATCTATGCAGTGGTGTGATGTAATGATGTAAAATTACATTGTTACAATACTTAAGTATTTTTTGAGTTTTTGTACTTTACTTGAGTTTTTATATTTCTGTCAACTTTTATGTTTACTTCACTACTTTTTTTAAATAGGTTCTACATTTTTCCTGTAACATCATGTAGCAGTAGTGATGCTGCTCGAGCACCCAGGACTGCTTCTCTAACACCTCAGTTATCAAATAACTTAGAGAAGGACCAGCCATGTCCATTTCTACAAGACATGTTTTCCTTTCTTGACTTGAATAAATTCTTCATACCAAATGAAGTGCATCTTATGTGTGCTGAAAGAAACCAAAATACTGGCATTCAAAAACTCACTGTAAAACCTGAAGAAACACATTGAGGTAAGACAGTTAGCTAACGTTACGACAGTAACGGTACATGTGATATTACCGTTACACAAAGCTGACTTGTTATTTGGCTAGTGTGGTATGTAATATGGCATTAGTTGTCACTGGATAGTTGTGGTTTTCTGTCACGAACAGCCCAAACCATTGTCCATGCATTTGTAAAGTTTAGCTTTTAGCAAATAGAATATGATCATTATTTATAAATGTCACAGGCAGTGTTACAAGGGCATGCACTTTCATGCAAGTCTTATTTTTTAGGTGGTGAACTACTTGAGAAAGAAATCACCACAGAATAAAATTTATAAATCTTCAAATTCTTACAGTCTTGCTTTTTTATTAAGTTCATTTACTTCTACTTTTACTTTCCATACTTAAATACATAAGTGACTAAATTTTACTTGAGTAATTTTCTAACAAAATACCTGTACTTTTACTCATGTGTGGCTTTTGGGTTCTTTATACAACACTGAATCTAAGCACACATACAGGATGTGACTTACTTGAGGAGCTCTAATGTGATGGTTCCTTTTGGTTCTGCTTCCACACTCTTGCCCCAGAACTTGAGCTTTGGGTATATAGAGCCATGGAACAGGAAGTCGCCTGCTAGGCCCTCAGCATGGAATGCACTGACTGGTGGGTGATGACTAACCTGTTCTGAGATCAGCCTGAAGCCCTGATCCTCTCTAAGAGACACAGAGAGGAGAACAGAAACAGACAGCTGATGAAGAAAAGGGAGGGAAAATATATTGCACCAATAAAACATGCTTTCAGTTATTTAATGCAACCATTAAAATTATCTGTAATCTTCAGAGAACATGTTGATATTGCTATAAGGTTCTGAAAGAGTTAATAAAAATGGGAGAAACACTTAAATGGCCAAATGTTTTTGAACACCTGATCGTCATATCCATATTTGGGCCTTCCCTAAGCTGTTGCCACAAAACTGTAAGCACAGAATTGTACAGGATGTCTTATTGTGTTGTGGCATTACTATTTCCCTTTGTCACTATTAACAATGACCCTGTACAGAAGGCCAGGTCCATAAAGCTTTTGCCATTGTACGAGTGTAAAAACACTTTCTCTTGTTGATGAATGAGCAAATCCCCACAGCCACTCTCCAAAATCTAGAGGGAAGTCTTCCCAGAAGAGTGGAGGTTATTATAACAGCAGAAAGAAGACCACATTTAAAATAAGAGACCCCAAAAATACATATATGGCCATGAAGATCAGGTGTAATGAAGAACTTTATGCTAATAAGTATATCAAGTGACCAATCTGTCACTAGTGTTAACAAACCTGATGAAATGACTAACATGCATTTAATTTTTACCAGCAAAGTCATTTCTACATGAGTCATAAACAAAAAAGTATATGTATTATATTATTTCAACAGCAAACTGAACAATCTAGAAGCAAAGCCTTCAAACCTAATGACAAAGAATACTGTCAGTTTCTGAAAGCACATATTTATGTCCATATTGCTTTAATGAGACAGCTTTTTGAACGATAGTTCTACAAAGTGGTGTGTAAATGGTTTCTACAGTCTTCAAAGTGTGCTGGTGGATATTTTCATTGTTTACCGTACGAGTTCATAGGTTTCCCCTAATAGAGGGTTAAATGGTTTTCCAGTTCTGTCCCACTGAGAGGCCACAGCGGACACAGCAAAGGCAGCTACAGCCTGGGGGAATGAAGGAAAGAATGACTGATAGAAAAAAGAAAACACAGAATCCAAAAAGGCCATGATTTAACTTTTCTATATAGGTGCATTAAAAAGTAAACTAGAAATAGAGCCTTTATGATTTAGATATTTGTCTGTGTAGTTAGTCTCAAGGAAAACTACATTTTAATATTTAAAATATATGTATATAATATATAATCAAGTTACACATAAACCGAAAACTTCTAAAATGTTTCTGTGTATGCTTGTGTCCACCTGCATCCTCTCAATGGAGTCAGACTCTGCACAGGCTTTGGAGATGAGGTACGTGTGCTCCATGTACTCGCTGATTCTCTGGAGAAAGCTTAGTGGCTCATTGAACACAATGGGCATGGTGATCTTAGACAGCTCCTGCAACAGCAACACAACTCACTTGTTCAGAACTGCAACAACCGAGAGGAATCCATTGAAGTCACTAGTCATTGTGTCTGATGGCCTCACCAGTCCTATACATTTCTTCAGGATGCTCCATACACTGAAGTTATTTCTGGAGAACATGGGGGCAGGAAGGGTTGGCCTAAAGGGTAAAGTCACACCCATGTTAGCACCCACAATCTGCCACTTTGGGAAAAAGTGTTCAAATGCTACCAAATAGCATGAATAGCTGCTTATTTTCAGCACAATTTTAGAATAGACAGGCTCACAGCCCTAGGGTTGCATCCAGCTAAAGAATCTGACTCTACCTGCGTTTCTTGATTCCATTCTCTTGTAGAGAGACAATGTTTTTCTCCGCACCAGCATCCACTACTGCATCTTTAAAGCTGGCTTCTGAAGCACCCTCACATGACTCGTCCGAATCCAAGCCTGTCACACAAAGTCTTTATAATGAATCAGACTAAATCTTTTCCAGGCATACTGGAAATGTTGCATAATGTCTTGTACAAAAAGTTCACTTTCTTTCTGTAAAACACACAGAAACATGCACACAGAGAGACATGTGAGCCACTAAAATAAAATATATAGATACAAAGATGAAAATATGTTCAGAATTTGCATATAGACATATGCAAAGTTTTCAAATGTGTGGCAATTTTGAAATTTTTCAGGTTCTTCTGAAACATGATAAATGGAGGGACTGTTGTTGGTACTCCTTACATTCACCTCACACACTGTCTAGAGACACAGCTTCTGAGAGTCTGGACTAAAACCAAAACACATCTAATTACAGCTGAATGGCTCGCAGCAGCACTACAGCTCACTCACATCCTTCAGAGGCCCCCAGTAGAGGACCACTGATATAGACAAGCTCCTTAGAAAATTTTAAATTCAACCACCCCACTCCGATATTACCAAAGGAAGAATGCCCTAATTGGCATTTGCTAGTGACTAACGTAACTCAGCAACCAAGACCTAGCCTCAAAAACTCAGTCTAAAGCTATTTCCATGACCACCAAGTTTCAGTGTAAAGGAGCAAATGTGGTGACTTGATACAGAGGATTATTCGTTGGGTCGTGTCGACCTTTTGTTATCAAGTACAACCTAACTGGAACAAAGACTTTAGAAACTTTATATGGCGTTTACGGTCTGATTCTCCCTTTTATTGATTTATCCATTTTTTTTCCAGAGTACACAGTAGTGACAGAAGCTGTCAGCCAGTCTGGTCAACACTGCTACATTATTAAAGGCGTGGGCAAAGAGGAAGGGTAAGATGATACCCAGGTGCCTGGCTATTATTCTCCACTGGCCTGTTAAACACAAACAAACAGCCTGATGGGCCTCATTCAGAAGGAGCAACATTCAAAAGGAGTGCTAAAGAGAGCTAAGAGAAATGAGGTAAAACATTGAGAGCAATGCTTTTTAAAAGCAGCCACAGTGTGGCTACTGAGTGCCCTGTGGATGTATCCAGCTAAATCCAACTTACATTTCTGGCTTACAATTTCTAGGAATATACCCAGAATAATAATGCACAGTACAGCTACCTACTTAACAATAAACAGATTCTAGATGTTTAGTAGCAATGTATCTTGAAAGAAACTGCTGTCACATATCAACTAGCACGTAACTTTACTCATGAATTCAAAATCCAAAATAAACCATTTTGCCCTGAAACAGGCATGTCTCATTTGATGTTAATGTGCTCCATCTCTGTGTCTCAAGTGAAGCAATAATCTCAAGATACAGTTAATGGAAGCACATGCACACAAACAAGTGTGAAGATACTCTGACCTTTATCTGTGGCTGAATCTCAACTGTTTTTCTATACTATTTGTGAAGGCTCTAGGTTGAACATTCAGTGTGTTATATCTGATCAAGGACGCAAAACAAAAGCCATTTGAAAATTGCCATAAATAGACGATGGATTTTACTCGGATCACAGGGAAGCAAAATTAATGTGGGTAAACAGATAAAAACAAATATGAAACATTCAACTGGTTTTCAAACAAAATGAAATTGGAAAAAACAAACAAAAAAAACCCAACAACTCAAGATAGTGAGGATCTTTGGCTGTCAAGATGGAAGACTCCTGCTGTGTTCAGCCAGAGATATTAATCAGAAAGTCTGTTCAACTGCCTTTGACCAATCACTGATCTGCTCTATTCTTAGCTCCACCTGTGCGTCATTTTGTCATACCACACCGGCCGGTGTAAAAGCACTACAAGAAACATCGAGAACACACTGTACTGAATTACTTATGAATGCACCTAGGCACATATTACACACTCTGGCTAATACAATTTTCCAGGAAAATATCCAGAATTAGAAATACTTATATGAATTACTTATTAAACTAATGATCTAATTCCAGCTGCTCAGTAACAATGCAACGTCCTCACAATTTCAAGGCTTAGAAAATAAATAAATAACTCTCATGACACTTAGAATGGAATGTTTTATGTGTATATAGGAGGTATTCAAGCTGTGAGGCACAGTGGGGAGGTGAAGTAAGATGGAAAATACCAAAAAATGTAAATATTTATGTGTAAAAGCATTTTGCATAAGAGTCCCATATTGTTCCCATTCTGTACAATAACAGTTGACTTTTTCTTCTGAATAAAAACAGAAGTTGAGCCAGTAGACATTTGCGCAAGGTGTTTTGAACGTTCTGATATTAACTGACACTCACTGGAAGCTCCACCCTGTCTACTATTACACATGAGTAATGTTTTAGCCCATAATCACAGTGCCTAAAATGTACACTGACACAATGTCCTCACTTTATAGGTAAATGTGGAATGTTTTGAAAAAACAACAACAAATAAAGTCAAAACTTTTGCCCAAAAATGATTCAGTAGGTGTACAACTAATAACAAATAATGTTAAGTAGAATGAAGACTGGACAGTGATTAAAGTGCTGTTTGTTTGTTTGGCTCTTAGGAGTCTGAATATGTTAATATCTAAACTCCAATCACAACGGATCAATGAGTGTTATGTAATTATACAGAATTATTACACGTGCCAAGCACTGAGTGATGCTATGTTCACACACACACACACACACACACAGTACAAAGCGACCAGACATCATTGATTTGTAATAAATATTAGACGACTTTTCTGTAAAGCTGCTTTGTGACGTGTGACTAAACTGAAGTGAACATACACCCTGGTGAATTTTAGATATAAATTAGGAATGGTAGTTGCTCCAACCACTTCAAAACATTACTATGGCAACCAGTAGTATAAAAGCCTATAGCAACTTTGTTTAAAAATAATAATAATAAAAAAAAATAGTAATAAATTACTGTTTGTGTGAACAAATGACTTTCTGACTGATCTGTACTCACCTGTGACGGCATCATAGAACTCGTCCTCATTGTTCATTGTATTGATGGAAAGCCAGCACAAGCCACTAGAACATGATCCCTCTCTGGATGCTTGACTGACGTTCCTGACTGAATGGATCCCGCTCCAGTTCCAAGCTGTAAACAGGTAAATGAAGCAGGAACACAACTGCATCAGCACATCAATAATTTGAACAGAAACAACACAATCAAATGATCCATGTTATCTTCTGCCCACCCCTTTCAATCGTTTTGTTTTAGAGTACACAGAGGGCTGGATCAGTTTTGCAGCTTTTTTTGTAATTTGTGCTTTTACTACATGCACAGCAATAAGTTTTAGGAAATGGTGAGATTACACCCTTCAGCAGGCAGGTATTTGTGAACAGGCATGCTAGAGGACTGATCTTTGGACTCGATCACCACCCAGTACACGCCAGCCTGTGTGTCTGCAGCTGATGGACAGATAAGCTAACATGAGCAAAGAACACAGTCACTAATATGTAGGTCTTGATCCCTGTAATCAAAACCTAGAGAAAAGGCTTCTACCAAGATAAACACGCCACAGAGGGGGCCAATTTCATTCGGCACGTCATTTTAGACAAAACCTTTTCTGTGCTTTATAAAATGACGATGCACGAATGGAAATTTCTAAATATATCTACATTTTTTTTTGTCCTGGTAAATATCAGAGCAAATTAATAAGAAAAGACATTAAGCAACTGATCATGTATTTTACCAGAAACATGCCTCTTCATACCAAGATCTGGAGGTGTCTTTAAAAAACCCTTCGTCAGTGAATTACACATGCAATTCCGACAAATAATAATAGAGAAATTCTTGTGTTCTTTCAGGTAAAGGTGGGTGATATTATGCTTTAACACTAAAAATAGAGGAAATTAAAAAGAAAAAAAAATCAGTATAAATGACCATTCACAAAGGCAAAGTTTCAGAACAACATTTGCATAAAGTAGTATGTTGAGTATGTTATTCTCTGGTCATAGTTATTAAAGCCCAGTTTAACAATGCTGAATGCTACTTTGATCAGCATGTGAGGTTGATGATGGAGACATGTTTGTGTGGTGCTGTTCATTATATTGAACACATCTCCAGAGATAAAGCTCTCTATAGCCGGATCAGGTGAACCCTGTTGGGCGAGGCTCTTTTGAACTCTGAACTCTATTAATATTTCTAGGCTGAATGACTGAACTCAAGCATGTCAGATCGACCGGGTAGGTTAACGTGAGCTCTCATCTTCAGGGTCTCTATAAATGCTGAAAAGCCGTGACAGATGTTCTATTTATCTAACATACAATGATTTTATGAAAATGTTGCACAACGTTAATGTGGCTGTGCGTCAATAAAACTTATCTGGTTACACTTATACTTATCATGTAGGATGTAACGCTACACAGAGACCCTGCATGAGACGTGTACCAAATCCCTCTCAGTCCAGAACGAGTCAACAATCCGAATGGCTTTGCCTATACATCCCTCTGCTATAAGCACAGCATTGTGGGATTGCTCTTAATAGGTAGCAAGCTAATTAAAAAAATAGAAGTATAGAACTACGCAGTCACTTTAATAGGAACACCTTTGCACCTGCTCATTTATGCAGTTATCCAATCAGCCAATCACGTTGAAGCAACACCGTGAGTAAAATCATGTAGCTACAGGTCAACAGTAGGGATACAGGTCAGAAGGAAGAAAAGTGGGATCTCTGTAACTGTAGCATAGTTTCATAACTGATTATCACAGAATGAAAAAAAGAACATCACATGTGTGGAGAGTCTGGAGGTTGAAACACCTTGGTGATGAATGAGCTCAGAGGAAAAATAAAAGCTGGCAGGAACAATATATTAACTCATATAAATCACTCTTTATAACCATGATAAGCAGAACAGCATCTCAGCACACGACACAACACATCAAACCTTGATGTGGAGATGGAGACTATTGTGAGACTGAATTGTGAAATTCTCAGATCAACACTTAATAATCAAAGTCAGTCCTCTGGCATCACCAATCATTCAGTAGTGGAGATTTTTCTTCATTCTGATGTTTGATGTGAACAGTAGCTGAAACTCTTAATGCGTTACCCCAGGACATGATGCATCATGACAGGCTGATTAGATAACTGCATAAACGTGAAGGTGTACAGATGTTCCTGTTAAAGTGGGAGGTGAGTGGATAGTGTATGGAGTGTATTATCAACATAGGCAAACTTTCCCTATTAAAAAAAACAGGTCAATGATATAGGACACATTTTAAACCCCAGAGCTAACAGATTTCATCATGCCTCTGTGACTATACAAGTCATATCAGGTTTAAAGGGTAAAGATCATGCTTACCCAAGCCCACGCAAAGAGAAATGACTCTACAAGAAATCTCACACACACACACACAGCTACACACGGGCTATTTAAAAAAAGATGAACACTCCCTAATACACAATGGAGCACTAATGTGGGAGATCAGTACTGAATCCTGACACATTATTAATTCTGAACTTTCAATAGATAATATATCATTAGCACTGTGAAATGTTAAAAGAGACACATCAGATATATTTATACTGAAATATCTGTGTGCTAGGTGATAAGGATTTTTGTTTCTTTCTTGATGTTTGCCATACTGATATCACTGGAAGACATTGCTAGCTATGGTGCTAGTTACAGTCGTGTTCAGGAGACAAGCTTTACCCACTCACCATTTTCCAGCAACGTTTAACTTAGTAGTAGAGGATAAACTCCAGACATCCCAGTTATAGGAGTAACTTACAGAGATTCGGGTTGACTTCTTTGTAATATACTAGGCAATATTTTCAGAATAAATGTGGATGCGTTTGAACCAGTGTATGCAGATAAGGAGGTGAGGTTATAAAGCCCTGCTGCATCAGTCGCTACAAGCAGTGATGAACAAGGTCTACATATCAGTGGGAAAAAAATTGACTCATTTAATTCCTACATCAGTCCCTGTAGAATTTCATGACTTTGCAAATGTTTTCAAAATGACTGCAGGTTTTTTTTTCAGATTTGGGTCAAGACAACGCAATAAACTAAAGCCCTCTTCAACACACATGTTAAAACTCAGTATACTGATAACACAAAACGTAATTACATTTGAGTCTGCCTAGAGTTTTCTGGAAAGGAAAAGAAAACAACAACAACAAAAAAGCTTCACACGTTTCATTGCAAAAAAAAAAAAAGAGAGGGGGAAAAACAGAAGAAGAAGAAACCCACAATTCTGGCCACAACAATCACAAAAAATAATCTTGGAGGGTCTGATATATACATATATATAAGAATATATTTAGTTTCACTGTGTTCTGGTTGGTTCTTTTATCCTTTATTTAGGCGTTGTGTAACCTGTGATAACTGATATCAATTGAAAACTGTATAAGAAAATGATCCATGCTCCAGTTATTAAATGCTCACCGATGTGGCAATATATATTCTCCAATACAGTGAATGCTTTAACAGCGTAGACCTGTAAACCCCCACAGCTCTGTCATACAGTTTATTATAGAATTCAGAGAGCAGAGTTGTGTGTGGAGGAGTAACGCTCCAGCGGAAACTGAGTACAACTGCACTGTCGAATGACACCTCGCTAAATAAACCAAGCCTCAGCAGTGTACAGGTGCTGCATTGTGTGTCACATCTAAACACCTGCAGTCATCATTTGAACCTGCAGGGTTTTAAGTTTGCACACGTAAACACACACTGAACCCAGTGTCTTCCAACCTTCATGAAGTTCACATCACGCTGTTTGTTCACTCAGACATGTTCACTCCCACACGGTCCGGCAGTGTGTGAGCTGCTACAGAATCTGCAAATCTGTAATATTGGAAAATTTCAAGCTTCTTTGAATATCACAGACTTATCACAGAAACTCATGCTCACAAACCTCTGCTCACAAAATCCTGGAGGAACTCTCTTTACTTCCAGAAGAACTCCCCAGAAGAACTTCAACTACAGTCTAAAATAAGGTTAAGATCTTAAAACGCAAGGTGGCTAAAATTTTGCTGCATATGAGATAATGCATGAAGACATGTGTTATACGTGTGTGATAAGCAGCAGTACCGGACTCTACAGATTTACTTCATTATAATCCATACTCTACAAAATATATGAAAAGCAACAAATGAGATTTTTATGGCAAAATAATAGGAAAAAGAGGTCAATAGTAAATTCTTACAGTATTACAAAAGTAAAATCTTACAACTTTTCAACATGTTCAACAACAGCTATACAAGGTAACTTTGATAGTCAGAAACATTTCTAGGATCTTTCCTGGTGAGACTTTTTGGAAGACTTTAAAGCAGGGGTCTCCAATCTTATCCAGAAAGGGCTGGAGTGGGTGAAACTGTTTAATTAGTTGATCTTGGCTTTCATTATACTCAGCGGTGGCCTCTACTTGGTTGGAATGAAAACCTACACCCACACCGGCCCTTTCTGGATAAGATTGGACACCCCTGCTTTAATATTGTAGGATTATTAAGAATCTAGTATTATTAAGAGTAGGATGGTCTATTCATATATGTTTAAGAGTTGTCTTGTTTTAAAGGAATCCACACACAATCATTTCAAACATGAATGATGGTCATCTGTGATTAACTAGCACATGCAAACAGGTTTGGTTAAGCACAAAGGTCAGGACTGTTCTTGTTACACAGTCAACTGAAAATCTGAAACACTTGTACAACGCACCGAGTTCACACACCTTTAAATCACACTTCAACTTTTACACACAAATCAGGAGTACACACACACACACACACACACACACACACGACAAAGCACAGCATGAATCAGCAAGATTCAGCACAAGAAACTGATGTACAGACAAATGGACACACCTTGACTCTGCCATACCTGCTGATCTATTCACTCACTCACTCA
>JAOTRN010000019.1:12093945-12116078 GCA_028566695.1 Bagroides melapterus
CTCTCTCTCTCTCTCTCTCTCTCTCTCTCTCTCTTTCCCTCTCTCTCTCGCATGGTACATTATTCAGAACATCTGCCACTTCTATTTATGGCTTTAATGCTGTTCTAATAGAGCCGTCACTAAGCACCAAACATCCTGTGATGTGATACAGCACAGAACATAGTGAGCCAAAGTGACTACTGATCTATGTAGAGTATCACATTGTCTTTGTTTCTTTTTAAGGCCCAAGAAACTTCTAAATAGTACAGTATAGCATCTCCATAACTGTACTCTTAGGCCATATTTCAAACAACCTATAAAACAAATATAAGTTAAATTATAATAATAACTAGCTGATCTTACATTAGATACATCAGGTTTGTTATTTGTTTTATTGTACTGTAGTCAAAAATGTACCATAGCTAATAACAGAGATGAGCCATAGCTCCACCAATTATTTTTTTTAAAATTTAGGTTATTACAGAAGTAACTTAAAGAATATAGGCTTTCTGAATTTGCTTCATTGCAGTTTCTATTTCTATAGTGATTTTAACAAAAGACATTACCTCATCTGTTGCATACATCTAATGCTGCAGTCTTCACTGTCAGAGAGCTAAATAATGCAGTCTCATAACAAATAAAGCTATTATTAATGACGGCGGAAGAATGACAGTGGACAGGTCCTACATGGATGTCCTCCGCTTGCTGTCTATAGAGGTATAATGTTTTTTGGGAAAATCAAATGTAGCAGAAGGGGAAAGTGACAAATACAGCAAATGAAAACAATAGCACAACATTAGTGATGAAAATTTTAAAAAAATTATATAACTTTGGAGGCCACCACATTGGCTTCTGTATGAATCAATTCTTGGGAGGCCACCCCACCAGCCTCGACAGAGCATGGGACCTCTGGAGACAGCTCAGCACTGGAGGCTATCCTACAGATGGGAGCTCAGGAGCAGAGAAGGATGCCATTTTGGCCAGGAATGGATGGAATGGAAGCTGCCAGGTTGGCCTTCAGCTGTGGCTCAGGAGCAGAGAAGGCTACTTGTGGCTTGGGAACAGAGACAGAGCCACATTTACTTCTGGGTATGGCTTGGGAATGAAGGCCTCCAGTTTCACCTTTATGTGTGACATGGGAACAGAGGCTTACCAGGTTGACCTCTGGCTGTGGTCTGTTGACCTTGTAGTTGCTGGTGAACCGCTGAGCATTCTCCCTAGTAACTTTATGAGGTGAAGGACAGAGTAGCACTGCAATAATTTTGTTGCCTATTTTTTAGGAAAAGTATTGCGTCAGATGCAAAGAGTGGCACAGGTGCATGTGGGCTTTCCTTTATTCCAAAAACAAATTCAAAGGCAAATAAATTCAAAAAAGGGCCAAAAACAGGTATAAAAAAAATCTGAATCAGGCTGTGGTCTGACAAGGAAAAACCAGAGCAAAAAAGAGGCTGTGGTCACATAGCAATGTCAGAACCACACACAGAGAACAAACAAAATAGAACAAGAGGCATAAACACAGAATGGACACTATCCCACAAGAAATTATACCCCTGTGTGTTACTAGAACAAGTTAATCTAGCTCTTTGGTTAAGGTATTGAGTTACAGACCAGAAAGCTGTGCCCTCTCTCCCACAGGATCACAGAAAAAGTTTACAGCATTATTACAGTGAGTGCATTCAGCTAATATTACAGTTTTCTGAAACCTTGCTAATTTTCCTGAAACATTAAACACAAAACCTCAGCGTTAAGCACTATTTACAAAACCTCTGACTCCTCTTGCAAAATGAAACTTTCAACTCAAAACAGTGTTACCTATGTTCAAAATCAAGTGTTCAAAATGATATACACTATCAAGCAGTCAGTAAACAATTGTTCAAAATCTAGATCTCAGGGAGAAGTACATTTTATTTAGGGCAATACAATTTGTTCTTTGTACATTATACAGCCTACAATGCACTGTACTACAGTATACAATACTGAAAGGGACAAAAACTTAAAGGAGTAAATATGTTATCAATGTGCTTCTTGTCTTAGGGCTGGGTCAGACCCGAGCACTTTGTCGACATCACAAACCTGAGACAACCATCATGTGGTACCAACTTCATTAATATTTAATAGAGAGACTGATAAAAGTGCCAAGTTTATCAATTTTCCCCACTACTGTATTAACAATATGCATTAGTCCCTTGTGTCCACATTTAGTCGGGTATTTATGCAATCCAATCTTCGTTCATTGTGCCGAATCAGCCCTCAGTGGGGTTTGACAGTAGATGGATGCTTAAAAAGCTTAAACAGATCAATTTACAAGCCATTAAAGTGCCAACAACCACAGTGAATAAAATTAAACTGCCATTGAAAGGGTTTTGTACATTAATCAGGACCAAGAAGTTGTAGACATAATAAATGAGGGACAGGATCATCTCCAATACAGATACGTGATTTTCAGAAGCTACATTTTCTATGAGAGAGAGTCAGCAATGTAAAGGTTTCTTTCTCATTTTTCTTTGTTGTGTTGTGAAATGAGAATGCTTAGTGAAGTTTCTGCTCCAATGCTCTTGTGTAGTGATGGACTAGAGCAAGTAAATGCCCACCATACACTCTCACATATACAAATACCCTCAGATATTTCAGGAGTCCTACTGTAGAAACATATAACGGATGAACTCTCAGCTCCTCAGATGTGACAGTTTGAACAAATGCTTGCATAGTACAAACACATTTAGGCTAGGCTTTGGATTGTGCTTGTTGTGTCTTTATACCAGACTGACTGCGTTCTTTTATCATGTCATCCTTTATTAGGTTTCACCAAGGAATTTGACCTAGCTCCCTTCTCACAGATGTATACAAATTCTGAATCTCTGAATCCCAGTGTTAGTGTTATTGATATGAAGGTGTAGCTGAGAAATATGTGAGGAATTCTCTGAGCTGTATGACTCTGCTGTCTGTAAATGCATATTAGTGCATTACTAGTAGCAAAAAACTTGTGTAGTTTCAAATGCTGACTGTTGTCATGCATACATGGCCTTACTGATTAAATTACCTTGAAATAGGGAGTATAGCATATACAGCAGCACTCCTTTTAGGTTCTCTCTTATATGCTCCATTAAAGTGTTCCTTTTCAAGTCTTATTGTTTTCTTGGTGCCTTAAAAGGTTAGCGTACAGCTATAAATAGGCCAAGTTTGAGAGCATGAATGTGTTTTCCAAATAGGAGTAGCTTGCAGCTCTTGTTTATCTTGTGTCTTTATTCATCATGACACTGAGAGGTGCATATTGGGTTTTTTAATTATGCATTGTCCGTATTCTCTACAGTAGCATGCTTGACACTTGTAAAGTTGATGAAAAACATTTACTCCAAAGAGCCCTTTTATACAAATGGGATGTGATGGTTCTTGAAGTGTAACTACCTGGGCAATATGAGACATGATTATAGGCATCAAGAATAAAGGAGTTGTTTGGGATTGAATGGGAATGGAAAACATTTACTTAAAATATTCCTTTGGGGTGGCAATATTCATATATTTTTCATATTTATGAAATTACAATTATTTTAAATAATCTTTTTTATTTATGCTTTTTTTTTGAAGGGTTACAATAACTCTGGAGGGCCAGTTTACATACAAAACATATTAAAATTATGTTTTTAAATAGCAAATAGTTACAAAAAATTATAAGACAGCCCCAAAAGTGTTTTTTTTTTTCATTTCACAAAACATTTACAGGGGATGTGGTAGCCTAGTGGGTATGGTGTTAGGGTAGATGGAAGGCTGTGAGTTCAAATCCCAGGTCCACCAAATTGTCACTGCATTGTCTCTGAGCAAGGACTTTTACCACTTAATTGCTCAGTTGTATAAGATGAGATAAAAATGTCACTATCTCTGGATAACGGTATCTGCTAAATGCTATAAATGTAATGTTTCTGTTCCCAATTCAGATACTAGTTTTTGAAGTGTTTGTAAATTGAGGAACCTTTTGCTGAGCACATATTCTCATTATCATGCCTATGTCTGAACGATAAGCAAACTCATTTTCCTGCTGTTTAAGTCCTGTAACCTACTGTTTTTAATTGCCTTTGACTGGAATTAACAAGGACCAGAATGCTGACATTACATTTGATTAGGACAAACCTGTGTAAAGAGCTTTTACAAAAAAAGAGAGAGTTTTCTAGTGTCTCATCTAGTACCTGTTGTTAGATTTGAAAAGCTATTCATCCACAGTGGCATTGCACCAAGTATTTTTATGTGGTGTGTTTTAGGAAGGGTGGCTAAGCCAAGCAAAAAAAAAAAAAAAACACAACAGAGAGTATTCTTTTTATGGCTGATAAAGTCATTAAACAAAGAGTAGTCTGTCTTACACTAGTGAGCACAAAAGGATTTTGTGCATTCAGAATTTTGGCATTCATAGTGTACATTGTTGTATGCATAAATAATAAGAGAAGAGTTTTTTTGTGTTGATGCTAGGGTCATGCTAGGGACATCACTGATTAAAAAATTCTCTGCTTTACATCATCTACACAACAATATAAAACTTTGTATGGAAGACCAAAGCACATGTGTACTAGTGTGGATAAGGCCTGAGACACCCAGACTCCCAACTGTTTATTAAAGCAGTCAGTTTATACTCTGTTAATGAGATATGATTGGTGGATTATATTTAGAAAGAAAAAGCTGCACTATTTCTTAGATCAAGAGCAATTGTTTTAGTCCATTTTTAAGCCTGTTAGACTTACATCAGATCTTTTCAACATTTCATTCAATGTTACAAAAAAGATGAAAGGAGGGTTTGGTGCACTGATGTAGAGATGAAAGTGTGTTTGGCTTTGCAGTGTTTGTGAAGCAGAAATACGCTTGTTACTAGGCTATTATGCTTGGTTGTAGATGACTTGGGATAAACTACATCTTTATTCATCATAGCATTACAGAGGTGTGATGGGGGAAGGGGGGTATTTCATCACACCCACTGTTCATCTCACTGTGACATTTAGATGACCTCCGTGTTGTTTTCTGGCCTGTTGATGTTGGGGAATGATTACATACTGTAAATGCCAGAGGCTTTTAAGCTGCACCTTGAGGCTCTGTACTTCAAGTGAAAAACAGGATTTCTCATCCGGTTTTGTATCTTCTTTGGTTAGTATGCACTACTGTTCGGTTTCTCTTCTGCTGAGCATGTGCGTGTGTGTGCAGTACACATTGCTGCACATCTCTTGAGCCCTACAGGCATTTATCTTAATTAGAAAAGCCTTTCCTGGCTCTAATTAACAGTAACATAATTAACAGTATTATAAAATAACTGTCATTAAGAAGTGGACACAGGCTCAAGCTTGCTGGATGGTTTGGCAAGAGTCGTGTATGTTAACCAGTGTAATTTATTCTACATTAAATCAATTTCTCTTAAAGCGTGATTTGTAGATTGTTTACACACTTTTAACAGTCCTTGGGTAAGAGAGATTAGCTGTGTGTGTGCATATGTGTGTGTTGGATAGATGTATTTTGACCTCAGCATATGGGCTCTCCCTAGGGCATCATGTCAGGTGTCACTGTGCAGCTTATGGATTATAAGGGTGGGATCTGCACTGGCCAATAAACTGCTAGCGCATGTTTACAGACAGTAATGTGGGCCAATAAGGATTTTACATGAAGAGAACAATTGAAATATAAACCCCTGAAATTAAAGTCAGGATCTTCATGGAAGCACCTCATTGTGAATCTTATGTTCATTCAGTTTTACAGTTCCTTTCTGTACATTTAAAGAGAAATGACAAAATTCACCACTGCACCAACATGTCATTTCAGAGAGCTTATGAAAAATGGATGCAAATGAAAAAGCTACTGGAATTATTGTTTACATTTGTGTGTTTGTGTGTATTTGTATTTGTACGTGTGTATTACTGAGAGAGAAAGAGAAACTTAGAGAGAGAGAGAGACAGAGAAAGAGAGAGAGAGAGAGAGGGAGGGAGGGAGGGAGGGAGATGATGTGTCTTTGGAAGGAGAGGAGCTACCTCCTGTCAAGAGGATTTTCAGGGCTGCCATTTCCTGTTTCTCTCCAACATTCCCTCTTCCGTTTGTTACCATGGGAACCTATTATGGTCTGTTGCACCCTTTTGCATTTGCAAGAATTGAGTGTGAAAAATCAAAAAGCTTTAAAAATTGTTCCTCTGTTGTCTCTGCTTCCGAATGTTTTTCTGTGCACTTATGTTCCTAGCCTGTAGCTACGCATTCAACACTCTCAGCTCATTAACTCATGAAACTAGATTGGTCTCCAGCTCTAGTGCTTTTTCTTTTTCTTTTTAATGCTGGTGAGGAATTATAATAGTAATAATAAAAAAGGGTGTACTTTGAAAGCAGAAAACAAGCTAACTGTATTAGCTATATATTTACCAGAGCCACCAATGATCTTTATGATCCAGTGATCTTTGAACAATGAGCTTTATTTCTTCATATTTCTTCTTGTATGTGGTGCATTGAAGAATTGTCATATGCACCACAGAATTGATCCAAAGAATCATTCGAAGCATATCTGATTCAATACCTGATTTACATAGAATTGAAAAAATATCAAATAAAATATTGCTTGGTGTTGCTTGTCACGTTTGTAAAATTGTGCCTCTCTCTGCATGTACATAGAAAATGATTTTACCATTGCTAATTCACTTACTAGTGTAAATGTAGGATAATATTTATTCCAGTGTGCTCATCTAAGTAGAAGATTATAAGTGTAGCCTCTTAAGAGTTAATTAATCCTAAACCTTTGTGCAAGAGACAAATTTCATCAGCTCTATCAAGCAGTGACAAGCACAAGAACAGTCTAAAGCTGAACAAATGAATGTCATGTGTCAGGTTTCAGATCCCTTATTAAATTACATGGTGACGAAACCCAGAGTGTGGGAGTCAGATGACAACACAAACTCTTGATCCATTGTGAGAGTAACTAAAGACAGCACAGAGCACTTACTCTGAAATGTGCTATTTCCCCACATATAAACTATGGAATTATATGAGATCAGTAGCATTGATAATTTGTAAGTAACTTTGCTGCCATTTACTGTCCTGACACATGCATGTATCTGTGTATGTACTATACATGACCGTGTCCTGAGATGACGCATGCAGCAGCTGATGAAGTTGGAAGTGATTTTATACTTCTTCATGCATGTCTCTTCATGCAAATTAGTTCAGTGAGTGTGGATACTTGTCAGTATTTATGCATGTAATGTGAGTGTGAGGGTGTCTTTTAGGAGGCGTGGCTGTGAGGAAAAAAGTGAGGATTTTTAATTAAAAAAAGATTTGAATTTTTAAAAGCCACTGAATATTTATATTGAACATTAAAGACATTAAATTCAAAACCATAATCAGACACTTTGATTTGCCAAGTACAGTTGGTTTATAGTGAATGTACAGTGAATTTGGCTTGGTATACTGATGCATAGTAGTGAAGCAAAGAAGCTTAAATGTAAGAAACTATAAGTTATGAAACCAGAGGATAAACATAAAATCCACCCTCCACCCTAAAAATATATATAGAAAACATGTATTTTAAAATGTCTGAACAAATGTCTGAACACTGAAAAATAAGAGCAGACCCAATAAACACACTGGTGATATAAACCATGAAACCTCAGTAAAAAAATAAAAACTATTCAACTATTACTATCTGTTAATTAGTGATTGGGAGAATTGTGGATCTAAACACTACTTAAATTGTAGTCCTTTGATACAAAGTGCCTAGTAGTGCTGAATTAAACATGACACACAGGATTTCTGCATGAATTTAACTAGGTTTTATTTAATCATCAAGGTTTTTACCCCCAGGATTTTTGTAGGAATTGATGTACATCGTATCCTCTATTTATTATCTTTAGTGTAACACAAACATTGTTTTTCAGCTTTTCGTCTGTGTAAATAAGTCAATTGTGGTGTGGTTCTGTGATAGCACCTCCTAGAGGACACACTTATGTTATAATACTGACTTGCATGCAGTGATGCAGAATTATAAAAATAATAAGGGGCCTTAAGAGGCCTACAGGAGCTGTGTAACTAATGGTGTTAGTTCTCTGTAATCGTATTAGCTCCGGAAAGACTCTGCAGAGAGCACAGTGCTGAAAGAGATCCACTATTGAATTGTTGCTTATGTTATCATTAAGAATAAGCATATTGATTTTAACATATATACAATATTTTCTGCTATTTATAACTGCTTTGCTGCCTGCTTTACTGCCGCATTCTGTCAGCACATTGAACTAGCAAATTGATTTGATGCTGTACTTTTACTGTAAAATGAATGCTTAAAAGCTCCTCCAGCTATGCTTTCCTCTTTCCTTATTATAGAGGAATATGCTCCATACTTGAATAACATGTGCTCTGATGGTGTTTCAGTGTCCAGGAAATGTTATTTTGTTTTGTCTGCACTGACTTGTATTATGATGATAGTGCATTCCCTCTCATTCTGCAGTGACACAAGGGTTGGTAGTTTCTATGGAAACCCCAGATCTTACACTGCAGCAAACTCGAGTATGGGTATTACTCCCCCTTTCATGCTCTGTTTATTACAGTGCAAGACAGTGTTACCCCTATAACCATAACTCACATCTTATTTCTTTGTTTTCTTTACTTTAGCTCTATAGCAAAGTGTATTTTTGTGCCCCTATTGATATGACTGTGTTGATAAAGTGGTGTGTATGTGTGGGTGTGTATGGAGGGGGCACTTTTTTGCAGTTATTGTTTGTTCTTATAGTTTGTATTTAATTTTACTTTCATATTCCTCTTCTAGAACTCTCTAAAAAAGCGAGGTGCAAGGCCAAATCACAAACCTGATAAGAAGACATCACCACAGGTAGAATGTTTGTAATTATTTCATATATTTTTAGAGGGAATATTATTGATTATTGTCAACATAGGACAAGTAGTACTCTGTAATATTCTTTATTATAGGATTCTGCTTTCTACCAAAAGGTCCAAGAGGGTTCAAGATTAGAATATTTTAAGTGTTTAAGCTATATTAGCATTTTTTTATACAGAATTTAATTTAGAGATCCTTATCTTGTTTTTATTTAGCTTTGATACTTATATATTTGTTGTTATGATTATATATCAGATTAATAAAAAAAATGTTTTATCTGCTCTCAGCCTCCAGAGGATAGTTCTGACCTGAAGTGTCAGCTCCATTTTGCCAAGGAGGAGTCAGCACTTATGTGCAAGAAACTCGCCAAGGTGGTAAAAGACAATGAGGCAATGAAGGAAGAGCTGACCAAATATCATTCAGTCTATGGCGACATGGACACCTCACTGACCGTGGGTGAGGTGGCTGACTCACCCCACACACGTGAAGCCGAGGTCCGAGTTCACCTGAAGTTGGTTGAGGAGGAAGCTAACTTGCTGAGTCGAAGGATAGTGGAGCTGGAGGTGGAGAATCGTGGTCTCCGGGCTGAAATGGATGACATGAAGATTCAGGAGACCCCTGGAGGTCTTGCAGTTGGCACAGGAGTTGGGCAGCTACTAATTTCACCTTCAGTTGAGAATGTTATGGAGATGCAGCGGCACCTGCAGTTTGTAGAAGAAGAAGCGGATCTGCTGAGAAGGTCACTGATTGAGATGGAGGAGCAGAACAAACACCTGATGAATGAACTTAATCGGTACAAGTCAGAACTTCCTCCTGATTCTGACATTGAATCCTTGTCGCCCTCAACGATCCTTCCCCCATCCATCACTCCTGGAGTGCCAGCTTCTGAAGAAGGATCTCTAAATGAAGCGTCACAAGAAGAGCTCCTGGCAGCCAGGCTTCAAATCAATGACCTGAGCAGTAAAGTAAAAAAGCTGCAGTATGAGAATCGCATTTTGCTATCCAACCTCCAGCGCTGCGACCTGGCTTCCAGACATGTGGACATTCGGCTTGCCCTGGAAACTGATGCAGAGGCAGGGGACTCAGCTGAGTGTTTGCCCAGCCCAGAATGTAACGATAGCCCAATGGATGGTGAAGAAAACCAGCCGCTGGAGGATAAGAGTGGGAAAGTGACAGGAAACAATCATTCTGATCAGTGCCTCAACATCAAAGAACTCTTGGCCATCCGTGACCAGGCCCAACTAATTACCTCAGCAATCCAGCTCCTTATGTCCGCCGATTCCAACTGTCTTTTGGCAGTCTCATCAGACTCAATCTTACATAAAATAACAGCTATGGAACCTGGAGAAGCTGGGTTCTTGGAGAAGAACCAAGTGCAGAGTACTAATCTGTCTCTAGTTGAGGCTGTTCACAGTAGGCTTCAGTCTCTGCAGGCTCAGCTGCTGGCTCTCAGTCAGAGGATAGAGGTCCTTGGGGAGTCCCCTGAGAATAAGCACGTGAAGGGTCTGCCGTCTTTTGCCTTAGTCTCTCAGTCAACAGAGCCCTGCCCTGTAGATACTCAGGTCAATCAGATCACAGTTCAACAGAAGGTAAGAACCTTGTATCATTAGCACTGCCTTGAAACGTTTTCATTTTCATTTTCATTTAGTTTTCTTTTATCCCTCTTTTTTATTGAGAGCAAATTATTTATTTATTTTGCTTTGCCTTTTATATTATTGCTAAGTTACTAACATTGCTCTGTTCATTTTATTTATAAAGCCTGACAACCAGTGCAAGTAACGAGCATGCTCTTATTTTAAGACATCTTGGCCTCTAATGGAGTATATTGTGGCTAGTGTTACACTGCTCATCTACCAAGTCCATCTGAGTCAAATATCTGTTTGAAGTATTAGAGAGAGTTATAGTATAAGATCTTTTTAAAAATAGAATCATCAGTGAAATGAGCACAATTCACTCAAACAGATGCAGCCTATAAGTTTCAATATGATACAGCATCATAGTATATATACTCATAAATGTATTGTCTGTTTTCATAATGGGATCATTGATAAATTGACGTGTATGCACATACACCGATCAGGTAAACATTATGATCACTGACAGGTGACGTGAATAATACTGATTATCTTGTTGTCATGGCACATGTTAATGGGTGGGACATATTAGGCAGCAAGTAAACATTTTGTCCTCAAAGTTGATGTGTTAGAATCAGGAAAAATGTCTTGACTGAAAAGAAGTTTGACATGGGCCAAATTGTGACAACTGGGCCAAAGCATCTCCAAAACTGCAGCTCTTGCAGGATGTTCCCAGTCTGCAGTGGTCAGCATCTATTAAAAGTGGTCCAAGGAAGGAACAGTGGTGAAACGGTGACAGGTTTTGACTTGGCCTTCATATTCCCCAGCTCTCAATCCATTTGAGCATCTGTGGGATGAGCTGAACACACAAGTACGATCCATGGAGGCCACACCTCATAACTTACAGGACTTAAAAGAATTTGCTGCTAACATTTTGGTGCCAAATACCACAGCACACCTTCAGGGGTCTAGTGGAGTCCATGTCTTTGACGGGTTAGGGCTCTTTTGGCAGCAAATGGGGGACCAGCACAATATTAGGAAGGTGGTCACATGCTCACAGAGTTATGCATGATCAGTGTATGCGTCCCTATTGTGTCATGTGACAAACACATTATTTATCAATGAGTTTACAATTTAAGAAATTTATATTTAGAAGTAATTTATTTAAGATGTTTCTTAGATTAATTCTGAAGGTAAGTATCATGTAAAGATTTTGTGTTGCCTAAGTAACTAAGCTACTGTTCAGTGAAATAGCCAGATCATGAATGGACAGTGAAACAATTAACATTTCAGTAACGTGGCTTTCTTTCAGAAGTGTCGTAGTTACTGGGACAGAATATTTTGGTGTACTTTGGTTTATTCTGAGAAGAGTATTGATATGGCCATTTCCTGGGTGGCTAATATAGTCCTACGTACTATCCGATATAAAGGAAACATTCATTTTTCAAAACTACAGATAAACTAGACCTACATACAGTATATCTTTTTTCTAATCAGCTATACTAGTTAATTAAATATCAGGTATTTATCTCTGAGTTGATGATGTTCCCTGTTGTCCACTGTGCACTATCCTGAACAACTGCTTAGTTAATTGAAAGCTAGTTAAAAACACATAGGATGTAATTAAAAAAAAAATTGAACATAATTCTTTAAGTAATTCAGAATAAATCCTTGGTAACAACACAGAACAAATTAGCTGCTTTATGTGTTTGATATATAAAATATAATAAACAACATACTGTATTTAAATAGATTATTTGCTAACCACTGCATGCTAGCAACTATTTCATTATCTATTATTTTTAAATGTATATATAATCAGACAATACTGTATCAAAAAGAATGTACAGTACATAAAGTTAATAGTAAAGGTGTAAAGTTATAATATTTTGTGCAGAATAGGTCAAAAGGCTTCATTTATTAAGGTATTTGTTAGATGCAGACTCCATTGGAGGTCCAACTTTTTAAATCCCAATCCAGACCACTCTGTCCTTCCTTCTTCCTTTCTTTCTTTCTCTACACGGGCACCATGACCTGTGGTTTCTGTCTTTACCTCTTTCACTCCTTCTCTTTTTCTCTCTTTTGTTATGATTTTCCCTCTCTCCTTCCTACCACAGTCAACAGTGACTCTACTCATGAGCATTTTGGTTCTTTGTGTCACTCTGTCTTCTGCCACATTGATCAAGCTGTTGTTTCTTTGCATACTTTTTTTTCTCTTGTGAGTTTTGTTTTTCAGATTGCATGTTTTTATGGACTTAATTTTCATTTAACTGTATCATTTTATGTATAATGATTTCTCACCTGCTTCCATATTCAAATTCCTCTTTGCCTTGTCCTGTGTCACATTGTGTGTTTGACTGTCCACATTCCACCATGTCTTGGTCATTACCTGTCTCTTTGGTACTCCATTCCTGTTTTGTTGTATTGTTTCATTTTTGTTGCTTTGTTCATTAACTTACCCATGCATGCATGCAACAGCCCAACATTAGGGACCAAGCAGATGTCAAATGTCAAGCTGAACACCTGTGCAAAACTGATGAGAGCAACAGCAATACAGACAGAAACAAAGACCAAGTTACAGACTTGCCAGAGACCAACTGTGCACTGGTAGGTGCTCAGAAACAACAATCTTCTGATAAGAATTAAACAGAGGGATCAAATATACATACTTATTAGAGAAATTTTTGGAATGTCTAGGTTGTTGTGAAAGGGAATTATCATTTGATTTTTTTTCTGTGAATCATAGAGCCAAATACACACATACACAGGTTTGTGTTAAATAAATAAAACCCAATTATACCATCTTGCATTAACACTGGGACTGGGACTGCTGAACTGATGTTTATTACCCGTTTAGGTGAAAGCTTTATAAAAAGAACAAGCAGCATAAAATGTAAGTTTTCACTGCTGGAACACCTTCAGTCACAGTGATATTGTAGCACAGCATTATTTAGTGCATGAAAGTATCAATAGAACTATAATAAACATCAAAGAATTGTGTTGAGTCCATCCACAGTATTCACACCATATTCTCATCAATACTCCTTCCAATACTCCTTCCTTGTAATTTTGGTAGCTGGGTATGTGTAGGTGTATGCAGCTGTAACCTTTGACTCTTATGTTCAAAACCTGTCTGTAATAAATATGCATTACAAGCACCAATGCATACATCCCCTTATCAGGGATTTCCTAAATTTGGGCACTAATATGAGACCTCTTCAGGACAATGAGCATGGGCCCTTAACCATTAAATCTTCAGTAGTATAAATGCAAATCAGTCTGGAAAAGTGTATCTGCAAATCCTGTAAAGATACATATTTAGGGAAGCTATGTCTGTTAATACTGCCAGCCTGTCAACCCAACCATCCTTTCTGAATGTTGGTTTCCTTTTTTTCCTTTTGTTGTTGTTGCCACCTGAAGTTATTTGTTTGTTTATAGAAGCTAGTCAGGACAATACAATTGTTATCAGAAATAGAGGATGGTATACTTTCTTTTTCCCATGACCAAAAATGCTCCCAAATATAACAAAACTGACCATGTACACAGATCAGCCATAACATGAAAACTAACAGCCTAATATTGGCAATCATAATTTAATTCTGCTTGCCCATTTTTGCTGCTTCAAATCAGCTTCCAATCTCTTGACAGGTACCACATTATAATGAGCTAATCAATGTCATTCACGTTACCTCTCAGTATTTTTAATGTTATGGCTGGTTAACGTACCATCCAATTGAACATCATGAATGCACAGAAGGTAGGTTTGGCCTAACATAGAACTATACAAAGGTATAACAGGTATGTAGCTAACCCCTAATATGTAGTCCTCACTAGTACTAAATCACAATGGAGTTTCACTCAGAGCAAAAACAGTTGCTTAGTGTCTCTGAGTAAATTTCTACATGGTCATGGGTCTGTGTACTAAATGTGCTTTGTTTCCCTCTATAGCTTCTGGAGCAGGTTTGTGAGCTTCAGGCTCAGCTGCGTGAGGCAAAGGAGAAGGCTAAGAAAACTCAGGAGGATCTGGCACAGGAGAATCAAGCTCACCTTGATTACACACAATCCTACTCCCAGAAACTTTCTCAGGTAATTCTAATGCTTAGGCTCCCACATAAAGCACCTGAATATCTCTAGGCATACTTAAAAACAAGGTTATAACTGGAAGTAACAGATGAGTATTAAGTTGTAGAAAAACAGCTCAATTGCTAGCAACAACAATGTTGTTTCAAATTAGAAAATATTAGCATAGCAAAGAGTGCATGCTAGCACAGTTTTGTAAATTATGAAATCTGACTAATCATGACATAGCACCAAAAAGTGTACACATAAATAAAGCACTCATGTTACTATCATTTTACTCCTCATTAGCACTCCTATTTAAGTTCTGGTTTCTGTGTGTTTCTTTGTCAAGCTTTTGTTCCAATTCTGTGTTTGTTGTGTGTGTGAGCATGCCACAGCTTTTTTTTGCCTTGTACTCATAGTTTATGTATGCATTTTTTCACAGATTTAGTTGTTTGTGTATATGTTGCACTTTATAAAATGAATTATGTGCAGAGGAATCTGCCTTCACCTCCCAAAACCTGACACTTTACTGGTATTATCTGATTTTCCTTTTTTTTCCTCTTCCTCTCACCGTCGCTGTCTGCCCATTTTCAGTTGCACGAGGAGCACAAGAAGGTGCTGGTGCAACGGGACTTCCAGCTGCAAAGCATGAGCCTGCAAACAAGGCTGCAGCAGAAGTTCTGGTGCCAGGAGAAGAACGTCTTAGTGCAAGAGTCCCAGCAGCTCAAACAGATCCTACTGCTGGTCAGCCTCAAGCTACGTTGGCTGCTCAAGCAGTGGAGGCTTGGCAAGAAGTTTGATGCAGAGGTCAAAGACATGTTGCAGGTACCAATACACATTTTAGCACAATAATTATCTGTGCTGAGGGGTAAGCAGGATCTTCCAGATGTACCACAATATGACAAAGAATGGAATATAAGAGAACTCTTGTTAAAACATTTCAATATTTATACATTTTGTAATGTTTTAGAAATAAAGCATTTGCACATAATTAATGGGGAGCGTTCAATGGCTACCAATGATGAGCCACTTTATTTCCCAGGATGTACCCTATTGTTTAAACAACGCATTTACCACAAATTTTGAAAATGTCATTCTCAGTATGATAATACAGTCAGTTCACTTGAAATGAAGGTATGTTGTCTCTTCAGATTAACAGTATTAAGGAGCTTCACCACCCTCTGGAGGACGATGGCATTGCCCTTCACCATGGAGACAATAAGATGGCAGCCTCCAAGGAACAACCACCAAGTTCCACAAAGAAAGAGCGCAGTCTTCCTGAGAATAATCTTCAGGTAGGTTAATCAGGTTTGAGCAGCTAGGTGCACATACAGTTTGAGCTAAATGATCTCTAATATTTCTCACTATCCTACACTTCCAGCAGGCTAGTGGTTTGAGTACGACTTTGTCTGACCTGAAGGTGGCTCTGCAGGATCTGAGCACCGAGCTGCGAGAGGAGCGTCAGAGCTCTCAGGAGCTAACGCAGCAGTTTGCCCGAGCTAAGGCCTCCTGGGAGGTGGAGCGCACTGAGCTCAAAAGTCTCATAACCCAGGTACAGATTTAATAACAGTTTCATTCATTGATGTACAGAACTGTGATTTAGCCCCTAGTGTGCACCTACTGAATCTGAAGATTAATATATTTAAAAGGTTTGTCATAAAGCTAAGGCTAACGGTTAACTTAAGACATATTTTCATCATTACTGATACTCATTATTAAGACTTTTACATTGAGTTGACTAGGTAAATTAATTTAATTAATCCTGACAGCTAAACAAAATCTTTTGCATACAGAACCTTGTTAAACTTTTTATGCTACTCATTGGGCCAGATTTCACTGCATAGTGGAGACACAATGTTGATGCAAACCATGATCAGACATGATATAGTGAATGTTTGGTTTTATTTGTGTCCCTTATTGAATTTTAAACTGCATGTTTAAATTTTAAATTGCATAGTTAGAAATCATAGGGCTCAATCACGTTCTCTACTATAGACAATTTAGAGATGACAGTCAGCTTAAAATACATGTCTGCAGGACTGAGGGATAAAACCAGTTTCCACAGTATTGAGGTGCCACAATTTAGCCTTCATGTCTTTCAGATGTACTTGTGTTTATGTTTCTAAGCTTGGGGTCAATTAAGGGATAGGGAAGGAGGCTAGCCATGTTTCTCGTTGCAAAAAGCTACTTTTAAATAACAGGGTTTATTAAGTTATATGTTAAGATCGATTGTATTCAAATACCAACATTTTACTAAGCTTGCTATAGTCTTCAGCATGAAAAAGACATCAAGATCACGGTCTAGGCTAGGTGAAATACTGACATATATACATACTGTATATTTTTGAAGAATTTGTAAAATGCAATCTTCTTAAAGAATTAATTATTAAGTCAGATGAAGACAGGATGGGTGAGAAACAGGATATTTTGTGTCAGAAAGAATATGTGGGGTGAGAATAATATGGTGATAGATTAGAGACTATGCTGCATACTACAACAAGCAAAAAGAAGAACTGACCAAAAGAATGGACATTCATCAATTTATAGCATGGTCAATTTATAGCTAATGCATTATGAGTGTGTGTGTGTGTGTTTATTTATATAAATATTAATTAGTAATAAATATTTATTTTTGTTTGTTTGTTTATGTCTTGACTAATCCCTGTGGTTATCACTGTATACAGTAAAAACATGAAACCCAATGACTGTTGTATTGTGTGCTTTATACTTGGTTTATTTGGTTTAAGGATAGTCTAAAAAAGAGATCCTCAACATCCCTGCCTTCTGCATTTCACCAGCACTTACATTTGTTGATCTGTGAGATCTCTGGTGGAAGCATGGATTCTCTTTTTATGTAATCATCTCATGGGTTTCTCTGAGTATTTATATGGCAGACACTTGCTGGGGTGTGTGAGCAATAATCTTCCCAGAGGGCCTAAGGTTTAATGCAATTAATTTCTGATCAAATAAAAAGTGTGAATAGCAACTTTTACTTTGATGCTCAGCATGAGAAACCCCATTAGGGACTAAATTAGGGACTCTGGCTAGGTTTTAAATATATTCATTTAACTAAGAATATTGTAAAAATATTTTGAATTCCCAGCACTTTTCCACCATCATAGTTTTGTCTCTCAATACTCTTTCCAGATGGATGGGAAGGCAGGAAAGATGTCTGCAGCTGGTACTGACATGGGGCCTCCAGATCTGAAGGCAGCTCTGAAGCGGGAGTGTGAGGAGCACCAGCACCTACTGGCAGACTCCTATGCTGCAGTGATGGATCTGACCAAGCAGTTACAGATAAGTGAGAGAAACTGGAGCAGGGAGAAGCTGGAGCTTTTGGAACATTTCAATCAGGAGAGGACCCAGTGGGAGCAGAGGCTCCTTGATGCCCAAAGCAAGGGGACAAAGGTCAGAGGTCACGCTCTTTTTAGTGGTTAATACAAAGCGCTCATTAGGATGCCTTGACTAAATGCCATCTTTATATTAAAGTTTTATCAGTAACATCCTTGTTGAACAATTACAAATATTACTCACAGATTGTTGTGCTGTTGCATTCTTTACTTGTGACTGTGGGTGGGGCCGGTGATAATATTTAGCAACATTGCTGAGTCTGCTCAGAATTGAAAGCGAAAACAAATAGCTAAAACTTCCTATTAGTGCTTTCAAGATTTTTATGCTGTTTGTCTGGTTAGCTTTCTTTGAACTTCTTTGAGAGAAGTTATTTTAAGATTAACAAACACTCATGTACCTGTTGAGCAGATTTCTTCTGAGGAAATTTACTTTCATTATCCCCATGAGTATATTAAGAGAGTGCCCTATGAAGTAATAGAATAAACAGCGTGATTTGTGAATGACTGACGATTGAATTGCTCTAAATAAGCATGCTCAAACAAAATATGTTACTTTTTAGTCTCCCAGTGGCAAGGGAATATCTACAGATGCAACCACAAATGAAACAACATTGCAAAGGTAAAATCTGTAACCCTGTGATAAATTATAGTTCTCATTTTTGGCATCAGATTTTCATCTCTTTCTTCTCTGTCTGTTCAAACCTGCTCATCTCTGTAGAACCCAACTGATTTCTTCGTTGTCAGACCTTGAGAGTTTGCTGGATGTCACTTCGTTCCTTCCAGATCATGAGGTCAATGGAATTGCAGAGGTGAAGGCTGGAAAGCACCAGTTTAATGACCTTGTTACCCGCAAAGACTTGAGTGATCTCAACCAGAAGAACTGGAAGTATCTGAGTAGTGAGTCAGCTTCTCTAGAGAAGACTGAGCCTTTTAAGACCTGGGACTGCCCCAGCACCAGCATTCCAGAGCTACAGCTGAGTATGGAGCATGTGCAAAGGAGTTACACTGCCCCAGACAAAACAGGTATCCGAATATATTATAGCCCTCCAACCATCAGAAGGATGGAAAGGAAGGTCAACGATCTGAGCTTAAATGATACCCAGCTGGGACTTAAAATTTTCAATGCAACTAACTCAGACCAAGCAATACTACATCCAGCAACACAAACTTCATCTTCACACTTGTCGGCCTCATATGAGCAGTGGCTAAGTTCACTATCCCAACAGCATAGAGACCTACTTGAAGGCAGGACGGGCAGTTCAGGGGCCCTCCACACCCTTGAGATTTCTGCAAATCTGAGTGATGACATGAAGGAGATGACTAATTGTGTGCGGCAGGCTATTCGTTCTAGCTCTCTTGAGAGGAAATCCAGCAAAGATGCAGGAAGTCAGACTGTGGGCTTCACCAGCACAGGAACACAGACAGCTAAATTTGTCAGCATAGGCCTACAAACAGAGAGTCCAACCTCCTCAACCTCCCGAGGAGCAGGATTTCATGGGAAGATGTGGTCTCCACGCCCATCCACCTCACTCACTTCAGCACGATCACGCCAGATTTCCTCATCACTGGAGAAGGTGCATGGCCGCATTGACCGACCCTGCTGCTCACCAAAATATGGCTCACCCAAGCTCACAAGACGGGTCTCTGCTTCATCCTCATCCTCCAAGCTGGAGACATCTTCCACCTCCTCAAGAGATCGGAGCATGTGGAATCTGCCAAACCGCAGCATTGCCCAAAGCGGATCTGCATGGGCTCGGTCCACCACGACCCGTGATAGTCCTGTACTCAGTGGCCTCAATGATGGACTATCCAGCCTCTTCAGTGTTGTGGAGCACACTTCCAGCATGGAGTCACTCTGGAGGGGTGACACATGCCCTGGAAGACAAGCTGCTGGCAAGCCCTCTTGCCCCAGTGTCGGCATTAGCCTTGGTGATCCTGGTACTCAGAAGTATGGCATTGTGCAGGAGTTCTTTCAAAATGTGTGTGGGCAGACAGTGTCAGAAGAGAAGACTAGAGCCATAGATGAGCCCAAGCCTGAGTGTCTCACTGGTGCTCTTATGGGAACAGACAGTGTCACTAAGATTGTTAATCGGAGGTTCATGAGACAAACATTGCGAGATGAATCAGTAGTCATTGGGAAGGAGTCTATTCCAAGCGCCAGTAGCCCAGAGGTGAGTGTTGTCAAAATTAGTAGAATTTCTTCATGTCCAAAATCATTTTTGAAATTATGACCATAAGACATGATATATTTATTTTACTTATGGTACTAGTCCACTGAATTATCCCTAATTTAGCTGTACTAAGGTATTTAGATTTATAAGATTCTAGATCAAGATTATGGTGTTTTCCTCTAAAGAGAACAAATGGAAAATGTTATAAATATTTTAAAAAGAAACAATTAGAATGCAGCAGAATAATTTTAGGTGGATAATATTGAGGTTTACATTGATTAGTCTTCTTGTACATAAATCGACAGCAGGAGTGTGTAGGATTTCGATGTTGTCTAGAATTTACTGGACATTGTCTGACAATGACTTCTGGTCAAAGTTGTTTCACGTAAAAACATCTACTAGAGAATCACAGGTAATTTAGTCATATTCAGCTGTCCAATGTGCTGTCTAATCTATAATAGTTAATGACAATAATAGGGGAAAACATCTTGGGAAATGTGTAAAGGTGATATGGAGAAATATTGAGCAATAAATATTAAACACATAACAAAGCTTTACTGAATGTTTGTTGCATTTCTTATCAATATTTCAGCGGTAGTCTTAATATAGCATAAACGAATACATACTTCATGCATGTGTAGTGCCCAAACATAATGCAAAATGGCTGTTAGTGGATGTGTAGGGAATAACATAACTGAATTGTGATATATTGGTTCCTCAAAATGTTAACCGTGTATTTAGGTACCATGCATAATTAGTAGCTATGTTTGTTCTAAGACCCATTGACTATAATTCAGTATTAATTTATTTAACATTTTAATGTTAATTTGTCATTTGTAATGTAATTTCTTCCTAGGATTCATCTTGTGACTGCAAATCACAGTCCCCCACCTCTTGTTTTGCTCGCTCCTCTCGCTCCACTGTTCGTCACACCCACACCCAGTGCAAGCACCGTGTTCAGGAGACTACATTAGGAAATGAGGAGAGATTGGATGTCAGCAGTGAGTGATGGAAAAGAAGCCAAGGCTTATATCACTGCTTTAAAACAATATGTGCAGATACTGCCACACATACAACCGTGTAAATGCATTTCCATGTATAAACTTGCACATATGCAAGCATGCAAAGCCACAGTAGAATAAATGTCTGGGAATTTCCAAGAACCTGTGATTAGCACAAGGACTGATGCCAAGAAATATCTCTCAGCCAGCCTGACCTCCCTTTTATGGTCAACATTCTATACACCAATTCAACCAGCAGGACAGCTCAACTCTGCCATCTTAATGAACTGACCTTTGAACAAACATGGACTCGGACATCTGCATATAACAGGGTTTGATATGCAGTGTAACAAGTAACATGAAAACATGTAGAATTAAATTAAATCCTGACAGTGATTGCTTGTGTATTAAACTGCTCAAATCCCATTTGAATTTTATTGTATTTACAAATTTGCTTTCTAAACATTTACATAATAAAGGCCTCAAGCAGACATCTACAGCCTTTATTTTCATCCCCATAATCATAAACAGAAATGTCTCCATTGTTTAAGTCTTACAGTTTATCAATCGCATTCATCATGTTACATTGGGGTGCTTATTTAGAATCTTTGTGCGTTTTCTTTAAAATTACTATTCCTATTCATTCCTAAAAGGTCTATTCAGAACACATGATCAAACTCATTTTAATCAGACCATTAAAAAAGGCACTGTATAGCAAGGATTTTCTAAGATGCCAATTTACTTAATGGAGATAGCTGAAAAGTGATGGGTTGTCACTCATTGTGATTGTCACTGGATCTTTCTTACTGTTTCTTACTTACACATTTTCCCCACATTAAACTATGTATTTATAACTGTCTATGATTAGAATGGTGCTATACAAATTAAAATCTTTATCATGTTTTATGTTATTTGTAGAGCAGTGACATTTCAGCCTTTAGCTGAATGAAAGTTGTTAGTTATAAAATATTTCATATTTTAATCTAGTTGTCTGATAAATTATGTCAGCATTAAACACTGTATGAGATGCATAATGATAACCTTGAAAACATCAGAATTTTAGCAACAATCAGAGCTCTTTCTATACACCCACACAGTTTTGCTCTAGCTTACCAATTCTTCACATGTACATGCACACACACACACACACACACACACACACA